>CM052441.1:60290133-60318520 GCA_028533085.1 Varecia variegata | reverse complement strand
ACACGCTTGAAGCTCTGACTTGGGGGGATGGGGTGGGGGGAGGGGATGGGTGTATACCTACATGATGAGTGTGATGCGCACTGTCTGGGGAATGGACACGCTTGAAGCTCAGACTCGGGGGGATGGGAAGGGGCATAGGCAATATATTTAACCAGAACTTTTGTACCCTGATAATAAGCTGAAATAAAAAAAAAAAAAGATGCTGATTTGGGCTGTGTGCTAGATCCCGCCCACGGTCCCCACTTGAGCCCTGAGGGTCGCCATCATTTCTTACCTGAACTATTGAATAGACCCTAACTGGTCTTGGGGCTTCCATACTTCTCCTCCTCCAATACAATATTCACACAGCAGCAACACCTACCTTAAACTATAAATCAAATCATGTGATTCCACTCCTTAAAACCTCTGGGGCTTTCCATTGCCCTTAACATAAAATCTAAACTCATACCTCAGCTTCAAAGTTCTGCAAGAAATGGCCCCAGCTACTCTTACATATGTGGTTGTCCATACTTTCTTGTTTGATTTTAAATTTTATATTGATGTATAACTTACACACAGTGAAATACACAGATGTGGAGTGTATAATTTGATGAGTTTGGACACATGTATTCACCCATGGAACACACACCCCTATCATGACATAAAACATTTCCATCACCTCCCCAAATACGCTGAAGTCCCTTCTTAGTTAATCACTGCTCTACTCCCTAATTATGGTACAACTATTATTATTATTTCTATCACTATAGATGAGTTTTGCCTGTTCTAGAAGTTCATATAAATGGTATCTTCCCTTTTGTGTCTGTCTTTTTTAAAAAAATCTACATAATGATTTTGAGATTTCATCCATGTTATTGCCTGTATCAAGAATCTATTCCTTTTAATTGCTGGGTAGTATTTCATTGTATATACCCTATCCACCTTGACCACATTTTATGATACTCTTCTTGGTACTCACTAAACTCCAGCCACACTGATCTTTGATTTGTTCCTTGAATAAGCTTCGTTTGAATCTTCAGGGTCTTTGCATCTGGTATTCCCTCTGCATGACATGCTCTTTCCCCATCCTTTGAGAAACTGGTTCCTTCTCATCATTTTAGATCTTAGCTAAAATGCCACTTCCCCAGAGAGACTTTTTCTGACCAGGCTATAATGTTTCTCTGTTCTGCATAATTTTTCTCTATTCTTTCTTTCTGTTATAACACTGATTACAATTTGTAATTGTTTCATCTAGTTTTCTATTTACCTGTTCTATGTCTTCCCTTCCAGAATATAAACTCTCTGAAGGAAGACACAATATCTCTCTTGTTCACTGTTTTATTCCCAGCAGTAGAGTGTCTGGCATATGAAAAGTGTTCAATAAATTTTTGGTAAGACTAACTTGATTTAAATACACAACTATTTTAATTGAATTTTTACTTTAATCACCATTAAAATGATTTTGAGGAAAAATGCATTATGTTATAGAACATTTAGGTGAAAAGACAGTTCAATAGATAGGTTACAATAGCTTTACACATAGTACAAACTCATTTTTTGTGAAAAGTAAAAGTGACATGTGTCTCTGTATAATTAAAATATTGTTGAGTGGCATCATTTTTAGAATTGAAATTAATAATTTATTTTGAATCAGCTGCCTTCATCTGTATTTCCATGCCATGCCTGTGTCTTTTCTTGCCTGAACTGCATCAGGCAGGCAGGCGCGTGCTGAGTCTAAATCAAAGGGGGGTCATTCTGGGTGTTTCATAGGAGTACAGTAAGAAGCAGAGAAGTTAAGAAGAGGCACCAAGTAAAATTATTTCTTTTATCTAGTGAAGGGGTCACCACATTTTTTCTGTAAAAGGCCAGATAGTAAATATTGTAGGCTATGTGGGACATTTGGTTACTGTTGCAACTGCTCAGTTCTGCCCTAGTATGAAAGCAGCCAGAGAAAAAATATAATCAAATGAATGGGCTTGGCTGTGTTCCAATAAAACTGTATTTACAAAAATAGGTGGCAAGCTGGATTTGGCCACGAGGATTATATTTTGCTGACACCCTGATCTAGTGTAACATCTCAGACTTTATTTGATCATCTTTCCTCACTATCTAGTGGAGTCAAATTATTGGTGTTCAATTCCTGGCTTCACTACCTGCAGGCAAAGGGAGTTGCTGAGCATGTTACTTAACCTCTGTAAGTTTCAGTTTCATGCCTGTAAAACAAAGATAATACTAGTACTCACCTCGTAGAGTCTTTTTGATGATTAGATAAAATAATCTAGGTAATGCACCCAGCTCAGGGCCTGGCACATAGTAAAGAGGTGTTGTAGTTATTCTGTTTGCCCCAGGTCTATTCTCGACCCTTCTCTGCTCTGCTCATGGGAGCCTGGCCCCTGTAGATGCATCACATGGCTTCTCTTGCTGTCTGGCTTCCACTTGAGTTAACCCAATAGGAGGCACCAGCCAGAGACTGAAAGGTGAGAGGAAAGAGAGACCTTGGGTTATTTCTTCCCTTCTCCTGGGTTATTTCAGCTCGCTTTAGTGCCTACAGCTGGCTCTCTCCCCAGCTACTGCTCTCAACAGGTAGCCTCTGCTTTATGCCTCCAGCTCTCCCCAGTGAGCCCTGGGAACACTATCTCTTTCCTTTGGACTTTTAGGCTTCCCACTCTTGCAAGCCTTCTTATCCTTTGCTTATTCCCTAACCCTACCTACACCTAGATATTAAAATGTCTTCATTTGAACTTTACAGTGAATTCTGTTCTCTGCTGGCACCCTGACTAAAGCACTGCTCTTTCATGGTAGGTACAACAAGGATAATGGTAACAAAAATAATTGCTGTTGGCATTGTTATAATAACCAACTATCTCCAAACTTTTTTCAAGTATAGGTCTCTAATTTCTAATCCCCGTATACTATCCATTGTCCTGCTTCTATGTCTTTCCAATGTAATTTCTGTCAGCTAATACTGTGACGTTTGGTACTTGGCTACTTGGGCTAGAAGAAACCTTGAGAGGTCAACTAATTTGTTTTCTTGCCTCAAGATGTGAAACATATTTCAAAGACAGATAGGAATCTACTCTGCTGTGCCCTTTACCCCCTTCATTTAGGGAGAATTACAATCCGGTAACATAAGCCCAAGGATGGATTTGTCAATCGTATGACAATCTATTGGCACATAAAGTGATGTATCCATTCTTGTGCCACTCTTTTTTTTTTATTTCAAAATATTAAGGGGGTACAAATGTTTTAGTTTACATGGATTGTTTTTATAATGCTTGAGTCCTGGCTATAGGTGTGCCTGTCACCCAATAGTGTTCATGGTACCCATTAGGTTGGTTTATTTCCCTCCACTCCTCTCCCCTCCCCCCGGTTGCTTTCCACTGAATTTTACTTCTCTCTGTGCACTTGTGTGCTCATTGGTTAGTTCCAGTTTAATAATGAATACATGTGGTGTTTGCTTTTCCAATCTTGGGATATTTCATTTAGGAGTATTGTCTCCAGTTCTATCCAGATTGTTGCAAAAGATATTAATTCATCTTTTATTATTACTTGTGCCACTTTTCTTGCAAGTGGTGGACAGGACCAGGGGGATCAAGAAGGGTAGGGTAGTAAAAGCACTGGACCTCAAGGTATGCTGAAGCTGATGTCCTGGACCCAGTACTTGGGGAAGTAGTCACAGGTCTGTGGCTGGGCACTGTCCAACTGCCATCCTTGGCAGCTATTAATATTTGACTTCTTGTAATTAGCTCTGGCTATTTTGAATTAGGAGTATCAGTGTTATGTTATTACCATTTTTTAAAATAAGCTTAAGAGAAACTGTATTTTCAATAATGTCTATTTAAATAACAAACTACAGGACTGATCTGAATTTGATTCTCATTTTACATAACATTGTTGAATGTATCTGCAAACTGGGCCAACAGTTCTCAAGAAAATCATTGTATTTTATCATTTATATAATGAAATTTTAACTCATCATTTTGCTCACATGTATATACATATACTTATGTATTTATTTTTATTTTGCCAGCTGTATTTTCTTGGGAAGGATTGCCCTTTACTCTGAGATACCTTCTACCTTTTTGGTGTTAAAATAATCATTCTGTTATGAAATTATAACAGTGAGGATGATAATAACAAGCTACAGCGATTGAATGAATAACATGTGCCAGGCACTGTGCTAAGTGCTTTATCTGCCTTTCGCAGGTGATTCACAAGGGGCCTAGAAGGTGAGTACAGCTATTATCCTCATTTTAAAGAGACTAAAGCGAGACACAGAGTGGTTATGTGCCTTCCTCAAGGTCCCACAGCTATTGAGTGGCAGAGTTGGGATACACACCTAGATAGTTTGACTCCAAAGGCTGAACTGTATTGTTTTCTGATAGTAAATTACAATTGTTTTTGGTTAATGCTCTTAGTTAGAAAAAATTTCCTTGTCTTGAATTCCCAAAGTCTGGGAACCACTGTATTTGCTAATGTGTTGCAGGTAGGCCTGGCGGAAGGGGATAGGGGGGACAGGCTTAGAAAGCCAGGTCCAGACCACTGCATTTCCTGAGGGGTCAGCACAGTGATGGACTGTGAAGGCAGGTGAGATTCTGATAGGACCACAGACCTTTCCACAAAGGCTTTGACTACAGAAACAAAAGGGCCAAGGAGAGGTTTTGTGGCTCTCATGACACCATGGCGCGGGGTGTTATCACCTTGCTGATATTGCCAACCCCATCACAAAGAACGCCACCCTCGCTGTAAGAAAGCAAACCTCCCCGATGCAGCACATGCAGAGAGAACGTGGCTGCAGTCCAGGAAGCTGTTTCCAGAAACCACACCCAGCCGAGAGCCCTTGTCCCAGCTGGAAAGTCTGGTTATTGTTTGGATCAGCTCGTAAGGTTCCTGTGGGACTCCCCTGCTCTGTCTGATGGTAGCAATAGAGCACAGCTCTGGGAAGCTGGATCTCTCGTGCTGCAACAGCCCTCGCCTAATGTCGTGGCAGGGTATCCTTGTCATGTGTGGTGGTGTGACTATGAAAGGTTAAGTTCTCTGAATTCATCTGTGTATGCTCCAGAAGTTTACCCTAATAAAGCAAAGGTATCCTAGGCGAAGCTGTTACTAGAGTTGGGGCTTGAAGGAGATTTGGAAGCCACGACTCTATCCTGCCAGCACGGAGAAGTATATCTACACAAAACCACAAATAAATAAACTAAAACCAGGCACAATATTAGTTCTCCAGTAACATAAAAACAGTATTTACAGTGTTAGAAAATCCTTCTATTCAGTCTTCATTCATATGTGTCACAAAAAGGGCAAATGTCTACATTGCGTATATGTGAAGACAGGTCTTTGGATTCCAGCTCTGGGTTCTCAGAGGGGATCTATGTCATTTTATTGAAATCTAGCCTTCGGCCGGGTGCGGTGGCTCACACCTATAATCCTAGCACTCTGGGAGGCCGAGGCGGGTGGATCGTTTGAGCTCAGGAGTTCGAGACCAGCCTGAGCAAGAGCGAGACCCCGTCTCTACTAAAAATAGAAAGAAATTATCTGGCCAACTAAAAATATATATAGAAAAAATTAGCCGGGCATGGTGGCGCATGCCTGTAGTCCCAGCCACTCGGGAGGCTGAGGCAGGAGGATTGCTTGAGCCCAGGAGTTTGAGGTTGCTGTGAGCTAGGCTGATGCTCTGGCACTCTAGCCCAGGCAACAGAGTGAGACTCTGTCTCAAAACAAAAAAAAACAAAACAAAACAAAAAAAACAATCTAGCCATGGTGCTTTTATGGCCACACAAATAATGCACTGCTCAAAGTTGTTCTTTCGTGTTTGCTTTTATTCCACGCCAATGATGCACTGCATTGCTTGAAGTTGTTCTTTGATACGTCTTTATTATTAATAATAGCTACCATTGACCAAGCTCCTAGCTATGTGCCAGCCACCATTCCAAGGAATTGTACACATCTTGCCACATTTATTCATAATGACTCCATGAAGCAGGAACTATATTCCCATTTTATAGACAAAGAAATGAAGTTGAAAAGTTGTAACTTTCCCAAGGTCAGAGGTCAGGAGCAGAATTGGGATTTAAACAAAGCAGGTCTTTCTGACTTCAAGTTCCACTCTCTTTCCACTACACCAGGGCTCTCTCTTATTCTCTAGGCATGTGTAGTTATTGCACTTCTGCTTGCTACATAGCAGCTATCTTGCCAGTTCCTGGCCCCACAACTCCTGTTCAGTGTGGGGCTGGACCACAACACCAAGCCTGGACTCCTGCTGCTCAGCAGATATTGGTAAAGATTCCAGATCCAAAGCCTTAGGGTTTTAGTTCTGCCAGTTAATGATAAATAGGAGCTGGCAACATTTATTCTTAAAATTGCTTAAAGAAGCAAGCTTTCTCACTTTGCAGCCATAGAGAAATTTAGTTCATAGAACTTTAGTTTGAGAACACCACGGGCATACAGAAAGCATTGTGATTTTGGTGCTTTAGTTTTCTGCGAGTTCCCCATTGGGCAGGCCGCTCTTATGGTAGCAGAGTTTGGCTGCCAGATCTGTAAAACTACAGGAAAATCTGGATATGTGGAGAGTTTCTCTGAGTTGGATTGATCTTCTTCCACAGCACAAATTGGTTTTCCTGCAATGGTCCAAGTCTTTGTTATTATAGCAGATAATGTAGATGATAGTCTTGAGAATTTTTAATGATTCTTATATCAGGCTTAAATGGAAGATTTTAAAATAAGGTTGGGAATATAACCTAAAAAGAGAGTTCATATGCATTTTTGAAATTTATTTCAACAAATATTTGTTGAGCATGTACTATGTGTCAGACTTGCTCTAGGTGCTGGAGATAAAGCAATGAACAAAGCTGATAAAAGTTCCTGTGCTCATGGAGCTTACGTTCTACTGCAGGAAGACAGGCAATAAACAAATAAGTAAAACACATAGTATGCGGGATGGTGTAAGTACCATGGGGAAAAGAAAAGCAGGAAAGGGCAGTGAGGAGTGACGGGGTGGCAGGAGCATTGAGATTTTCTACAGAGTGATCAGGGGAGGCCTCACCGAGACAGTGGCGTAGGAGCAGAGATGTGCAAAGCTGAGCGAGTGAGCCACATGCACGTTGGAAGGAAGGGTACTCCAGAGAGAGGGAGCCAAGGCCCAGAAGGCAGGCCTGGCTTGCTGGGGAGCTGGCAAGGTGGCCAGAACGGGTAAAGGGAGCCATGGGAATGCCGCAGGAGATCAGGCCAGGCGGTGGGTGCGTGTGGCCTGTGAGCGTGGTATAGACTGTGGCTATTGCTCTGTGTTGGGGAAACCCCCAGAGGGTTTTAAATAGAGACAGGACTTGCATATTGGCAGGATCCTTTGGCTGCTGTGTTGAGAATAGATATTTTGGGGAATAGAGTATAATACTAGTGTACTAGTTTTCTACACTGTGTAAAAAATTACCAAAAACTTAGCAGCTTAAAATAGTGCCCATTTATTATCTCATAGTTTCTGTGGGTCAGGAGTCCAGGTGGAGCTTAGCTGGGGCCTCCCAAGGCTGCAGTCAGGGTATCAGCCAGGGCCGGTCTCATCTGGAGACTCGGCCATGGAGCGGGGGCTTTCAGGCTCCCTCAGGTTATTGACAGAGTTCATGTTCTTGCAGTTGTATTAATAGGGTACACAGTAGCTGTTTTCTTGAAAACCAGCCATGGAGAGAGGAAGAGAGAGAGATACAGACTCCAGAACAAGTCTGCTGGCAATACAATTTTACATAACATAATGAAACCATGGGAGTGACATCCCATCCACTTCACCACATTCATTGGTTGGAAGCAAGTCATAGACCCCACGTGCACTCAAGGGAAGGAAATTCCACAAAAGTGTGACTACCAGGAGCTGTGGGATCATGGAGGCTGTCATAGATAATTTGTTGGCCACAATTAAGCCAGTTAGGAAGGTTCTATTCTAATATAAGAATTAGAGTGAAAGAATAAAATAGAATCCTTTATGTAATCTTTATTTCTTTGGTGCTGATAATGGCTTGGACTGGACATGATGTGATAACCCAGAGACCTTCACTGACGTCCCTGGGCCTCTTTGGGCCTCTCTCAGCCTCACCTGTCTTCCCTAGCTCCTCACCATTGGGTCTGTAGTGCCCTTACCAGAGTGCCAGTGCCCATCAGCGGTCTCCAGTCCATCTTGTCTGAGACAGAGCCCACATTGCTCCAGCCCCGCTTCCCTGGCCAGCACTGCTCACAGCAGCTATGTGGAGTCTAGCGTTGTGTATTCCTATGAAGCAGAGGGCAGGGTCCAGCACAGGGCTCTGGGACTCCTTGCTAAGTCAGACAGTGACTCTGAGCTCCCTGGGATGACCTGGTCCCTTTGGCCTCAAGTCAGAGGTCATATGGTTTCAGGCCTCCTCTTCCTGACAATGACTCCCCTTTGCCCAGGTGCCCTCCTCTTGTCACTGGCATCCTCCTTAACCTCTTTTAGCAAGTTCCTTTTCTGGTTGCCTGTGGTGTATTCCAGGCCTCTCCTTAAAACCTGATGTTCTTCCCTAAATCCCATTTGGTGATTCCTGCCAAGACGGCTTCATGTCTTTCCCAACGCTTGGCACTGTGGCCTCTCCCTACCTCTAGGACCAGTTCCTCCAGTCTGCCAAGACTCTTCTTCACAAGTGGCTTTACCTTAAGAGTAAAATTGTTTCATTGTTGTTAAACAGCAAAATATTACACAGCCAAGTTTGCCCTATATGCCCAAGGTCCAGACTTAAAGTTTAATGAGATACTCTTGCAGAATCAAAAAAATGAAATAAAGAATCCTTTCTTGATTTCCTCTTGTGTGTCTTCTGGATCCACTTCTATACAAAATCACATCATTCTTCCGCATTTTGGCATGAAATTCCACTGTCAATCTGGATGTGCATATTTCATTAGTTAGTCATTAGCGCCACACAAAAGCACTGGGCCAAATATTATTGGTAGGGGGTGTAAAGTAACCTGAATATATCTGTTCCTGCCTCAATCAGGGCTAGGGTTTTTGTGAAGCCATCTGGCTTTTGTTTTTGTTTTGTTTTGTTTTCTCTTTTGGTAGCCTTTTGCCTTTCCACATAAAACAAGTGATGATTTTAGTGTCTCTGGAATTTTTGTGGTATTTCTTCAGTGTTCTCTTTGTTGAGGAAAAAGACATGACTCTCTTCATGTAGTACTTCTCCTGGTCAGGAAATCTCAGTTAGTCTGCCAGCAAGCCTGTCAGGTTGGTTTGCCCTCTATCCTCTTCCATCTATCTTCTCAAATTCTTCACGCCTTTAAAATGTCTTGGAAATGTTTCTTTATTCACCTTGTCTGCAGACCTAATTGCCTCCTGCCTCCACCCCTATCCTGGAGCCTCAGCATAGAGGCTGCTCTATCTCATAAAAGCTCCCCACTGCCTGTAGCTCCTTATCTTCTGTCGTCAAGAAAATCCGTCTGGCCCCACCCCTTTATGTTTCCCAAGTCTGTTATTCCCCAATCACCAATCAAATGATTATTTAATATTCCCCATAAACGCACAAGGCTCAATAGGATACGCTGTGCCAAAACCACCACGGGGTCTTGGTCTCGAAGACCTCACATTCTGATGTCACTCTGGTTGTTGTCAACACATTAGGACGGTAACGTCACGTTGGCTCCACGAAAGAGTGCAGTCCAAGAGAGCGGCACTGGCTCCAGATTTTTATAATGGGACCATATGGGTCATTTAGCTCATACGAGTCAGAATTCAGGTTCTTCATTGAACAGTCGGCACTAAGCAGACCTGCTTTGACACACAGTGCAGCTCTCCTGTGAGTCAACAAGAGTCTCTGGTGCTGTGAGTCATCCTTCCCCAGGTTATTAAGCCTTAGATACAGTTTTGATAAAAAAAAAAAAAAAGGGTAAGTTGTTACAGCTAGCTCACTTAACTCTTTGGTAATCTGTCACCCCGGAGTTTTCCAGTTCCTGCCATAAAGACTATGGAAGCACTGCTGAATGTATAAGTAGGCATTCAAATAATAGTGAATGACAAAGGAAAATTTTATAACTGATTCTTCAAGTAGCTTGAAGGAAAGAGTAAGAGAAAAGGTATGGGCTTTTGAGTCTGTTAGACTAACATTTGAATCACAGCTTACTATGGGCACGATTCTTATTTTCTCTGAGTCTCAGTTTCCATTTCTGTAAATGGGGACAATAATATGCCTCGGATGGCTCTTGATAGAACTAAACATACAAGCACACCTTGCAGAGGGCAAGGCACCTAGTCAGCATTTCTGCCTTTTGAAGTGTGTGATGGTACTTCCACAATCAAAGCCCATCTGCTAGGCTGTTTCACAGACGAGGACTGCCAAAGTGCTTGCTCTGGTGGCCTTCCCAGGGCATGACACAGATTCAGAAATTGTCCTGCTGTTTTTCTGTTTCACTCAATTGTGGCTAAGGAAATGCAATAAAGCAGTAACACTTTAGATTAGTTTCAGGCAGGCTCATAAAATATGGAAACAGTCAGGAACCAGAAGATTCTTAAATCTGCTGGGGACTAATACAGAGGCACCAAAGAGATTTAAAAAAAAGTAAAATGTGCAATATAGCTTAGAAGCCATCAACAGAGTCAAACTTGACTTATTATTCATGTTTATGTGAGAAGAATCTTATAGATGATGTTCAGGAGGACAAGAGATGATTTTAGAGCTGGACACTTCAGGTTTCCTGGGCCACACCTGCCTTCCCAGGCTCTTCATGTGTACATCTTCATGTGTTGGGAGACTGAGAGTCTGTGGATATCAGGAAGGAGTGTGTGTGTGTGTCTGTGTGTGTGTGTGTGTGTGTGTGTGAGGCTGGGGTTGACAGTATTTTTCATTTAAGATAGAGAAAAATTTAAGAGTGGATTAATTATTAATTGCTTTGTATCCTATTCAACACTTCATTTTCTGCTCTGTTGTGCTTTGTCATGTTGTCTTGGAATTACACCACTAGACAACTTGATCTGTACTCTGTATATAATATGTCTGGGTCACCAAATATTGTACAGCTACATGAGCAATTTGGGAAATCACTGTTATTTGCTGTTGTTGTTTTTACCAAGAAATCAATGAACAATCTTTAAAGCAAACAAAAAGCATCAGAACTGTATCTGGATCTCACTTTGGTATACAAGCATTTTTTTAGCAGGTTATTTAAGGGCTGGTATCCGCTGGGTGGTCTTTTTTATTGTATTTTCTTTTCCAAAGTTAATTGGCTATAAATTCACTTTTTAAAATCTTGCTATATATCTAGGCTTAGCATAAGGAAAAGAAAAAACTAGCCTGCTATCTGACATTATGTCATCATCATTAAGATTCATTATTAGTCAAACTGTACCTATATCCCAACCTTGTAAGTTCTGCTGTCACTTATAAACAGTTGCATAAGAATGTTTAAGTTTAGAAATTTGCTATTAAAAAGAGAGCCTTAAATTGATCTTTGGTCTTACTTTTAAGAAACTAAATGATTGTGAAATTTTAGATGACTCTGGTCATATAAGACAAATTCCATGAAGTCTGTCAAAGCTTCAGAAATTAAATGATCTAACATTTTGGGAGGTTCTAACTGCTTATGTATATTTTTAAGTCCATAATAAAATTAAAAAGTAGGCTGGGTGTGATGGCTCACACCTGGAATCCCAGCACTTAGGGAGGCTGAAGCAGGAGGATCACTTGAGCCCAGGAGTTTGAGGTTGCAGTGAGCTATGATGGCAACACTGCACTCTAGCTGGGGTGACAAAGTGAGACCCTGTCTCAAAAAAAAAAAAGTAGCAAAATGTAAAAAAAAACAAAAAAGTAATGAAGTATTACTATTTGTATTTGAAACAATGTATGCTATTCGGGTTGATATGAGAGTTTTATGAGTTTTCAGATGGCATCTATTTCTGGTTGCAGTGAATGTGGACCAAATAACAACCAAGAGTAGGCGGGTTATCAGTGCAGGCTCCCAGAGTAGTTTTCCTGCCTATGAAAATCCTGAAAAATCTAGTACAAGGCTAGTTTCCTGGTGTTAGAGTGTAAGAAATGCTAGAATTGAGCAAAAAACAAATCCGCTGGGTGAAGGAGCATACTAGGAATCTCAAACCTAGAACCCTCAGCTTGGGGAGGGGACCAACATGATTTTATTTAATACAATAACTGAATGTTTTTTAAGGATTTTGGAAATAAAAATTTAGTGTAAGTATGAAACCATTCTAAGTTCAGCCTAAAAATCGATAACGAAAGAAATAAAAATAAGGGAATTATAGAAAGAGGCCATACGAAATTGATCCCAAATTCATCTCTTAGGTTCACACCAGGATCAATGCTGTAGACATCTTTCCTATTTAAGTCCTCCTGGAGAGCGAATCACAAAAACTATCAGCTGCTCCTTGCAGCATCAAACAACTATTACTGTTAGAAAGTGCTTCTTTATATCTAGCCTCATTTCTTATGGTACATGTTGAAAACTTTTTTCTTGGGTAGTGTTTATTAAAAATAAAATCAGCAAATTCCAACATTCATGAGGTGAGAAGAAAGTACTGAAAAGAAAACGGTTTGAATATTGTTGAGAGAACATTTCCGTAAGTGGTGAACTTACTCAAATATTCTTGATAGTGTCCTCAATAATGGATTTAGAACAAATAATATATCTCAGGACACAGCTGAGTGTCTGACAATCATGCTCATTTACAAGCCGGTAACTTCAGAGACTGTGCATTAAGTGATACCTTCACAGAATCCAATTGATCAATGTGAACTTGTATGTTATGTAATAAAAATAACAAAATAAGAATGTCTAACTGGAGGCACACAATTACTCTTATGCTTAACCCCTCTTATAAAAGAAATATGGAGTAGGCATGTGCTAGTAGGGTGGGCTTGGGGTTCATAAAAGTACTGAACTATTCTTTAACTCTGAGAGATATCATATATCAAGGAAAAAAGAAAACATTTATGTGCAGCGTTGGGGTTCTGTGTTCTGTGATGGCCTTGTCTATACGCTAACCTTGTCTGTGGACAAATGCTTCACATCTGTCGCTACCTCGCTGCTATATACAGAAGTGGAACAGTACTGTCTATAAAGTGTTTCTGTTCCCTCAGAAAACACCACATAAATATATGGTAAGGCATAATTTTCATTATATAGAGCAGAAGCCAAAAAATCTCTTGCCAAAGCAATCCTCTAAAATTTTACACCTATTTCATGCATTAAAAAAGAAATATGTATCATATGCTTTCACTTATTTTACGATTAGCTCATCAAGTTCGTGTTCTGTGGAGACGGAAAGCCAAAAAGCCTTGTGTCTCTCAAGACCCTTCCTCAGCCACTATGCCTTTCTCTTCTTCCAGCATTGTTTTAAAAAGATCTGGTCTTACAGGCTCTCAGAAGTAAAATTAAATCCAAACTCAATAATAATAACTTTCATTTGTATTGATCTTTGACGTTTACAGTGTTTTCACATAATCTCATTTGATTCTCATGGCCACTCTGTGGGGTTAGCAGGGCTGGGAATAATATTCCCATTTTACAGTTTGGGAAACTGAGATCCAGAGAAGAAAGGCTTCATGACTTGATTCAAATTACTCAGTTAATAACTAGCAGAACCAGGTCTTGAACCCAAGTCTGGCTCAATTCAATAATACTCTTTCTACTCTGCCCTGGCTTCCTGTAGTAGACAGAATTCTAAAATGACCACTGGTGACTCTCACCTTTATATAATCTCCTCTCCTGGTGTGTCCATGGAACCTCCAAATACAATGAGATATCATAGTTGTGATTATGTTACATTATATGGCAAAAGGGATTTTGCAGATGTAATCAAGTTCCCAAATCAGTTGACCTTAAGATAAGGAGATTGCCTCACCTAATCATATGAGCTCTTAAAATGATGGGTCTAGAGGTCAGAGAGACAGAAGAAGTCGGAGAGATTGGAAGCATGAGAGGGATTCGATGTGAGGGAGATTCTCTGTTGCTGGCTTTGAAGATGAAAAGGTCTCTAGGGCAAGGAATGTGGGCAGTCCATAGGAGCTGAGAGCAGGCCCTGCTGACAGCCAGCAGGGCAAGGGCCCCTTCGGTTTTACAACTGCAAGGAACCGAATTCGACTAATAACCTGAATGAGTTTGGAAGGTGACTCTTCCCCTGAGCCTCCAGATGAGAGCCCAGGCTGGCCAACAGCATAATTTCAGCCTTGTGAACCTAGGAGAAGAAAACCCAGTCGCACGGCGCCGAACTTCTGACCTACAGAACTGTGGCATAATAAATGGCTGTTGTTTTAAGCTGCTAAATTTGTAGTAATTTGTTATGCGGCAATAGAAAGCTAATAAACTGCTGCTCATAAATATTTATTGAAAGATTATTACATGTAAGATGCTAATTTTTATTTCTGATCACTTTATTTTGTGCCCATGTCTAGGTGGGTTAGTTAAAAAAGTTTGCTGTAGTAAATTAATAAATATTTCTCTTTCCTTGAGGGAATCAAGAGAATTGCCATCCTTGTCCCCTTGAACCTAAGCAGGACAATGTCCCTTATTCTGACCAGTGAAAAAGAGGAAAAGTGACATATATCTCTTCCAAGACAATGGCTTAAATTCTCCAGATTCTCCTGCCCTGTTGCAGCCAACCCTAAAGCTCTGGATGAGGAGGCAGTGTCACACAATGGGCACACCCTGGGAGCCTGGGTCTAGGGAGCAGAACCTCCCGCCAGTCTACTTTGGGCACAGCTACCCTGACTGACACGTTGGCCTTGAAGGTACCAGGGCAACATGTTGTACTGAGTTTCATCAACACTGACTGCCACTCTGCTACACATTAGCAATGAAAGCCATGTCCTCTGTTCCCAGGACCTTTTGCTGAATACTTTTGTGTAAGAAAAAATAGCACTTTACTTACCACTATTTTTTCCTCCAAGTAGGTTAGAAGTCATATAAGTCTGAGCAGATAAGGAAAACAAGAGCGAGCAGATAGTTCTCTGACTGAGCTACGATTGAGTGGCTACTAACTAGACACTGTGGAGTCTCCCAATATCAGAAAAGACAGCCCCACTTTCCATAAGAAGTTGACACCCAAGGCCAGTCATTAGTTTACTAAAGAGTTGAAATGAAGAAATCATCTAACTTAAATATTTTAAGGTGTTTCTGTTCTCTAGATTTGCTAGAACACATTATCCTAATTTGGGAGAAGGAAACCAAGGCTGTAAGTAAACTATTGTGTGGGTTTTCACGTTTCAGGTTTCTCTGTTGTATTTCTGCAGAAAACCTAGAGAATAGGCATACATGGTAGCTAAGTTAAAGAAGCAATTTTTATTTATATACTGGAGTATAGTCACTAACAAATGTAACAAAAATTTTTACTTTGCAACTATCCTTACAATCATTCACCAGCTATCCTTCTATAAAGGAGCAATATTAGATAAAATGCTTCCTGTTAAGATAGCCATTAAAGTCTAAGATTTTAAGTGAGCCAAACTGAATAAGTTGGTCTCCTTAACCATACACAGCAGCATATTTTGAAAATAAAGCATTTTTTAGGGGGGGTTGGGGGGTAGATTCCATAAAGCTGCTAACAAGTAGAGGTCAAAGTGAACATCTGTCAAAAACATTATTTCAAGAAGTTTTGATACAAAGCAGGGAATTTCTACATAACATTTAAGCTCTTGGTTTCCAGTCTTATTCCGTCATCACTATTTTTTTCATTTATTGACTAATCAGATGAATCAACTCTGTAAGAAGTTTCTTTCATCTGTTTATGAAGTTTTTGAAGGAGATATTTTTGCAAACTGAACTAGTTAGAGGATGTCTTTAGAAATTTCAGGAAATTTCTAGAAATCAAAAGGAAATTGGACTTTTTAAAAAGTTTACTTTTCTGAAAGTATGAAAAGAGAAAGATAATTTTAAAAGTGTGGTTTGGTTTTCTTTTTTCTTTTGCAAATCACTTTTTTACATTTTAACTTAATTCTGAAGGAATCACAAGTTGAATATCCTTCAAGGGCTTGCCCTCTCTCTCTCTTTTTCTCACTGTCTCACATAAAATCAGCATCTTGAACAGAATGTGTAATTCCCATGGGATAATAATATAGTCATTAATGAAATGAGAGCAGATTGTGAGCTATGAAGATCCTCCTAACTGCAACTACAGTGAACATTTGGGGTTAGGAAGGACCCTTACCAAAACCAGTGTCTCAGCCTGGGTCAGGGGGAAGTGTGCTTTGGGAGGATGAAGGAAGGTAGACTACATAAAACTGGTACCTGGAACCTCATGACATTTTCCATACTTCCCCACTGCCATATTCAGGCTCTTTATCAGCTTGTTAATTTCAAACTAATAAGATTTTTTTCATATATGAGCAAATTTTCTCTTCAGAAAATACATGCAGCAACTAATTCCAATCTGGCCACGAAACAAGAGTGCCATTGAAGGCATAAAGGCGCCAAGTTTTTAAGTGCAAGTTTTTTCCTTTTCTCCACAAAAGAAACATGCATTTAGAATTTCTTTATTTAAAGACATGCCCGCCCACAAACATCTGAGAAACATCTGTAGACAAAATGCCAAAATGCATAGTCGAATTTTGACTCACACCTCACCACCCACCAAGACCCCTGTCAACTCACAATAAACACCTTTCTAGCATCTGCCCCAGAGAAAGAAACGCCACATTACCCAAAGGTCAGAGCAAACAGATGTCACTTATTGCAGACCCTAATCATATCCATATCCAACCCTAGGAGGCCTGCAGTAGAAGCCGACTTCTGGACCATGGGTTCCTCCAGTTGGATATGCTTATCCTTGTGTCCACCCTCCCTCTGACTTGAGCAGGGGGGCCTTAGGAGGGGTTATCTCCAGGGGCTGTCCCTCGTCCTGCTGACAGAGCCCATGATTGAGCACTAGGGTTAGGAAAGCAGCATGGAATTTTTCATGGTTGGCCTGCATCATAGCAGTCTTCCTATTTCTCACTCTGACAGGCTTGCAATATTCTTGCAATGTGCTCCTGCATCAACCTCCCTGACCGTCTGTGGAAGACACAGGACTACGCTTCTCTGTTTTCATTGCTCTGTACACATCTCTGTGTCGCCTTTTACGACCCTCGTTGTGTTCAATGGCATCAGTTTACATCTCTGAGCCCCACAAGACTGAGTTTCAGTTAGAGGAAGGAAAAAAGGAATGAAAGAATGAAGGAAAGGAAGGAAAGAAGAAAGGAAAGAAGGAAGGGATGGAGGGAGGGAGGGAGGAAGAAAGAGGGGGATATGGGGTTTATAGGAAAAGGTTTAATAGATAATATAGACAGTGCAATTTAGTGGGTTTTTAAAAAATGGATAAAGGGTGAGAATGTGTTGTGAGATGTATATACACAATAGAATATTTTTTTATTCACCCATAAAAATGCGGGAAACCTGCCATTTGCGACAACATGGATGAACATGGAAGACATTATACTAAGTGAAATAAGCGAGACACAGAAAAACAAATACTATATGATCTTATATGTAGAATCTAAAAAGTCTGAATTCATAGAAGCAGAGAGTAGAGTAATGGTTGCTAGAGGCTGGAGGGAGAATGAGAAATGTCCGTTAAATGGTACCAACTTTTATTTATAAGATGATTAAATTCTGGGGATCTAATGTATAGCATGGTGACTATAATTAATCATACTTTATTAGACACTTGAAATTGCTAAGAGACTAGATCTTAAGTGTTCTCACCACACACACACACACATAAGATAATATGTGAGGTGACAGATGAGTTCATTAACTTGATTGTGGTAAACATTTCACAATATATACATCTATCAAATTATCATCTTGTACACCTTAAATATATGTGATTTCAATTTTTCAATTATATATCAGTAAAGCTGAAAAAATTTAAAATAAAAAAGCAAAAACAATTGAGGAACATATTAATAGCTTACTTTTCATAATTTTCAGTCCCAGCCCGCCTCAAATGCACACAGGTACAGGAACCATATACCTGCAGTCTGAAGATACAGCTTTATCCAGTTTTCAAATCAATCCTGGCCATGTCTGTCTGTATATTGTAAGTTCTATTTTCCCAGTGACTGAGTCTGCAGGCAGTTATGCTGCATAGGCCTAGTATTAATACCTAGTGATCCTGGACTTGCTCCACATGCTTCCTGAAAGCTGCTCTCTGTTCTTATGACTGAGTGTTTGCTTTCCATGTGTTTGTGCACCAATTTTCCCCAACTTGAACTAGAGGTTACCCCAGATTCTTAGTCCATATACTGGAGCCTTCCAGTCAAGTAACATAAATATGCTCCCTTAGAGACTGAACCCCACTCTCTGGTTGGTGAGTGCTCCAATAACGACAGCAACAAGTTCCACTAATAATCTGTTTCTTCCAGGGACTCCTTTATATTACTGGTAATTCCCACAAAAACCATTCTAGGTAGATAGGATTGCCCCCTTTTGCAGATATACCACAATTCAGAATCAGAGATATCTAATGTCTTAGCCCAAGCTAAATGGCTAAAAAGTAGAAGAGGCAGATTTCTCTGATTCCAGAGCTTATGACCTTCCCACCACATTTCATTGCCTCCTCTAGAACTTTGACACTATTCACCCTGCATCCTTAAGGATCTCCTCTTCCAGATGGCAGAGGCATTGCCTCACTCACCACATGGGACCCTTAGCTATCAATGTCAGAACTGACTGGACCTGGATTTGGACAACAAAGGGAGAAGCTAACTGTGCTCCACTGTCGCAGCTCCATTAAGAACAGCTTTACTCTCCTTGTAGACATTAAGACTTAGTTTAGATGACATGTTTTTATGGCAATCCTGCAAAGCTTTAGCATCATCCCAAAGACTTTGTTAATATGTTTTTCTGATATGAGAAAAGACAGATGTACAAAAATATAGGTTTTTAGTGATATGTTTTTATACAAGCATAAGTGACATAAAACCCTATCACATTAATGTTTATTTTTAAAGGAGCCTAATTGCATTTCTGAGGTGATCACTACATTGTACAGAAGTGAAGTTTGATACAGCTAAGAGTTCAAAAAATTTTACATAATTGCAACTACCTCTTGTTTGCCCTGAATTGAATTATCTATTGAGGAATGTTGACTCTTGTTTTCTTTTTTCCCCTTTTGAAATTTTCAAGTAAAACCTATCAAATAAAAACAATTATTGAAAATCTCTGGTTGCACAGTACTAGTCTACACACAGTGTATCCATTTTCAAATATCCATTAGTGGATTTTATATCTTTGTGATTCTAAACCAGGTTCTTGAGATATTTGTTAATAATAGAAAAATAAGATATGTCATTTCCAAATGATGAACTTCTTTAAAAGAATTGATGAGATGTCTTCTTGTTTGTTCAAACCTCTCCTCTCCAGATCCCTAATTATTTAAAAGTTATTTATAGGTTTTCCAGTATATATACATATTGGTCCCTTTTATATAGACTTCTGTAGGTATTTTCAGGATGGAAAGAAACTTGTATTCTAATATATAGGTAATATACAGGTAATGTAACACTTGCTGCTATAACAACAATTCCTAAATATATAGTGGTTCAAATACAATAGAAGTTTATTTCTTGTTCACATAAATTCCAAAACAGATGTGTCTAATTGGCAGATGCCTTTTTTCCCAAATGGTGATACAGAAACTCAGTTCTTCCTTTCTGTTCCTCTGTCATATTTAAAACATCTAATGTGTTCATGCATATTTCTCTTAAGACAGTGAAATAGAAAATAGCACAAAGGAGAATTCTGCATGGAGGATTTTGTCGGCCAGTCCCCAGAATTGTAGACATCACTTCTGTTCATGTTCCAGTACATGGAATTCAGTCACATGGTCACATCTAGCTAAAAAGAAGGCTGGGAAATAAAGTCTGTGGCTCTAGGAAGAAGAGGAAGTAGGCTTAGTGATTCCACAATGTGAGTTCAGAGTCAGAAAAACATGTGTTCACATCCTAGCTCTGCAATGCATTCTTGTGTGAATCTCTGTGTTGCAATTTCCTTGCCTTTTAAGGGATAATAAAATCTACTTTAGCGATTGTTGTTAAGCGTTAAGTGGAAGAATGAATATATAAGCTATTAACACATAATATTATTAGTTGACTCTGAAAGGCCAAGATACATTTAGTTTTACAGTTAAACAATTTGTATAATTGTGGATTTTGCCTGGTCCTCAGCAAGCTTTGTTAAGTCAAAATGTCCTCCTTTATATTTTGAAGTTTCAGCCATATTCTACAAATACATCCATGTTAGCAACCTAATTAAACATTAAAGAAATATCATAAATCTAGTGCAAGAACACACGATGGGGAAAGGACAATCTCTTCAGTAAATACTGTTGGGGAAACTTGATATCTGCATGCAGAAGAATGAAATGAGACCCTCATCTCATACCACATACACAAATCAACTCAAAAGTGGATTAAAGACTTAAACATAAGACCCAATTGTAAAACTGCTAGAAGAAAACATAGGGGAAAAACTTCTTGACATTGATCTGTGCAATGATTTTTTTGATATGACACCATAAGCACAGGCAACAAAAGCAAAAATAGACAAATTGGGTTGCATCAAACTAAAAAGCTTCTGTACAGAAAAGGAAAGAATCAACCTAGTGAAGAGATGCCCTACAGAATGGGAGAAAACATTTATAAACCATACATCTGACAAGGGGTTAAAATCCAAAATATATGAGGAATGCAAACAACTCAATAGCAAGAAAACAAATAACCCAATTAAAAAATGGGCAAAGGATCTGAATACACATTTCTTAAAAGAAGACATACAAATGGCCAACAGGTTTATGAAAAAGCATTCAATGAAACAATGCTCAATATCTCTAATCAGGAAAATGCAAATCAAAACTACAATGAGATACAACCTCATACCTATTACAATGACTATTATCAAAACAATGATAGATAAGTGTTGGTGAGGACAGAGAGAAAAAGAAACTCTTGTGCACTGTTGGTAGGAAGGTATATTAGTACTACCATTATGGAAAACAGTATGGAGGTTCCTCAAAAAGTTAAAAATAGAATACCACATAATCCAGCAATCCCACCTCTGGATATATATGCAAAGAAAATTGCATATATATGCAGGTATGTCAGAGACATCTGCCTTTTCATGCTCATTGGAACATTATTCACAATATCACAGATATGGAATCAACCTAAGTGTTCCTAAATAGATGAATGGATAAAGAATATATACAATAGAATACTATTCAGCCTTTTTTTTTCAAAAAAGAAAATCCTGTCATTTGTGACAACATGGATGAACCTGGAGGATGTTATACTAAGTGAAATAAACCAGGCACAGAAAGACAAATACTGCATTTCACTTATATATGGAATTTAAATTAATTGAACTCACAGAAGCAGAAGGTAATATGGTGGTTACCAGAGGCTAGGGGTTGAGGGTGTTGGGGAGATGTTGGTCAAAGGATACAAAATTTCAGTTAGACAGGAGAAATAAGTTTAAGAAATCTACTATATATCATGGTGCATATAGTTAATAATAACATATACTTGAAAATGGAAAAGAGAGTAGATCTTAGATGTTGTTATCAGAAAACAAAACTATGTAAGCTGATGGACATGTTAGTTAACTTGATTTAATAACTTCACAATGTATACATATATCAAAACATCACATTGTACATCATAAATATATACAATTTTTATTAGTTAACTATACTTCAATCAAACTGGGAGGAAAAAAGAAATATCATAAATTAATAATATATCTTCTAGTGATTCTTCATTCTTTAAATTATCCCTAACAAAATTTTACAGAGTACATTGAAAAACTGATTTCCTTTTTCTATTTCACCATATTGGATTTGGTGATTGATAAAATTGGGGGAAATAAAAATAATGGCTACAATTTAATTCAACCATATGATGGCTTTCAAATCCTGTGACCACAATAATGAGATAAACTCTTAAAATTCTCTTCAATGTCAAAATTTTGCCAGTCTTATGTGTTAAATCTTCATCAATAATCCAGGTTCAGAAAGGCATTTTTCCATTTCAAAGTCAGAAGTCACCCAATAACCAAAATCATAGCATAAATGAAAAGAAATATAAGAATTACTTTTTGATAAACTGCAATTCATAGGTACTCATCTCTTTTTAGTTCCCCCAAATATATTTTACCCTTTATATTTCTTTTATTTTTAATTTTTATTTTTTTATATAGCAGCAATGGGATTTCTGCCAGAACTGAGCTCAGCCACTTCCCTGGGAATGTTGTCCAGTTGCTAATTTCACTACCGAAACTGTGTTCCTCCATGTTCTGGCCTATTTCCATGCATGCCTCTACTGGAATAAAGGGTCTGACAGTTCTGCAGATAATGGTAAACATATGTAGCCAATGCTGTGCAATTCTTTCAGAGCCAGAAAGTATTAGTAGGTATTTCAGTTGCTGGCAACAAAAAATCAATGTAAGGAACTTCATGAAACAGAAGAACCCACAGAAAACTACACATCAATAACCTTTTTAAATTTTATTTCAGAATATTATGGGGGTACAAATGTTTGGTTACATAAATTGCTTTTGTATCATTTGAGTCAAAGTTATAAGAGTGTGCATCACCCACATCAATAATTTTAATGTTCACTAAAATTTTTCTTTCATTCCTTCTTTTTAAAATAATTGATTAACTATAAATGGAAGTCAAACTATTATGACAACCTAATTCCAAACTTTAAAACTACAGAGGAAAAAAGCTGGGTTGAGGGGGAAAGAGAACATTTCAACTTGTTTATTCTGGATACTATTCACATTTCAAGTTAGGCCTTTTGATTCTCTAAGTGTACAAGAGAACTTTGACTTCCCTGAGTACACAAGGGACAAATTACATATTGTGATGTCATTGCCTAGCAGATTTCCCATACTGCCAAATACATTAGTCACACTGTCAATGTTGAGAAGGTATAAAAGAAAAAAAAATTGATCATATTATTTTCATATGAGAATCAGTAATGATTTCTCTTTGAATGCATTTCTACAAAATTGTTTCCTAAATCGTAGTGAAACTTAAGAAAGCTATCTTTTTTTTTATTTCAGCATATGACAGGGGTACAAATGTTGAGGGTAACAAATATTGTTACATAGATTGCCTTTGCCCCACCCAAGTCAGAGCTTCAAGTGTGTCCATCCCCCAGATGGTGTGCACTGCACCCATTAAGTGTGAATATACCCATCTCCTCCTCCCCGCTCCCACTTCCCTGACACCTGAAGAATGTTTCTTCCATACGTGCACATAAGTGTTCATTAGTTAATACCAATTTGATGGTGAGTATATGTGGTGCTTGCTTTTCCATTTTTGTGATACTTCACTTAGTAGAATGTCTCCAGCTCTATCCAGGATAAAACAAGAGGTGCTAGATCACCACTGTTCTTTGTGTCTGAGTAATACTCCATGGTATACCACATTTTATTAATCCCTTCATGTATTGATGGACACTTGGGTTGTTTCCACATCTTTGCAATTGTAAATTGTGCTGCTATAAACATTCGGGTGCAGATGTCTTTTTTACAGAATGTCTTTTTTTTCCTTTGGGTAGATGCCCACTAATGGGATTGCTGGATCAAATGGTAATTCTACTTGTATCTCTTTGAGGTTTCTCCATATTACTTTCTGGAGAGATTGTACTAGGTTGCAGTCCCACCAGCAGTGTATGAATGTTCCTTTCTCTCCACATCCATGCCAACATTTATTGTTTTAGGACTTTTTAATAAAAGCCATTCTCACTGGAGTTAAGTGATATCTCATTGTGGTTTTGATATGTATTTCCTGGATGATTAGAGATGTTGAGCATTTTTTCATATGTTTATTGGCCATTAGTCTGTCTCCTTTTGAAAAGTTTCTGTACATGTCCTTTTCCCACTTTTTAATGGGGTTACCTAGGAATATATTTAACTAAGGAAGTAAAAGACCTCTACAGGGAGAATTAGGAAACACTGAGGTAGGAAATAACACAGGACGTAAATAGGTAGAAAGCCACACTGTGCTCATGTATTGGCAGAATCAACATTGTTAAAATGTCTATAGTACCCAAAGTGATCTACAAATTCAACACAATCCCTATTAAAATACCAACATCATTTTTCGCAGATCTAGAAAAAATAAATTTACACTTTGTATGGAACCAGAGAAGACCCCGTATAGCAAAAGCAATTTTAAGCAAAAAGAACAAATTGGGAGGCATCAATTTACCAGACTTCAATCTATACTACAAGGCTATAGTAACTAAAACAACATGGTACTGGCACAAGAACAGAGACATAGACCAATGTAACAGAACTAAGAACCCAGATATAAAACCATCCTCACATAGCCTTCTAATCTTAGACCAAGCAGACAAAAACATACACTGGAGAAAAGAACCATTATTCCATAAATCATGCTGGGAAAATTGGATAGCCACATGTAGAAGACTGAAACAGGATCAGCACCTCTCACCTCTCACAAAAATCAACTCACAGTGGATAAACAGACTTAAACCTAAGGCATGAAACTATAAGAATTCTAGAAGAAAATGTTGGAAAAACTCTTACAGACATTGGCCTAGGCAAAGAATTTATGAAAAAGACCCCAAAGGCAATCACACAACAACAAAAATAAATAAGTGGGACCTGATCAAATTAAAAAGCTTCTGCACAGCCAAGGAAACTCTCGTGAGAGCAAACTGACAACCTACAGAATGGGAGAAAATATTCGCATGCTACACATCCGGTAAAGGGCTGAAAACTAGAATCTATATAGAACTCAGGAAAATCAGCAAGAAAAAATCAAACAACCCCATTAAAAAGTGGCCAAAAAAGCTATCTTAAAATATATAATGACATCCTCAGCAGATCAACTTTTGGTACTATATCGCCAGCCTAATAAAAAAGTACTGTGCCATGGTAAGTAAGTATAAAATGAAGAACAAGAATGAGTAGCATCTTACTGGCTGCATAACTTTGATCCATTTAATTGCTTTTTTATTCCATATTGTATTTTGATGATTGTAGGAAGACATTTTTTTCCAAACATTCTGCAAGTGATAATCCACCAGGATTCTTGTCTATGGTGTTAAAATGATATTGGTGGCTCCAGCCTCCTGCCTGTTTCCTCTGGCCAACCCAGCTTAGCAATTGCCCCCTCATTTGCCAGGAAGATTATCTGACATCCCTTACACTCTGCTTTGTTTTCCTGCCCTCTAGCTGATTAGGATTCCTTCCAATATAATTGTCTGTTTGAATATCTTTAAGGTGGAATAGAATGATTCAACCCTAAGTAGGAACTTTTCCACTGAGGCTCAAAACAAAAGCTGAAGAATCAATTGCAGAGACTCAATGTAGAGAAAATTATAATATTTTTTAGACCAAGAAGAATTCTATTTGACAGCAGTTGAATTCAGTATCAAACTGTTCCACTGAATCAATTCCCTGGAGGCCACGAGAGCATAAATAAAGAAATTGACACACTAGACCTATTAAAGCATTTTGATATGATGGTGTGAATGAGCCAAAGTGAGTAGAACCATTTGAATTCCATTCAAATTGGCCAGTTACTCTGGATGTACAAAGGATGGACCATTTCTTTCTTTCTTTTTTTTTTTTTTTGATACAGAGTCTTGCTTTGTTGCCCGGGCTAGAGTGAGTGCTGTGGCCTCAGCCTAGCTCACAGCAACCTCAAACTCCTGGGCTTAAGCAATCCTATTGCCTCAGCCTCCCGAGTAGCTGGGACTACAGGCATGCGCCACCATGCCCGGCTAATTTTTTCTATATATATTTTAGTTGGCCAGATAATTTCTTTCTATTTTTAGTAGAGACGGGGTCTTGCTCTTGCTCAGGCTGGTCTCGAACTCCTGACCTCGAGCGATCCACCCGCCTCGGCCTCCCAGAGTGCTAGGATTACAAGCGTGAGCCACCGCGCCCAGCCGGACCATTTCTCAATTGCCCGGCTTGACTTATATTAGGATTTCTCAATTTTGGCACTATTGACAACCATTTGAGGTTGTATAATTGTTCTTGGTGATGAGGGGCTGTCCTGTGCATTGTAGGATGTTTAGCAGCATCCTTGGCTTCTACTCATCAGATGGCAGTAGTACCATCACCCAAGTTGTGACAACTAAAAATATATCCAGACATTGTCATATCTCTAGGAGATGGGGAACAAAATTGGCCCCAGTTGAGAACCACTGAGTTAGGCAAATCTGTGTCTGAAGTTTTTGAGATCTGAGTGGCCAAGCACTGGCATCTTGATTTATTGAGACAATGATTGAAACTGTAGGAGTGGTGGCCAGAATGCTTGACTATTGGGAATGGAGAGAAAGGCTGTGAGCTATATTGGATGGGACTACTCACCAAGCAAATAAGCAAACAAGCAATCCACAAACTGTTTTTCTTCTTCTTTGTGACCCTCATGAAAATAAATAGTCTACTTCAGAATAGAAACATCCTGGTAATAATCTGAGTCCATCAATCTAATTCTTACACACTATATCTCTGAAGAGCTACATGTATGTAGACACAGGTATAGGTAGACAGATATTAATATAAATAATTCCCAAAGCACTTTTCCATATATAACCTTAAGCAATTCTTTCAACCACCCTGTAAAGTACAATAGGCAGATGTTCTGGTTACTCTGATTTTATGGACCAGGAAACTATGTTTCAGAGAGGTTAGATGATTTCTTCTAGATTATATAAGAAGAGTTTGGATCAAATCCAGGGCCTTTTCTATTGCTCTATCTCCTTTTAAAATGAAGATTAGGTAGTGACAGGTGGCATATGCTTACACCATGAATATATCTAGTTATATATCCCGTGAACAGAGAAAAATAAGTATCTACTTCTTTGTGATGGAGAAAGAGATTCCAGTATGTGTTGGCTGAGATGACCCCGTGCGCTCCAAGAGTTCACATGGAATATTTATCAATTGGGCTATGGCAGCATGTTTTCATCAGGAATAAATAAAATAAAATTTAATTCTCTTTCCTTTAACATCCAGAGTTTGGATCTGATTTGAAGGAAAGGAATCATTTTCTTGACAATGATGATGCTTTAAACAACTTCTTGAACTCATTTAGCCACCACTGCCATGGATCCTATTGTTTTGTTTTTACATCAGCAGATTTTGGTCAAAGGGTTCACAAAATTAGAAATACAAAGAGCAGAGCATGCTGTGCATCAGTTGCTGGTAGAAAGCAGATTTAACAAATGTCAGGGTTTGTCCCAGGCCTGGGATTACCCACGTCAGTAGTTGCAAATATAGCAAACTCTTAAATGATTTCAAATCCTTTTTTATTATCCATTATAAAAATGAAGCTGGATACACACTAGATTAATAAACACTCTCTGAGACATAGGACAATCTAGAGAAGAACACACATCATGCCAGATTAAACACTGTTTTTTTAAAAATGATATGTATTTAAGTCCTTTATCCATCTTGAATTAATTTTAGTAAGTGTTGAGAGATATGGGTCCTGTTTCATTCTTCTACATGTGGCTATTCAATTTTCCCAGTACCATTTATTGAATAGGGATTCTTTTTCTCAGTGTATATTGTTGACTTCTCTGTCAAAGATCAGTTGGCTGTATGTGGATGGTTGTATATCTGAGTTTTCTGTTCTGTTCCATTGGTCTATGTCTCTATTTTTGTGTCAATACCATGCTGATTTAGTTATAGCCTTGTAGTATAGTTTGAAGTCTGGTAATGTGATGCCTCTCAATTTGTTCCTTTTGCTTAAAATTAAGATTGCTTTGCCTATTTGGGTTCTTTTCTGGTTCCACACAGAGTGTAGCATTATTTTTTCTAGATTTGTGAAATATGATATTGGTATTTTGATAGGAATTGCATTGAATCTGTAAATCACTTTGGGTAGTATGGACATTTTACCAATGTTGATTCTACCAATCCATGAGCATGATATGTTTTTACACTTGTTTGTATAATCTGCAATTCCTCAGTGTTTCACAGTTTTTGTAGAAGTCTTTCACCTCCTTGATCAAGCATATTCCTAGCTATTTTATTTTCTTTTTAGTAATTATGAATGGTATGGAGTCTTTGATTTGACTCTCAGCTTGACTGTTATTGGTGTATAGGAATGCTACTGATTTATGTACATTGATTTTGTAACCTGAGACTTTTTTTTTTTTATTTCAGCTTATTATGGGGGGACAAAAGTTCTGGTTAGATATATTGCCCGTGTCCCTCCCATTCTCCCGAGTCTGAGCCTCAAGTGTGTCCATTCCCCAGACAGTGCACATCGCACTCTTCTTGTAGGTATACACCCATCCCCTCCCCCACCCCCATCCCCCCAAGTCAGAACTTCAAGCGTGCCCATTCCCCAGACAGTGCACATTGCACTCATCATGTAGGTATACACTCATCCCCCTCCCCCACCCCCCACCTCTGTCCAATACACAATTGGTGTTAT
>CM052441.1:60273274-60290033 GCA_028533085.1 Varecia variegata | reverse complement strand
TTTATCAATTCCAGGAGTCTCTGGGTAGAATCTTTGGGGTCTTATAGGTATAAGATCATATTGTCTGCAAAAAGTAAAAAGTAATAGTTTGACCTCCTCTTTCCCAATTTGGATACACTTAATTTCTTTCTCTTGCCTGATGGCTCTAGCTAGGACTGCCAGTACTATGTTAAATAGAAGTGGTGACAGTGGGAATCCTTGTTCCAGTTCTTAATGGGATTGCTCAGTATGATGCTGGCTATGGGTTTGTCATATATGGATTTTATAATTTTGAGATATGTTCCTTCTATGCCTAGTTTGTTGAGGGTTTTTATCATGAAAGGGTGCTGATTTTTTTAAATGCTTTTTCTGCATCTATTAAGATGATCATATGATCTTTGTTTTTGCTTCTGTTAATATCATGAATCACATTTATTGACTTACATATCTTTAACCATCCTTGCATCCCTGGGATGAAGCCCATTTGGTCAAAGGCATGAGAACATAAGAATTCTAGGAAAAAATATGGGAAAAATTCTTCTAGGTATCAACTTAGGCAAAGAATTTATGAAGAAGACTCCAAAGGCCATCATGACAACAATAGAAATAAATAAATAAATGGGACTTGATTAAACTAAAAAGCTTCAGTACAGCCAAGGAAATAAGTAGCAGAGCAAATAGACAACCTATAGAATGGGAGAAAATATTCACAAGCTGTATATCTGATAAAGACTAATAACCAGAACTCTGAAGAATTCAAGCAAAGCAGCAAGAAAAAAAATCCCACAACTCCATTAAAAAGTGGGCAAAAGACATGAACAGAAGCTTTCCCAAAGAAGATAGACAACTGGCTAATAAACATATGAAAAAATGCTCAACATCATTAATCATCAGGTAAATGCAAATTAAAACAACAATGGGATATCACCTCATTCTAGTCAGAATGGCCTTTATTAAAAATTCCAAAAACAATAGATGCTGGCATGGATGCAGAGAGAAAAGGACACTTAAACACTGTTGGTGGGACTGCAAATTAATACAACCTCTATGGAGAACAGTATGGAGATTCCTCAAAGAACTAAAAGTAGACCTACCATTTGATCCAGCAATCCCACTTCTGACTATTTACCCAAAGGAAAAGAAGACATTTTATTAAAAATATACCTGCACATGAATGTTTATTATAGTGTAATTCACAATTGCAAAGATGTGGAACCAACCTAAGTGCCCATCAGTTCATGAGTGGATTAACAAAATGTGGTATATGTATGCACCATGGATTACTATTCAACCATAAAAGAAATGAATTAATGCCTTTTGCAGAAGTTTGGATGAAACTGGAGACCATTATCCTAAGTGAAGTATCTCAAAAATGGAAAAACAAACAGCACATGTACTCACTACTAAATTGGAACTAACCAATGAGCACACATGTACATAGAGAGAAGTAAAACTCAATGGACATCAACCTGGGGGGAGCAGAAAGGAGGGGATGGATGAAAACCTACCTAATGAGTATAACAAACAATATCTGGGTGATGGATACTCTTATAACCATGATTCAAGCATTATAAAAGCCATTCATGTAACCAAAATGCCAAAACTATTAGTACCCCGCAATACTTTGAAATAAAAAAATTTAATTAAATTAAATGTATAATAAACAACAAAATAAGAAATGAACTTTTTCATGAATTCGAGAATTATTCTACTTGTGTCATACTTTACCATGATAATCAAGCAGTATCATATAATCTCATTTGTAGAGGTTTTTAAAGCATTTTTTTTTAACTCCAACTAATGCATGTTCCTTTTTTTTAAACTTAGACAATACAAAAAGGAAACTAGTAATCATCAATAATCTTCACTTCTAAGAAAGTACACTAGATTGCTAATTTTTAAAGCAATTTTTTTAACTACAACTAATGCATGTTCCTTATTTTTAAACTTAGAAAATACAAAAGAGAAACTAGAAGTCATCAATAATCTTCACTTCTAAGAAAGTATACTAGATGGCTAATTTCGTGATATTTTAATCTAGTATGATTACTATGTATTATTATATATATTTAATTTTAAAATTATGTAATAGCTGAAATATACAAAAACATCTAAGCCATGAGACATGATAATGAAATGACACCTCTGAACTTTCAAGTCAAACCAGGAAGTAGAGAGTTATAATAACTTGTATTTTCCTCTGTGTTCCTCCCCTACCATTTGCCTGCTTTGCTCCCAGTCCCAATTTTAGAGTATCCCAGGGGTTCTCATTTGGGGGCAATTTTATCCCTTATGGAACATTTTGCAATGTCTGGACACATTTTTGGTAGTCACAACTGGGGGCAGGGGGTGGCGTTGCTGATGGCATCTAGTGGGTATAGACCAGAGATGCATCTAAACATCCAAAAATGCAAAGGGCAGTCTCCTGCAACAAAGAATTACCTGCTTCAAAAGTGCCAAGGTTGAGAAACCCTGTTCTATTGTGAGTTTTGGGTTTATTATGACTGTGCTTAAAAAAAGCCTTCTCACACATATTATCTCCTAAATTTACATATTATTTACTTTTTGCTGGTTTTAGAGTTTTATAAGAATATTATCATGCTATATGTAGTGGTTTGTAACTTGCCTTTTTTCTCCACAACAGTTTGTTTCTTGTATTCATTTATGATTTTGATAATTTATTTTCACTAGTGTATACTATTTCATTGTGTGAATATGCCACAATTTATTTTTTATCCTATCATCAATAAATATTTTGTTTACTATTTTTTACTAATATGAACAACGCTTCTAAGAACATTTCATACAAGTCTACTAGCACCCATGTACAAGAATTTCTGTGGAGTGTATATTTAGGATTGAAAGTGCTAGGTTGTAGGGAATGTGAGCCTTCAAATTGAAAAGCTAATGCAAATTTCAACATGACTATACCAATGTGCATGTTCACTAGCAAGATATAATATTTTGCCTTGATCCACATTTCTCTAACATTCAGTATTTGACTGCTAATTTTTGCCAATCTAGTGAATAGTAAATGTTAAATCAATGTGGCCTTAATTTATAGTTCCTGAATTGCTAGCAAGATTTGGCATCTTTTTATGTTTTTTCACTGTTCATGTTTCTTCTTCTCTGAGGATCTTCCTTTTCTCTGAAGTTTGTTAGTATCCTCAACCTTCTTTGTTAGATAAAAAAGCCTTCCCCTTTGGTTTATGACATTTTCTTTATTTTATAATATGTTCTTAAAATACTAGAGTTTGTTTCAATGTTATCCATCTTGGTTCAATCTATCAATTCTTTGCCATTGATAGGACAATTCTTTGCAAATACCATGTGGTGTTAATCACCAGAGTTCTATATTACATTTTACTAAATGGTAGTGCAAGTCTGACTTTAATATTCCCCTTGGTCAAAATTTTATCAGCCATTCTCATGTCTATTTTTATTACCTAGTTCAATGTTAGACTCATTTTAGTTAAGCTAAAAAACATTTTAAATTTTGATTGGTAAATAAGTGACTTCTTTTTAATATTTCATCTCTTTATTCAAGAAACATGACATCTCTTTCTCTTATGTCTTTCAAATTACTTTTGAAGTTTAGTTTATAAAAGTTACATTTTTTGCTGTTTTTTCCCTAGTTATTTCATGTTTTAGGTGAATGAAATTTTCTAATTAGTTATTGCTCACACAAAGTTATTTTGGATATTTGCATTGTATTTTACCACTTTGCTGAATTGTCTTCCTTATTTTAAGAATTTTTAGTTGTGGCTCTTTAGTTCTAAGACTAAAATAATTTCAGATAATAATCGTTTTCTTACCTTCAGTCACACCTTTATTTCATAGTGTAGTCTTATTGCATTGCCAGAACCTCATACCCAGTACTAACAGCAGTAACGGTGAGCAGGACCTTGTTTGTTCTTGGGTTTCTTGGGCACTACTGCCAGTGCTTCACCACTGAGTATAGTATTGGCTGTAGCTTTAATAGAGATTTTTTTTTATCATTACTAGTCTATTCCTGCTCTTCTAATTAGGAAGGGGTATAGAACATTATCAATTACTTTTTCAACATAAATGATATTGGTAAATTTCAGAGAATTAAATGTACCAACAACTCTACAATGCATCAAGTAAGACAGAATATTTAAGATACCAAGTGACAAAAGCAGATATGTGTATTTTAAACCCATTAATAAAACCCTTGGATTGCTCTGGAAACTACTTGCAATGCTTGCATGCTCCACTTTACTAGCTTAGCTCTTAATGTGTCCTTGTGACTTTCCAATATTGACCTTGGCTAGCCAGCACCCATTCCCTCTTTTTCCAACTCTACTTCTTGGTTGCTGGTTACTGTATTTGCTGTTGTCCAGGACTAATCCTGCATACACATGGTTTCAGCAATCTTCAGCCAGAAATAACATGATGCAGTAGTCCAAAATAGCTCAAAGAGAGATCAAAAGCTAAGATTCAAGAATTATTTCTATACCATTGTTTCAATTTGAAGTGCTCAATATATTTAGTTAAGTTAACCCACAATTTTCTTCCATTTTTGAAAACAAGATAAAATATAAAGTCAGGTTTTCAGTTGTGCTCTGTAATACAGCTTTTTTTTTTTATCATTACTTAAACTTCTGTTTATGCTTCTTAGTCAAGTTTCATTTCATGCAACAATCTTCTTATATCTAACCTAAACTTAATTACAGAAAATATTGCTCACATTATATTACATACATTAGTAAGTTGAAGATAACTACCTTTAACTCCTCTTCATTTAAGGATTTATTATTTTTAAATAGGAAATTATTTTTTTGTAATGTTCTTTCTGCATAAAGTCTAATTTTCTATATCTTGTGAGTCTCTTTCTTCCCTAAATGAAGGAAGAAATTTCCAGCATAGAAATTTACTGTATCAGATGATAACTTAATTAGAATTTCTTTCCAGTTTTGAAGACCCAGCCTACATTTGTTCATGAATTTAAAATTTTTAACAGCACCAGACCATGAACTAAATGTTCAAAAATGACATATTCCTTTTGCATTTTAGTAAGTGACATTTAAAAGGAAATGTTCTCTTATGTACAATCTTCTACTTCCCCAAAATAAAAATTCTTATCATCCATCCTCATTTCTTGATCTCTCTCTCTATAAATTTATATATAGAGACATCTCTCTATATAGAGAGAAGAGATCAATAGAGACAAATATATATATTTATATATATATAAAGAGATAGAGATTTTTCTCATTTCTATCTCTCTTTCACACACACACACACACACACACACACACACACACCCCTGCACATACAGCAACTAAATATTTCTGAGTCTTACTGACCAGTTGTGACTCCCGGCTGCTTTAGACAGCAGTTAAAAGTAGGGCACATGAGTAATGCTAGGAAGGCTTAGAGTCAGACTGCTGATGGCAAACCCTGGCTCTTTCACTTACGATGTTGCTTAATCACTCTGTGTCTCATCGTATTTTGGTAAAATATTTATAATAGGGCATTGGTTCTGTTATATTTTTCTGTTTCTAATAATAGTGTCCCTTCAAGTAATTTTTGTGAGGATTAAGAAAGTCAAATTACATAAAACATTCAGACCATTGATCACAATGGTAAATGTTTAATAAATGCTGTTTATTTATAGTATCATTTCATACTAAATAAATTGGCTTTGAAGAAAAGGAAGGCAAGGGTAACTTCCTCCTTTAATTATCTTTAAAATAGTGCATAGGACTGAAAAATTATCAAGGATATATCCTAACTGTGCCAGAAATAAAATGTTAACAGAAAAATCTTTTGAAACTATGATCGAGAATGGTGTCCATTAATGCCTATGCCCAGGAAAATCAGCAACAGGCATGAAAAGAGATATAATGTCAGTCATACCTCTCTTTGAAAAGAAAATATTTTCCAGTGATATATTATCTTACAAACTCTATACCAGAAGTAGAAATAACACAGGCATGCTGTCAGCTTATTTGGGATGGGGGTTGGCAGTTGTCTGCCACCTATTAATGATTCTTACCAGCTTACTAGATGAAAGATAAGTTAAAGATAACATTCAGCTATATGTATTAATAACAAAAACCCAAAATATAGTAGCTTGGCCACTGGGGGATTTATTTTTCTCGTGTTACAAGAGGTTACAAGAGGTCTGGTGATAGGCCATCCTGGGCTGGAGCAGGGGACCCAATGGTCAGTAGTGACCTTGGCTTCTTATTTTTCTTTCCCATCCTTAGCATACAGCTTTCATCCTCATGGTGGCAAAATGGTTGCTTCACCTCCAGCCTCACACTGAAGTTCCAGAAAGGAAGAAAAAGACTGAAGGAGGTATAAGTAGCGGGAGAGCCCAAACTCTTCCAAACATACTAGCAGACTTCTGCTTATGTTTTCTCCTACTAAGTCAGAGCTGTGTCACATGACCACCCCTCATTGTAAGGGCATCTGAAAAGGTGTTTAGCCAGGCACATTGCCACCCTGAACAAAATAGGGCATCTGTTAGTGAGGAGGAAGGAGAGAATACCTCATTTCAAACTAACAACTGTCAGACATAGGTATTATCATCTTGTGGTTATAGAGGAGAAAACTGAGGCCGAGAGGGTCATACAAATATCAGATCACAGACGCAGCACTGGAATTTAGGTCTGACATTAAAGGTAACATTCTGGAACAACTATGCCATGCACACCTGTGCTCAGACCGCACAGGACTCTGATCCCATGGTACCTCCTCATTCCCACGTCTGGGCAATGCCAGCCCAGGAGCACAGGTAATTCCCTACTTGGACCGAGGAGCGGACCTACGGGAGAGGCCAGAACCTAGAAGAACCTCCCTGCCTTTTTCTCTTTGTCAACGCTGTCAAGAGCTTAGCCCCAGGAGCCACTCCAAACTCTCCACTGTGCTACAGCAAAATTTGCCAAAAGGAGCTCCATTTTCAGAAGCTTTATTATTTAGGTGTCACTTTTTCTCAATGTTGTTCTTGTTGTTTCCCCATCTTTCTTTTTAGTTACTGAGTAGAATAATGTACAGGCTCTAGAGTCATGTTACTTGGGTTCGAATCCCAGCTCTACTAATGACTCACTGTGTAACTTAGGGTAGGTTTCTTACTTTTAGGCCTTAGTTTCCTTAACTGTAAAATTGGTGTAATATGAGTATCTCACAGAGATAATGCAAGGATTGAATTAATTTGTCTGTATAAAGCTCCCAGAAAGTGCCTAAGACATAAAGTTTTTTTGTTATTTTAAATCAGATTCATAAATGTACATTTTTTGTTTTGTTTGACTACTTATGAATATTTTAGTTATTCAAGTATAATTTATATACAATAAAATGCACTGATCATAGGTGTTCAGTTTAATGGTTTTGGGCACTTACATGCACCTATGTAAGCACAACCTCAAACAGGACACAGAACATTTCCATTGTCTCTGGAAGTCCCTTCATTCCCCTTTCCAGTCAATCCCCTTTCCTATCCCAGAGGCACCACCGACTGACCCTATTGCCATAGAATAGCTTTGCTTGTTCTTGGACTTAAAAAGAATCATACAAAATGTACTCCTTTGTGTCTAGTATCTGTAGCGTAACACAGTGTTTTTGAGATTCCTCCATGTCGTTGAGTGCACTAGTAGTTCATTTCCTTTATTACTGAGTAGTATTCCATTGTATGGCCATATAGCAATTTTTTTGTCATTCTTCTGTTGATGGAAATTCTGGTTGTTTCCAGCTTTTGGCAAATCTGAGTAAGGTTGTTATGAACATTCCCCTGTAAATGTTTTTGTGGACATGCACTTTCATTTTTCTTGGATAAATACCTAGGCGTGGAATTGGTAGATAATAGGGTAAATGTTAAGTTTAACTCTCCAGAAAACTTTCCAACAGTTCTCCAAACTGGTGTTACTATTTCATAGTTCCACCAATATAATGTGAGAGTTCTGGTCATTCAATATCCCCACTAACATTTGGTTTTGTCAGTCTTTTACATTTTAACCATTCTCATGAGAGAAATTGTATCTATTAAAGGAATTGAAATTGTAAAAACTGCAAAACCCTGAACTCAGGTGATCTCGCTGATTCTATCAAACACAAAAAGAACTCTTAAATATTTAGGAAAATAGAGGATGAGAGAACAATTTTGGGTCAGTGTTGGGATCTAAGAATCAGTTCCTAAATAGATGGCAAGCATTCTTCTCTCACTCCCAGTCCAGAGATTCCTGGTGCCATCAATTCCCGAGACTGGTCAGTTCTGGAGTATTCACTAGTTGTCATTAGCTTTCCCACTGCTGGCTTAGTATTTGGCTTTCTCGGGTCAGCTACTAAGTTCCTACTCATCCATCAGCTTTCCGGCTTCCTAAATTTTGTTGCTGCAATCTCATCTCCCATTTTTTCCTCTTTCTGAATTTGTCTTTAAAAGAAATCCCTTTACTGTTGTTTTTATTGGGGTTGAGGGAAGGAGTGAAATTAGATATAGTTACTCAATTTGGTCTCTCCCTTTGTTTGCTGTAGCCCCTTGGAAGCCCCTGCTCTTGGTGAAATTCTGAACTCTAGTTAGGGAAGCCGCAGAGCAGAGGGGCTCCAAATGCAGGCTCTGGAGGAAGACTGGGTTTGATTCTTCCCCGACCACTTAGAAGTGATGTGATTTGGGGTGAGCTACCTAACATCTGCTGTCTCAGTCTCTTCATATAACAATAGTATCTATTGCACATAATTATGAGGATTGACAAACACAGAGATAACGCTAGAACAGTGTCTGCAACACCGTAAGGTCTTCATAGGTATTAGACATCATTACTGCTACTACTCAGACTAGTGGTGTGAGAAGGTGAGTTCCTTTGAATGGTAAATAGCATTGGTGAATGTAGCCCGAGTAGAATTTTTAAAACTGTTCACAGGTCTATGTATGAAAACATATATTTCAGAACTTGCTTATTAATTCTATTGTACTTATTTAATCTAAGTTTAACTTTGTAACCACATTAAGATTTAGTAAACAATATTACAAAGCTTGCTTATTAATTCTGTGTTTATTTCATCCAAATTTAAGTTGATATTTATACCATTTGTAAGTAAATAATTAGAAAACAATTTAAAAGTGTAAAAAATATTTCCAGGGACTGAATAGCTTTAAGAGAACATAGTGCTAGTGATTTATTTTACGTCTTAGCACAATTATATGGAAATAAATGAGGTTTTTATTCATTAAAGCAGCTATAGTAGTAAATATCTCTTAGCACTCGATAGAAATTTTTTGAAACTTTTTTCAGCAATATAAAACAGAATATAAAAATATAAAACAATAAAAGAGAAATCTTACTCTGAGGTGGTAATTATGTTTCCACAATGTATAAAGACAGCATACTCATATACATACATAACATGATATTGAATGTAGATGACTCCTAAATATCCTAAAATGGAAAAACTGTTAACATATTTGCTAATTAGATTTTTATTTAATCATAAATGCCAGTGTTCTGAACTAAATGTCGTTGCATACTTTAGGTAGCTATGGCAAACACCACATCTTATTGTATATGTGTGTGGGGGGATATATAAAATAAGCAAAATAAGATACAATGCGGCAGGAACTCAGGTCAGCTGCAAGGGTGAGAGGAATCTCAGTGGTTAGAGAGGAACTGTGCGGTGTCAGCCCTGAAGTTAGGTAGAGGAAGAAAAGCACCAAGGTCAAGAGCCAGGTGTCAGCAGGTGAGTAGCCAAATCTGAGCAGAGAATGTGCAAGGTGAAGCTGAAACCCAGGCTGGAAGGATTGGCAAAGCATGGGAAACGAGGAAGCATGTGGGGGAACCGGAACAAAGTTGCGTTTAGCTCTGTTCAGATTATTTTGAAGTTCAATGGTCTGTTTCTACAACTCTGCTTCTGCCAACAGAAAGGGGTAGCGTGGCACCTGGTAGCAGGAACCTGATGTAAACAATATTGTCACATGTTAACTCCTTAGTTAATGCTTGTTTCCTTGCAAGAGAATTGGGTGAACAAATGTGGTATTTGTCCTACACTATAAAAATTAACTCATGCTCTATCAAGAGTTAGGGCATCTGTATAATTATAAAAGGCACAGCTGGTTACAAACTTGCTTATACATCACCTCATTTTATCACTGTTTACTGGTGTGTAAAATGAACTGATGACCATAAAATGTTGTGAGATTACTTTCTTGGGAAATTTGGTCATTACCATTTTTGTAAGCTTCAAGCTGGTATTTCCTGCCTCCTCTCGGGAGATTATAGGGTAATTTATATATTCCATCCTTTCCTTAAAAAAAGAAATTCAAAACTCAAAATACTCTAGTCTTAAAAAATGTATTTTTCCCAAAGACCTGGGAAGTAAATTGGCTCTGTAATAAAGAGGTGGTATTTCTATGAAGATTTGTAACCCAAAGCTACTTCTTACATTCTGTGAGACTTGAATTTGATTTTTAGTGAAATTTTACCAAAACTAAAAAGGCATATGAACACAATCTCTAGGCAGAGAATCCGCCCATAGACCCCAACTTGCTGATGGTGTAGGATTGCTAAGGATTCCTTGGACAGTCTGTGACTGGGCTCCATGGTTAAGAAACCACAGCTACCCAAGAACATCCAACAAATGCCTGATGTGATTATCACAGAGTAGAGGTGACAAATTCAGTTTGGACCCCACTGATTTTTTTGGTTGTATTTCTTTTAGCAAAGTGTATAGGAACCCTTTGGCCTCTGTGATACATCGTGTGGTCATTGTCCTACTCTTTTCTTTAGATTCAGTGTTTCAAAGGAAGGGAATTGAAGAGATAACATTCACGTGATCAAGCCCGTGGCACGTCTCAGTGCTCACTGAGCTGCTTTTAGAACACTCAGATGTGGGAAGCAGAGTTGTTCCTCGATCCTTTTGTACTTCCCTCCCTTCCTCGCAGCTTCTAGCTCTCCCAGCCACCGCCCAAATGACTCGCATAGGCAGGTAACACCACAGCCAGTGCTTCTGAATGTAATTGCACTGATTAATAAAAAATATAGTTAGGTAGTTAGATTGGATAATATTTGATAGCACAACAAAGTGACTATAACCAACAATAAGTTAGGGTATACTTTAAAATAACTAAAAGAGTGGAATTAGAATGTTCCTGACACAAGGAAATGATAAATGCCTGAGGTGATGGGTACCCCAATTACCCTGATTTGATTAATTCACATTGTATTCCTGTATCAAAACATCACATGCACCCTATAAAGATATACAACTATTCAACTGTTATGTACCCATAATAATTAAAAATAAAAAATGAAAAAATAATAAAATAAAAATAACTATCATTTCTTGAGGGCCCATAACATGTGTGTAATCTTATCCTCATTATCTTTTTCTCTCCCAACAACCCTATTAGGTAGGTAATGATAATAACAAGAATGTTAATAACATTTATTACCTATTATCAGGCACCGAATGAAATCTTTTATATACGTAATCCCAATATATTCTCACAACTAGCCCATGAAGGTATTATTACCACCATTGAATGTTGAAACTGAAGTTCGGACAGGTTAAGTAACTTATTCATGGTCTCCGCTTGTGGGCTAGAGGACCCAGAACTGAAATCTAGAGCTGTTGACTTTAAGGCCTCAGTTTTTTCCAGAACAGCATTCTAGGTCTCCTGGATCTGCCCTCCCATGAACAGGTAGAGCCACAGACCAGAGCTCCTGCTAGACCCTAAACTTCTCAAAGTCAGGACTCTCTATTGTTTAACTTTATGTCCTCCACTGAGCCCAGTCCTGCACCTATGAACAAGTAGTTCCGAGAAAGCAGCAAGATATAAAAGAAAGCTCAGCGATTAAATCCAAGCACATTACCTTTGAATCTTGGCTCTGTCACTTAACGGCTGTGTGCCCCTGGGGATGATGTCTACAAAATTTTTAATCATAAAGGACTTGTGAGTGGGGAGCAATGAAGTAGGTGAGCTGTCTCAGGCTGCAGAGAGAGCACAGAGAGCCTGATGAAGACTGGGATGGGCAGCCGTGGTGCCCAACCTTCCAGGCCACCCCTGGCACCATCCTGGCTGTGGGTACGGTACACCTACCCTGAGCCGGTCTGCCGCTCGTAGCGCTGGATAATAGCACATCCCTCAAGGGCTCAATGTGTCCTACAGGACATGTTGAAGCACAGATTACTGAGCCTGTTTAGTATACTGACTCACTGATTCTGTGAGAATCTGCATTTCTAATAAGTTCCTGGCCATGCTGATGCTGCTGGTCCAGGGACCACACTTTGAGAATCACTGGTGGAGGGACTAGAATAAAGAAAGGGAAATGTACATGGCCAAATATAATGGATTTTTGCTGATCAAATATTTTGAGAGTGGACATGGAAAAGAAAAAACGGAAAGCAGGAAGCATGAGAAGTCCCAGGACAAGCTGTTAGAACTGAAAGTCATGTGTAAGAGCGTCAAAGGTAATTTGATAAAGCTGATCAGACTATGCCCCAAGGCGTGATACCGGCCTGCTCCCCAGATGTCCCATTTACAAAGTGGAGATGAAAAATACAGCCTATATCCAAGATGCGAAATTATCGTGTGAGTAAACATGCACACACACATTCACACACACACAACACATGGCTGTTAAACCTCCTTCTGAAATAAAGGTTGTCCCTGCAGAAGCCAGTGTTTCTGCTCTTTTGCATACGAAAACACCCCTGCCAGCTCCGTCTGAAGTCAATGCCATCTTCTTCTCCAACAATGCTTCTACTGTTTTCTTTGGAACGAAATCCAACTGGTTGGCCACCAGATTCTGGGTTGTGCCTGGAGCTGTGTGAAAGGTTTTGCACGTTAAAAGCAAAAACTGGAGATTCTAGGCTTTTTGACAGCTTTGTGAAGTGTGAAAAAAAAAATCATATTTCTCTGGCGCAGTTTTATGAGTTTTTGTCTTGTAAGAAACAAGGCAAAAGGGAAGCTTTGCCTGTGAAAATGGAAAAAGGGTCATGTAAATGACCTCAGCACTGGTAACCCAATTCGAGATCTAGTGAATTCTGAAACTAAAAAGTTTTGCCAAAACTCTCAGATTTTTCTGTGCAACCTCAGGGGAGCTTTTCTGTGCACCAGGGGCATCAACCCTGCCTCCTTACTCCATCGCCTGCAGCTGACAGGGCCAAGAATGCCCAGTTACAGGAATCTGCATACAATGCTGCTGAAAAGAGTAGCTGATCATGACCAATTACTACACAGAGCAGGGTATTTGCAAGGATTCTTCCAGAAGGCACCATGTTTGTGTGCAAAGATTATTTGGCTAGACTGGAACCATAAATTAAGGGCTTGTAGAGGCTCATGAGAAAGAGCCTGTCTACGAATCTGCTGTGGTGGAGCTAATGAGAGGATAAGACAGAAAATCTATCCAGGGAGAGGAATCTGGACTCTTTCTATTAGACAACGTACCACACAGCTAACCAAGCATGCGCCTCAGGGTCCCTGTTTAAACAGTCCTCAGAGAGAGACCTGAGCAACATGCTCACGTGTTCATTTGTTTTTTAATTTGTCAGCTCTTTACAATGTTAAAATATGTTGTGATTTCTTTCCTTACTGTATAAATATTCATTTTCTCACCTATTTTTTTTCTTGAGGAGAATTGTCTAAAATTGTATAAGCTTCAGGCCTCTCAAAACTTTAATCTTCTCCTTCTCCAAATTACCCATTACTTACAAAGTTTACTGAGTTAGAAAATAAAGAGACTCCGAAAATAATATTTCCTGGATTAAGTGGTTATATTAGTTTTCTAAGGCTGGCATAACAAAATATCACAGACTGGGTCACTTAAACAACAGAAATTTGATTCTCGCAGCTCTGGAAGCTGGAAGTCCAAGAACAAAGTGTCAATAAGACTGGTTTCTTCTGAGTCCTCTTTCCTTGGCTTGCAGATGGCTCACATGGTCTTTCCTCTGTGCATGCACAGGACTGCGTCCTAATCTCCTCTTCTTGTAAGCACACCAGTTATATGGGATTGGGGCTCACCATATGACCTCATTTTACCTGAATTACTTCTTTAAAGAAACTATCTCCAAATATGGTAACATTCTGAGGTACTGGGGTTTAGGACTGAAATATAAGAAATTCAGGGGGACACAATTCATCCCGTAACACTCCACCCTCTGGCCCACCAAGAATCATGTAGATCTTACTTGCAAAATACATTCACCCCATCCTAACAGCCCCAAAGTCTTAATCCATTCCAGAATCACCTCCAAGTCCAAAACATCATTTGTATTATCTGTAACGCTTCAGTTTTGCCTGTTGGGACATTAAAACTTCAGGGTAAAGGCTTTGTTTCTCCCAGGACCCAGATACCCAAGCCCAGAGTTACCATTAGCTGCTGGCTTACTGGAAGAGGTGGGTTCAGGCACTGTTGGCAGTTAAAGGAACAACTTACTGTTGAATAGTTCAACTCAACATTTGAAGTTTACACAATTATATTTTCCTCTAAGAATTTAATTGGCCTGGTTTATGACTCTGTGCCAGCCCCAGAGGGCCAATTTCACAAGCTGGGTCATTACTTAGTCCTTACCCCACATCAGCAGGAATCTTAGACATGCCAGTTCATTTTCCACCAGAGGGTCTCCACATGCCCAGGAACCCTGAGGGTCCTTCATGTTTATCCAGCTTAGTCTGTACCTCCAACATCGCTGCTTTTAATGTCCAACACCCCAAACCCACAAAACTACCCCAAAAGATCAAGGAAACCAAAAGAGACTTATTGGCAAGGCAATTAGAGTGACAAAATTTCACTTTGAGTTGGCTAGATGAATCACTGAAAAGTGGGAAGATACCCTGATCAGTCCATGTTTCTGTATTTTATCTCCCATTTCTTACCACTGCACCTTAGAGATGGGATGTGTGTGTCTGCATATGTTTGTGTATATGTGTGTGTCTCTGTGTGTGTCTGTGTGTGTGTGTTCATATGTGTGGTGGCAGTGAGTAGATATGGTGAGAGCACAGAAAGTTGTGAGGAGATGGAATAAGGTAGAAAAATGAGATCAAACTCTAGGATTTCTAGGTGACAGTGAAGGCTACCTCATCATATGGAACACACGCTACACACATATACCACATACACATTTTTATACACACACATACATAATTCATTTGTTGCAATGCAAACAAAACAAATAACAGCAAAAACAAAACTTTGCTTTAAATGTCATAGGTCCACTATGATTCATGAAGCTTAAAAAATATGCTTGTATAAAACTATAACCTATAATTATAGTTAGGATTTTTTTTTCTTTTTTATTTACATAGTGGGTACCAGGGACTTATTAGTTTGTTCATTCATTGAACAAACAGGTATTGAGCAATACTCATGTTCCAAGAACCCTGCTAAATTGTGAGGATTCAAAGATGAATAAAACACAGCCCATAACAACGTAATACGGGGAAACACACACTTTCATAGGTCATTTCAGTGCATTCAGCTCATTGTGGGTACGGAGAGGAACAGAGTGCTGCCAGGCCTGCAGGAATCAGGAAAAGGGGGTGGCCCCAGAGCTGGGTGCTGGAGGGGGTTCCAGGGAGAGCCCCCAAGGGGATCGTCCTAAATGCTGGGAGGCTGTGTTCAAAGATGCCACGTCATGAAAGGAAAGTTAGAAAAGGAGAGAGACAGGCTTGTAGACTGGAAGCTGAATACAGTTTATAGAGGAAAAGTGGATCCAAAATCCTTCTAGAAGCTGGGGTAACTTTTAGGTAGAAGCTTTCCCTCTCATTTTTGTTCTCTTTCTAAAGAGATTGAAAAGCTTTAAGCGCTGGCATTAAGTATGATTCACCCTAAAAGTAAGATCAGTAACCATTGCTTGGAAACTATTTCTGATAGAAATGAATTTAAAAGGAAATTTTTCTAGAAAAATCTATATTTTAGATGTGGTTTATTTTACAAGCTAGAGGTGAATAAACTTGAATACAGATATCCCTGTCTGCTGTGTTTGTGTGTGTGTTTATGATTTAAAAAAAAAACAATTTACGCTGCTGACACTAACTACAGTCACCAGATAGTTAGATCAGGAAAGATAATCTTTTATTCCACTGAGGACACAAGCAGTACGTGGGTAGGAGCTATTGACTTTGGGGAGTCACTGAGCCCCACAGGCAAGGTAAAGAATCAAGAGGATTTTGTGGGTGCTCCTTAACATCAGCGCACGTTTTTCGTATCCCATCTCGAGCATCACTTCAATTAGAAGAGTTCTAGGTAGTCCAGTAGGGTGAGTAGTCTAGATTTGGGGGTATGGCCTAAAACCTGGTCCATAAGTCCACCCAACGCCTAGCACATGGAATAGCTGGGATGTAATATTACATTAATAAATATGTTGAATGGATAAATTAATTCCAGGTACCTGTGTACTTCTTTATACAGAAAGTAAAGTAATTTCTCTAAAGAACTTTTCTGGACACCAAGTTAAATTTAAATGTTGATTTTATCTAAAGAAAGTCTGCTTAACCATATATGCCCATTGTCATTTTGAATTGATGAAGTTAGAGTTCAGGGATAAAACACAGAGTAATTCTTGAGGGTCTTTCCAATGACATTAGGCCCAATCTCTTCACATTTAGGATTGGACTTGCATTTGGCCCCACCCAACACGCGTGTTTCAGACAGTCTCTTTCTCTTCTACATAGAACATGTCGATTCTGCCTCTGTGCCTTTGCTCCAATGAGGCCCTCCCCGGGAATGCCCTTCCTGCCTCTTTCTGAATATCTAAAGCTGACCCATTGTTGCAGGCCTGGCTCAGTTGGAAGCATATGCTTCCTTTCCTCTTCTGGCAC
>CM052441.1:60217297-60273174 GCA_028533085.1 Varecia variegata | reverse complement strand
GGGTCTCGCTCTTGCTCAGGCTGGTCTCGAATTCCTGAGCTCAAAGGATCCACCCACCTCGGCCTCCCAGAGAGCTAGGATTACAGGCGTGAGCCACGCACCTGGCCCCTGCTGACTTCCTGATGGCTGTACCAATCTTTACACTGGGGTATAGGTCCTCCTGAAGATGAACAAAACTTTCCAAAGAACACAGAGCTAAGGATGTCTTAAAAAAAACAATTTCCAGATTCCCAGGTCCCCGTGCACTCCTGTGTAGCACTGATCTGCGTGGGAACTCACCTAGGGTAAATGCATTCCTCTAACAACCAACCTTCTCCTAGTTTACAGGAGAAAGGCACAACTCTCACCCAACTGAAATCTCGCAAAATTGTAAAAACTTCCACAAAAAATTTAAAATATTGTTGTAAATGCTAAGAAAGTGATTGATTGTAATGACTGGCTTTTGCAAGTCAGGTGGTTTTTGAGTTTTGCTTTCAATAAAATTGAGAGGGGACCTAAATGAATTTAGATTATTAAAACGTTTAAATAATAGATCATTATATGACGTAAAACTTTAAAAGTATTTAAAAACTGGGGCCATATTGTTTTTATAAGCTCTTTATATGTCTGTCTTATAATTTATGCAAAAAGGGTTTCCTGATGTTTAAATCTATAAAAACAAAAAATTAGAATGAAATTGATGTTGACTTTTGTCTCAATTTGGCACTGAGTAATGGAAAAGAAACAACTAAATGAAAAAAAAGAAACAGTTCCATTCATCTCAGTAAATTATACATGTCCAGTAAATATTAGTTTTTATATCTATTTATAAAAATTTAGTGTATATAAATGTTGCTTTTGATCAGTTGTATGCCAATTATAACAACAATTCAATATAGAATAAATAAATATTTTAGTATTTACAGCCTTATGTCATGGGATATAAAAAATATTTAAATTTAAAATTATATACTCATTTTTGCTGCAGAGAAGTATGGGATCGTCAGCAGAAGACTTCTAAACCTGAAAATATACTACACTAGGATAGGATTCTATAAGGGAAGTAGAATGAAAATACAGGTCAAAGGAACAATGTAAAATTTCTAACTTGTGTTAGAAATTTTTAGCAGCTTTTTTTAGGTACTATTTATATAGCATAAAATTCACCCATTGTAACTATGCAATTACATATTTTAAATAAATGTATACAGTTAAGCAACATTCCCACAATCCAGCTTCAGACCATGTCCATCATCCTAGAAATACCCTTCAGCCCATTTGTAGTCAATCTGTTTGTATATTTTTTAAATACATGATGATGGGTATCAAATAACCATGATATTTAGATTTCATTGAATACATTTAAAAGTGAAAATGCTTATATTTATGTATTAAAGATTATACCCTATAAAACTATGATAAAAATTTTAGATATCAACCTAAAAATATAGGAGGAAGGTTCATAGTTAATAAAAAAATTGGGAGTTACCCAAGCAAAAATCACTTGAAAACAGTAACTTACACCATATCACAGACCACCTGATTTTGTAATAGTCTGCTCTGTCATGTTTTCTTCTATTTGATAAAATAGATAAATTCTGATAAATTCTGTACTTGTTTGATTGGTTGATTAAAGTAGTTACTGTATATCTGATTTTGATCCAAACCAGGGGGTTCAAAACACATTTTCCTTTTAAAAATATGCAGCATACTAGTCTATATCACAGGGACAAGAGCAGTAAAAAATTTTTTACTATTTTGAATGACACAGGATACATTTTCCAAGTCAGAAGATAATTTCATTAAATTCTTGAATGACAACTAATGTCATATTTATGCTCTGGTTGTTTAACAATATTTTTGCTGACTTTGGTCTCCTGAGATTCTCTTGACCTTAGATAAAAAATGGGATTTCTTTATTTGTCCCTTGATTTTCACTGGATAAGGCTCTTAGATTTTATTGTCACCAAGTAAACAATATACATCTACTTTTTTCTTTGATATAAGGAATAAGACTCAAAATTTCACTTTTGAATGATGTTTCATGTAAATTATATACAATATATATCATATATACACACATTCACATGGATACATATGTGTGCCTAAAAACAGATTTTAAAGGATAATTTTGGACTCTACCCTGACATATAACCTTCTCTGAGAGCATGAAAGAATACAATATATTTTGTAAAATCAGGAATAAAACTTGCTTTACTACATAAAAATAAACGATGAGTTTGCTTTATTTCTCATTGACTTGCCTATTCCATACTCTTAAAAAAAATAGAAAAGTCTTTCAATTACTAAAGAGATTAAAGTGTAAGGGTCTACGTCAGCATGATAAAGGTTTCTAAGTGTGATTAAGGTTCCAATCTCATGACATGTGGAATAACCTATGTAATTATATTCCCTTTAGTGCTACAGAAAAGTCCAAGTGACTGTAATACATGCTAACTTAATCTTAGCCACAGAAAATGTGTTTCTAATTTTCAAATTCGGCAATTTTTCAATAAAAGTTGTTGTACTTCGTCTGATCTATTCTCAAAATACGGAAGTGCTTGAAGCCCGACCACCTGCAATAACAGATTACTGCTCTCTAAAATATTACCATACACCTACAATGTGGAGGCGCAAAGCTTTGCTAAAAAAGATCTTTGTTGTTTTTTCTAAAAGAAAGAAGTGATCCCAAAGTAAAGCTGGTTTTCAGCAGCCTCTCTGCTCCCAAATGCGACCAGCATCAAAGTCTAATGAAAACCTGTTTGCGGACACTGGATCCAATCCAAGGTACACCATTGGCATATTCTAGACCCCTTGGGACATGACTCATATAAAAAACACAGGGCTGTCATCGGACGGCTGGTGGCTCAAATAAATCAAATTTACTTTGAAAACTGAGGCATACCAAAATTTTATTAGGTGAAACTTTGGCATTTCTTATAGCCAACTTGCACATATATATTTTTATTACTTACAGCAGTTAAAAGGTATGCTACCAATCATATGCAAAACAAGAAAAGATTGCAGAGTACATTTTTTACTGGGTGATGGTAGGAACTACCTTTTTTTTTTCCTTTTAAAGGAACTCCAAATAATTAGTTAGTAATAGGTGGCGTCAAAGAATGCAGCCCAATGTTTGCGTAATTCACAAGCCCTCTGGTGCAAACTTCTCCATTGCAGACTCCATTTAGCAGATCCCATCACTAATCTTGAAGAATGACTTTTACCCCAAAGTGATTTCTTGCTCACTAAAACTATCAACTGTACCACACTTCATGGGATGATGACAGATAGTGTTTATAATGTGCATTTATGAGAAACAGACATGAACATACTCCGGTTCTTGATGATCTAAAAAGAATTAAACTTTAAGCTTCAAAGATCTACTTACTACTGCTTATGCACTAACTTGTACTTTAAGTCAGTTTCAAATTCTGGCATAGGAATATTTAGTCTTCTTTTCAGTTAAATATCAGAAAATTTTTTTATTTTTAAATCTAATACACATTTACCTTTAAAATATGTTAATTGGTCATCAAAGGCATACCAGAAAACAGGCCTTTGCCCATTGAATGGTATATTTGCAAATTAATATTTACTTTCAAGGCCATATCTGTCAGATTTTAAAAGTGGTAGCAGTTAATTTTCCTTAAGTGTCAACTCCTTCAGGAGTTTTATGTGATGAAGCATATAATATTGTGTATATGTTCAAATACACACACACACACACACACACACACACATACAAATTTTCTTATGTAGTACATAGATTTCAACTGGTAAGCTTAGACCAGAATCTCTTAAAAGATTTATGTGTACCCAAAATGTTCATTTTTAAAATATTGCATTTTGCATAGAATTCATAAAGTTTATTGATCTAAAATTATAAAATTGTGGTAGTGCACATATAATTATAAATAAATTCAAAAGGTATATATACTTTATTAAAATTATATATATCAGATTTTAAAAGAGCTTCTAGACATACTTTTATATCTATTCTTGTATAACTTCTTTCATTATTTTAGTTCCATGAAAGAGCAATAGTCCCTTTTCCCCACAGTTCATTAGGCAAGCCGTGGCTGGTGTCACAGGGAAAACCAACTTTCTATGTGCTATATTGTGTTTTTACTGACTGAGCATAAGCTAGGTCAACACAAAGGGTCAAATCGATTATTTTGACTGAATTTACCTATCACTTGAGGAGATCACTCATTTTGAATATAGGTTTGAGTAATAATTTTTCAGAACAGAAACCATTTCATTTAAAATGGCTCAGTGATTTTCACACATAGACGTAGCCTCAATAAAATCTGTGAGAAAGGAAAAACAGTGATTTGGCCATAGAACACAGGGAAGGAACACATCTGTAGTCAATGAACAAGTAAGTGTTCAAGGCTTATTACCTGCTGAGCATGGTGCTAGAACTATGAAGAATACATAGGAGATATAAAAAAAAGTGTTCCTGTCCTTAAATTGCTTACAGTCTGGTTGAGAATTCATAAACGATTATGGAAATTATCCCAGAAGCAATACAAGATAGTAAGTCGACCCATGCCAACACTCATATTTTATGCAAGTGAGCTCAATACAGAGTTTTAGAAGGGCTGAGACTAGCCATGCAGGAATTGGTCTCAATTGCGTCTACCTGTGTTTGTTCCCGTTTCCTTCTCAACTTGAATAGACTTTTTCTTCGAATAGATAACTAGCTTCAAACTCATAATTTATTTTTAAAGTTTACTTTAAAAAAACCCATGAATACAATCAAAGGCAAATTGTGAACCTGGAAAAAGATTTGCTACATCTTTGATAAAGGGTTGATATTGCAAGAGCAATTACCAATCAGTAAGCTTAAACACACCAATAGAAAAAAAAAAGTGGGCAAAAGATCAGCAATAGGCAACTGACAAAAGAAATAAGATTGGCCAGTTACAATATAACAAATAATTCGGCTTCATTGTTAATTAAAGCAATGAAAATAAAAATCATTAAGGAATGTAATTTTCACCAACTGAATTGTCAAAGAGGAATTAAAAATTATAATACTTGAGGGCCAAGGAGTGGGAGAAAGGAGATAATGGGAGGATAAATTGATGTAACGACTTTGGAAAGCATTTTAGCAATGCATTAAAAATCGTAACATACATAATAATTTTTGACATAGAAATTCAATTACTAGGGCATTTTCTTAAGGGAATAATTATGAATATGTTCAAAGGCTTAACCAGTAAGGATGATCACAGCATTGATTAGGATTTTAAAAACTTTTAAATGATATAAACGTCCAATAACACAGGATTGTTTACAATAATTAAAGTTTAAAATTAATTTGTGAAATAATATTTAGTGATATGGAAATATGTCCTACATACTAATGTACAGAGTGGGTTACAAAACACTATATGGAATGCATTTCAAATTTTAAGGAGATATACAGAAAAAAAAACTGGAAAGAGATACATTAATATATAACCAGCATAATAGTAATTTTCTGGGTGGTGAGAATACAGTTTATTTTAGTTTTTTTTTTATTTACAAAAATAAACATTTTATTATTTGAAGCGTTATTAAAAAACAATGCTGCAAAGAGTATTTTGAAACTAAGGTTGCTTGCACATATCTAAGACAGTTTTGTTAGGCTAACGTACTGATACTTGCTATATACTGCATTCCAGAGGAGTTTCCAACAATGTGCATTTCCAACAGGGATTTATGATAATGTCATTTTCACTGCAGCTTCAGCAAGAGGAACTATTTAATAATTTTGTAGGGTAATGTTAATTTGCTTTTTAAACCATCTTTTGGAATTTCTTTTTTAAAATGCTACATTTGAACTTGTTTTATCAAAGTGCTAGCAGTTTAATTTTAAAAATTACAATTAACAGATATGAAACTGAAACATTTTAAATGTGCATAATAGTACAAAATTTTATAAGTGTTTATTGATGGGTTTAAGAGACATTTTTCTAAAATGTTCTTGGGTCAGGAGAAATGGGATTAGGAAGAGATTTGCTTAATGTTCTTCCTGTATGGCTTGTCTCATGAGAATAGAAGAAGTAAGAAAAATCAAAACTCTAACCAAGTTTTCTTCATGGCTTTAAGTACAATTCACTCTTAACTATTTTAATTTACAGAAGAAATAGTGAGTATGATCACAATCAATAAATAAAAAAAGAGCTTTCTGTTATTGTTACAATATATGATATAAATTTTCAGCAAATACGCCCTATTATACCAAATATATTTGCCTTTGACTATTGAAAATAGGATGAGTTTTGGGGACATGTGAATATCTGAAGGAAGTCAGTTTGAATTTTAAATAGTTCTGAGGGGAAATAATACAGACTATGAAAAAAATAGATTTAGTTGTTGCATGTTTCTTTGTCAGTGTGGCTCCTAATTCTAACTTGAAACAGGACATTGACATGATTAGCTTGCAGAAATTATTTCATTTAGAAGAAATAAAACCCATACTTATTCTGGAAATGGAAATGCTTTCCCAGACTGTTGAATGTGACAGTTTTTCTTTAGGTGCAATCAGACCATTGGGCCAAAGTCCTTTGTCAACTGGTCAATAGTAAAGTTTTTCTCAGTCATGCAAAATGACTTTTTTCTCTTTATAGGCATTTTTTGGAAAGGGGGAAGTTTTTTCCAGGTTTAAACAATAAGTTAGAGGAACATTTCTTCCAGGAATAATTTCGTTTCTTTCCCCTAAATTTTTAAAAAATAACATGGATAGTTTTCTGAAGTCTTTGATGCAAGGACTATGATAGAATAACCTGACTCAGGTTTAAGCAAGTAAATAGAGCCCAGCAGGGAGAGAAACAGGATCCCTTGCTTGGGGAGTTCTCCTTTGTAAACTGGACTCTCTGTCAAGTGATTCCAAACCCTGATCCCAACCTTCTCCCCAGCTTGACCCCTCTTCCAACTCATTAAGCAAGTGAAACTCCTACTGGTGACAATTTGGGGCAAATTACTTACTTAGGTGGTCAAACACAAGAGCTGGACATTATAACAAGTTTGCTCTATAACTCGACTTGCCACTGCAATTCTACGAAAACCTCACGCAGCCTCCTTTTTCAGATGGTTCTGGCACAATTATCTTTGCCATTCCTTTCCCCACTGCTTTCCCCTTCTCATTAAAGATTTAAGAGCAGCTAACTATGGAGAGGTGCTCATACTGCTGAAGTTTTATTAGTTTTGTAAAATTCAGTGTGGCATACTCACGCTCCCAAGCATCACAAATAAAACTAGAATGGCATTAGCAAAACTAAAGTAAGAGTGGAGAAAGAGCCCTATTTCAGAAGACGGGACACCTATATTCTTATATCTTTCTCGTTCATGAGCCTTGTCATGAAGCTAATCATTTAATGAAGGTTCTTTGTGTTTCTGTTTCCTCCTCTGAAAGAAATGAAGGAGCTGTGCTAGCTATGTTCTTTCCAGCTTTAGCTGTCTATGCCTCTGCTCACCAAACAGTCTTTAAAAACTATTTTTTCTTCACTTCCTCAGTAAGACAAAGCTTTTCAGCCAATGATATGAAGTGATTGCAACCTGATTTGCCACAAAACCTGCCACCAAATCTGTTTATAGATATATTCTTGAAGAAAGCCTCTGTGCTAGTACTTTTGACAGCTATACAGGAAAAGCAAAGGAAGAGTTTCTCTGAAGGTAAGTATGTGCTTATTATATTATTATTATTATTTACTTTATTTCAGAAAAAAATACTAAGCAGTAAACTCATTCATTGACATCCTAAGTCAAATAAAAAATAAAACCATAAATAGATTGTCACTACTAAAAAACAATGAAAATTTCCCCCATCTATTTGGCTTTTGTGCTTCTTAGAATAAATGGATCAGATATGGTTGTATTAATACAAGTTAAATAGATTATTTTAAATCATCATTTTATACATATTTAAAATCTGTATTAAATGCCAGGAAATAATTATTAATTTCCAAAGAAACCCAAAGTGCATTTTTTAGCTTCTTTATAGAAGATGTTGAATATTTTGATTTTGATTCAGAATGTAACTTTTTGATGACTGACAAATTCACAAATGTTTTCTTGCATTTAATACTTAACTTCAGAAAACTGGCTTGCATGCAAACTCTAATCTCTTTCTGAATTTTGTAGCAGAGAATGAACTGTCATTAAATTCACTCTCTTATTTTGAGATTGAAGGGGTTGCTGCTTCCTCTCTAAATGTTGTAATTATTATTATTAAGCTGATGGAATACCAGATATTTTCTCCAAAAAAAGGAAGTGAATTTACCCTCTTATGGTTGCTAAGAAACTCCAGTTGCTTTAAATACCATCTTCTTTTCAGATAAACTGCTCAAAATATGTTGGGTTATGTTGATAAAATATGTAAAAACCTGACTAGATTTTATAAATAAATTTTATTTTACTCAATAAATATATATTAAGTCTCCTCTTATGAAAAGACATTGTTTTAGGTCTATGTGACATACAAAAACCACACATCAAGGGCTCTTTCTTGGTAAAGCAAAAAAATATAGTTGGAAACAAACCAAGAAACTAAAACAGCTATTGCACAAGACAGAATTTAATAAATGCCAAAACATGATGCACAATGAGTCAAGAAAGAAACATCATACCTGCATAGTTGGTCAGGCAGGACTTCCTGGAGGAGGTTATTTGGAACAAATTGGTAGTACATCCCTTCAGGAATTGCTATGGGGACACGGTGTCCCAAGTGTGTCAGGCTGGCTAGGTAAGGACATGTTCAAAACACTGAAACTGGCCCAGGTCCTCCTGATAGTACTACCTCCACTTAGAACTTACTCTCCATATCACTTGCTACCGGTTGCATTCCTCCTTCAAGAATTCTATCAAAGGCCACTGATCTTATCTACACAGAGAGCAGATACCGAGAAACAGTAGGGGGCCAACTGGAAAGGTAAATTGGACCCACACTGTAGAGAGGGTCTTGAATGTCAAGCTAAGCGTGGAGCTGACTCTAGGGACGATGAGAAACCGTTGAACCTTTTGAGCAGAGTTGCTGTGTGATCGGCTTTAACACCAAACTGGAAGCTATACGTAGGAGGGCTCGGCCCAGAGAGTCTTTAGGGTTCAGAAACCATTTAGGGATCTTTGAAGACCTTGGGGGACGGCAGTGAAAAGAGTGAAGGAGAAGGAGTCACTAAAAGAGACAAATGAGAAAATCAGTAATCTCAATTACTTAAGAAATAACTGTAGTTCTCAAGTGTTTAATACCATAATAGTTTCCAAAAGCATTTTTGGAACTTTCTATCTGCCAAAAAAGGAATCAACAAAATTCTCTATAGGTCAGGAGTAGCTGAGTAGAAGAGCAAGGCAAGGATATAGTGATTTTGCTAATTTTCTCATTTCTTCTTCTTCCTTTTTTAATTCATCAATAGCTTTGATGTTAACAATTGACTGAGACCTAATTCTTCAAATGGATTTCATTAGGAATCTTTTTGTTTTGTTTTTAGAAATTAAAAATAACAGTTTATTTCTTTAAAAAAGTAATTATTAAAAATAACTCTAACACAAAAAACTTTTAAAGAGGACTCTAGAATTTCTAGCTTCAGAAAAACAAACTCTCAAAAGCAATTTGCCATATGTTATAGTGGCATTTGCATTTTTTAATTTTTAGAATTTTAATTATTGAATTAAACTGAAGTTAATATTGTAGTACCTGAAAATTTACTTAATTTTATGTGGTAATTTAAAATTTTTCAAAAAATGTAGACACCCTAAAAATGAATTTGGAAAACCTCAAACATGTGAATCATATGAGAACTTTAAATTTAAATAGGCTTACTTTTTATAGCTATTCATTTTCAAACCAAATGCACAACTGATTATAGTAAGTATATTATCTTATACAAAAGACAAACCCAGGAGTCCAAGCAAAAAGCTTAATTTACTGAATCAACAGTAAGATTATTATTACATATGAATTATGTGCTTTGATGAATTTTCTCTTTCTCAACCTAAATCTCTCATTTACATAGAAAAATTATCAAACACAACAAAACACTGACACCCTACTACTAAGGATTCATTCTGGCACAGAAAACAATTTGAACTCTTTTAGGTATAAAATAAGAAACACTATTTTTAAAAAGAGATTAGTGAATAGCAGCAAAGTGCATACCCAGACCTACTTACAATGTTACACAATTAACAATTAAAGTCAAGCTGTCTCTCATGATCACAGAATTGTTTACTTTGCTATACTGTACAAAACATGTCCACTCCATCTGTGGAGCCAATAAGACAAAGAAAACCAAAACGTTCTATTTTTGAATAATAGTATTTGTGGATTCGTTGACAGCATGTCAGGTGACTTAGAAACAACACTGATCAGGAAGATTATAAATACAAAAGAGCGCACATGGCTAAGTAATGCTAATAGTAGTAACAGTTATTCAAACCCTGAAAAAACATATGGGAGAACCACATTTGCTCTGTAGAAAGTACCCAAACTACTGGGGTTGAAATAGTCATTTGAAATAAGTAATGTGCTATAGTAGCACTGCAGAAAGGCTTTACATCAAGAATTCCTTCTGAACATCCTCAAATTTAGTAATATATTGTTTTATTAACAAAGATGCTCTCATGTATAAATGTCAGTCTGTAAATCTGAATAATAAATATGATAACATTATCAAAATGGTAATCTAATAAAATCCAAGCTTCTATAGTCCTATCCATTTTCAGATTTTTACAAAATACAATCAGAATACTATTTTCTGCTATTTAATATTTAATTACATAGCCTGTCCAAGGGAAAAGTTAAGAAAAATTGAAAACATTAGATGATTTTCACTTTGCAGATTTGTTGAAGTTTTTGGCTTCACAAAATGGATTACTTAATACAAACTTGCAAAGATTATAGGAAATGCAATAATATGCAATGACAAAGCAAAATTTCAACTTTAGAAATCTCAGGTTAAAATAATTTTCTGTAGATGTTTAGTTGACACAATAATTTGGATCTTTAGAAAAACTTTTTAAGACTAACTAACTTCTGCTTACTGTTGAGGAAAATCTTCATGGGTATTTTTAAATACTTGATTTAAAAAATATATCAACTAGATTTGAAATTTCCTGTGTATAATAAGTAATTCTAATATTACATTTATCAATGAGTGAAAAGGAATATTTGTTAGATTTGAAACACATAAAATAAATATACCTTTAATGTTTAATTTACAGTGTTTAAATAATTCAAATTCTGCTCTATAGATATGAAGCAATCTATGAAATGGAGAAATAAGTGATAAATACATTTTTGCTATTTGCTACCCCCTATTCATGTGAACAAAGTTTCTCACAGATGATTTCTCTCAAGAATGTGAAGAGATCATCATTAAAAAAATCTTGATTAGCCAACCAAATCATAAAACTATATAATAAAATATTATAGACAAAAAAGCAAGCTCTAGTTTCTCATTTAAAAATTTGAAAAGACTTTATTTCAAAGTTTTGTACAAATTCCACGTATAATATCCTCCTTAGTAATTGTGGTTTATATATTCTTCAACAAAGCCCTATCTGGACACCTCCAAAATCCTCTCCAGTTTACCCCGTTCAGCTGTATGAATATAATCATTTAATATGTGACTGAATATAAATAAGTTTGGGAAGCACTGCCTAGGGAAATAAATTTGACTGACGTTGGGTAAAGTACAGTAAAACAAATAAAAAATAAGCCCAAGATCATCCAAAAGCCAAGAATATTACCAAGGAGAAAAATCTGTTGACCATAGCTCAACTTGGTTTATGAGACTTAAAGAAGCTGTGAGAGGAAGCATGTTATCTCCTTGGATGTTAGAATATGAAGATAATCCAAAAGGCAAACATTCCAAAAGCACTGATCCTTCTCCAAGTTTCTCTAAAGGGGTTCTCAATGTGCTAAGGGTAGAAATGTGTACTGGACATTCGTTGTGGTTTCTTACAAAGACCACATTATAGATCGTCTGAAGTTGTAGTCAAAACAAGATTTGTTTCTCAAGTCTTACACAATTTGAGAAAGTTTTGGTATTTGGGAAAATAACTTCAAAGCTTCACTCTTCTGGGGACTATCTGGAAACAGGAAGGGAAGAAGCATGTATATACTCTTAAACTAACGTACATCAATAAATCAACATTCATATTAAATTCCTCAACTGAGTGGTGATACATATCAGAATTTCTCTTAACTGTAGAGATGCAAAGATTTTTTAAATAAATATGCTACTTTAAAATCCCATACAGAAATAGGTCTGAAGCTTAAATATGTATTCCAATAACTCATATTTCTTAAGACTACTGTACATTTTATCTCATCTATTGTTTGAGGGTTTTCCAGATTCAATATTGTGTGCATCAAATACTCTATATTCCTATATGTTTCAGAGAGTTTGAAGAGACAAAATACTTCCCTTTTGATCTAAAAATGGCATTTCCTATATAAGAACAAAGAGACACAAGAAAGTTTTCAGGCTCCTGCAAATTAATGTATTAAAAAACCTGTGCAGCCTAAAACTGAATGCCATTTTCCACTGAAAGCTTCCCAAATCCACTGGAAAAGGCAGTCAAGAGGAATGTCTATATGCCTACAAATAATAGCAAAACTCTATGCTGCGCTATGAATAATAACTTACAAGTTATTGAAGGCATGAGAATAACTTGTAAAAAGCAATTGTAAAGCATTTTGTAAAATATTATTGCCATCCAAATGTTAGATGATGACAACAGAAGTTCTTCAGGGACTGGTAAAAAGCAAATGCTGTTGGAAGAGGAACTATAAGGAAAAAGTAAAGAAAACAGAGTGGATATAAAGACCTTGTAAATTTAAGAGTGGAAAAAAAAAAAAGACAGTTGTGAGTGATAAAAGGAAAAGGCTTACGAATTTTATGTCCAAGTCTATCAGAATAAATAACTCAGTTAGTTTTAAGGGACTTAAACTCAAACGGGAGAGTCAAAGTTAATCTCTTAAATGTTTATGGAGACATTTTTCACACATATAAGCAAATATAGAAAAACTATATACTAATCAGTTCTACTATTTTACAGGCCATATAGTACAATTGAATTATTTTCAGAGGAACAAAAAGTAACAAGGGTTCATCATTTCTGCATAGTCCTGATAAACACCTATGGTGGAGCAGCCTGTATAAAAGAGATGTCCAGCAATCTTCATTACTTGCCCATCAAAATCAAAATCTTTAAAATACACCCTGATAATCAAATCTTGTTTCCTAAGAACTAAACTTTTACAGAAGAATAATAATAAATACAATGATTTCCCAGAAGAGTATATTTAATTCCTCTAACTTTTCTTTTAGATCTGAAATAATTTAATCTGTAATTTACCTGCAAAACCAATGGCATGGAGAATGCTCTCTGAAACTGGTACATTTAATCAAAATGAAGAGTAAGAAAGGGACCTTATGTAAATCAGATACATGATGGATTCCTTACTCTTCCACTGCCCCATTTGGAATTTGTATGTTCTTAATGATTGCTGTTTGACCTCTTAGAGAAAGAGGAATTAAACATGAATGATGCTAGAATGTCCTCTGACTTAACAATAATGAATGGCTTTTTTAAGACTAAAACAATAGGATTAGGGGCAAAAGATATTTTGATGATCTCTGTTTCACTGCAGTGTTCTTATCCATTTTATAGTGGTCATCTTCCAGGAGGCAAGACTTAAACCACCAACAGCTAAAGACCAGTCCCTGGAGAACTGGAGTCCATTCAGTATTTAGATTGTGTATTCAATTTCCCCATCTTTTATCTAGCTCACTTTTGTCTCCTCTGTGGGGTCTGGGTTATCTTGTTTAGATTTTATATTGACTACATTAAAGGATGACTGCTTGAATCTTCATTTCCCATATGCTATGAAGAAAAAGCAGTAAGAAGAAATTGGAGGGAGAATGAAGGAAGTAGAAGGTAGGAAGAGAAAAAAAGAGAGAAAACACACTGAGTTAGAGCGGTGAGATTTATTTCCTCTACATTTTGAAGTGCTTAAGAGACACTGGGGTGGAGGAAGTGTCACGCGGGAGGCCACATAGTGGGAGAAGCACTGGGGAGGGGTCTGGAAGGGAGAAGGTGAGCTCTTATGGAAGTCAAATGTCCTCAGCTTTTTGGCACTAAAGCCTAATGACCGTCTCTCTCAAAATAAAAATAAAAAAAAAAAGAGAGAACAGAATCAAAGAGATTTTCGTCCACAGTCTGCCCCTGAAGAAAACATCTGCCTGCATGTTCTATGCTGAGAATAACCTGTTAACATAATCCAAAGTTAGAGGGCGTGGGGAAGGGAGAAGCACATACTTTGTGAAAATTGAGAAACAAAAGTGAATGAATAAAATTCTGTTTCTCCAAAAAGTGTAATATGTAAATGTTATTGTTAGAAAAAGTAAAAAACAAAAAAGAAAAGAAAAACATATGCATATATTTAGGCAGAAATTATACAGATCAGGGTTCAAATTTAGAGAAATTTGTACTAACTAAAAAAGGCACCAGTGCAAAACTATGAAATTAGGGGGACTGAGTTGGGAGGTGTGTACAAAGTAGAGTAACAATAGCATAAAGTTTCACTACTTTTATCCACTGGAGTAAATTTGTTTGACCCAGTTCTGAGATAATCTCACCCAATTTTCTTGGACTTACTAGTACAAAACTTGGTCTAGAGTGATCTCTAAAGCCTGGTGCCGAGGAAACTGAAGACTGGCTCAGGAAGGCTCCGCCCCAGCCCCCACCTTGCAACGGGGCTCTAAGTCAGTTGTTCAGCCATGGCTCTGGGACTTGAGCAGTTTCTTGGGAGCAAAGGCCATAACTTCCCTTGGCAGCTGCTTCAGTGTTTAACAACAAATGGCCCTTTCATCTGGATGACTATTTTTCATAAAAGAAAAATATTAATCTGATTTATTTGAGGAGAAAAATGAATCCATTTAATGAATTATTGCTAGGAAGAGCATGGATTCACAAGTGAGGAAGAATCAGTGATGAGCGGAAAGCAGCCAAATAAGTTCCAAAGAGGATTTGTGCATCAGAGGAGACTGCAGGCTGCCTTGAGGCCAGGTGGGAGAGAGTCCACAGAAAGCTTCACTCACAATATGCCAGTGCACCTCCTGAATTCAAATTATCAAAAAAAAAAAAAAAGACGGCTTTATTTAACAATAGGCACATTAAAGGAAAAGAGAGGACAGAGAAAAATTTAACATCCAAAATAATCAAAGGATCTTTGTTGAATCAAAGCAAAACACTTAGAAAGCCATTTACTCTTCCCTCAGCCCTTGGCTTGAGAAAGCAAACCCCTTAAAGCTCTCTAGTGGAGAGGCCAACTCTGGCCACTCTTAGGAATCTGCTTTAAACCTTAAAGTTTAAATTGTATCCAAACCCATGCCCTCTGCTACCATTTAGGCTCCTTTTCCTGTTGTCATTCCTGATGAAAATTGAATACTGGTTCACCAAGCTTTTAATAACAGCATGTCTTTACCCAGAAGCACCAAATCAGACACTCATCTAAAAAATACTGCCTTAGTGCCCACTTTTATAGGAACAATAGCATTTCAGGAGACAATAGCCTCCTTAAACTAGGAAAATAGTTCATTTCTTCCACAGCTATTTATTGAACTAAGCACATTCATACAAGGAAACTACTCACTGGTCTCAGACATCATGGAGCCCAAGAGAAAATCCTGGGGGCACCTCAGTTTAAACGTCTGTGATCATAGAGTAGACCGTCCATTCTACACTCAGAGAGCAAGAGTTCTCTCCTGCTTTTGAAGATTTTAAAAACATAACTGTAGTTTTTGGTCTGTGGCAGCTTCTATGTAAAGAAAGTAAAAACCGAAACCAAAGAGGCAGAAAGACTTGACTTTACATATGTGGATCCTGGTGCATGTCTAGCCGGGGAAGAAGGCCAATGAATTCATTCAAGTATGAAAGAAAACGTTTGGGCCATCTTGGTAGTGTACTTAATCTTTTAACCCATTTTTTTACTTTTCAAATTAATGTGAGGCTGATATAATAGTCCAATGTAGTTATGAGAGTAATCCAAGTCTGTTCATTTTTTATTTATTAGCCAAGAAGTTTATGACCCAGACTTGGCATCAAGGAGTCTATAGTCTTGTTAGGGAAGCTGTACTTAGGCTTGAGGTTTAATGTAAGAAACATCAAAACAGAGACAGAATTTAATCAAAGGATGCTAATGGAATTAAGTTTTATTGTGTGTGGTCTCTCTGGGCTTTCTTATCCAGTAAATAAGTTCTTCAACATTTCCTCTTAGATTAAAATTTGTATGCCGAGAAATACTCTTGAGATGCTGTGTTCTTTTCATTTCCATCACATTTAGGCTATACTGATTTATGTTAGATACAGTACAATGTAAAAGAATGTTCCCTTGTGCTACATTGCAGACCTTTCACACTAACAATTGCTGTTAATATTTATTGAGCATGTATTACATGCTCAGCATTGTCCTGAAAAATGTGTAACTAATTGCAATCCTGTGCTGTAAGTACTAGGATCATTCCCATTTTGTCGATAAAAAATTTGAGGCACAAATTTTAGCCACCTGCCCAAGTTCAACAAAGCAAGTAAGTGGGGAATTGGGAGTCTAATCATGGTAGACTAACTTCCAGACCCACTAGTTTAACCACAACACTGTGTTGTTGACCTTTTCATAATCATGTTTAAGTTAGTTATTTAAAATGATTTCTACGGAATAAAGGAGATTGGTACGGAGTAAGTTTTAACATAACTGATTGTTCATTTCGATTTAACCATTAAATTGCCAGACATGGGGTTATTTGCTGGGGACAGTAAAGAACAACATTCAGTTACAGCACTCATGAATTTTAAAGCATGGTGGGATCCTCCCAACAGGAATGAGAAATGTTAAGGAGTGCAGATGTGACACTGTATGGTAGGAAAGGTTGCTGTGGTGAAGTACTCACTTGTGAGGCAATGGGGTCTAAATAGGCATTTGCCTCAGGCACTGCAACTGAGGAAAAGTGGAGCGGCCTTTTCCCCTACAAGTAGACATACTACATCTTGCAACAATGTAGGCAGTTCCCGCAGATTAGAACTACCCATCTTTCTATGAGCTTGCTGATTATTCTAGAGCTAAAATATAGCCCCTCAAGAATGTTTCAGATTTATACAGCAGTCCCTTTAGTGAGTCATAAAAGTGTATAAAAGTATTAGGAAAACTTATCAATGATAAACCATCATGCTTGGCACAATAAAGACTCACTAACAAAAGCATTGGGGGGGGGGGTGGGGAAGGGAGTTGAGATTAAAGCCAAACCAAAGTATGAATGGGGTTGTTGTGCAGGATTAAGAGAATCTTTGGTACTATAACTAAAGAAAATTAAAGCAAGTTAGTTTATGGAAAGACAGTGAAAACAAAATTGTCCCTTATGTCATCGAATTTTGGATTTTCTATTATTTATTACCATTTAGAGATTTCTAATTAGAAAAAGGCAATGTAGAAATTAAGAATCATTAGGATGTAATGATGAGTTTCAAAGACAGCTCCTAATGAAAAGCAGAAATTTTTGAAAGTAAAAAACCTCAAATCATATTTCTGTTTAAAATCTTTAATGATGCCTGATTCTTTGAAGTCTACTGAGCTGCAATATGTGCTTATATGGGCTATTGAATTATGATTTAGATTTATGCAAGATTTAGGAGGTAAAATATTTGTTTCCTTATATGGAAAAAAATTTAATTGTGGAAAATTGAGGAAAGATAAGAGATTGAAAGCACAAAATTATAATCATTAAAATTTACTGTTTTATAAAAAAAGGAGTATGCACATAATTTTATATATTCAACTTAGATAAAATACAAGTGAGCAAAATACACCAAAATGTTAACAGAGTTATCTCTGCAGGGTGATTGCAGGCATTTTTTTCCTCTTTTCTTTATAATTATCTTGATTTTTCAAAGTTTCTATAGTGAGCTGGTACTACTTTTATAATTAGGAAAAAGTTATGTTATTTTAACATAACCTTGCATCTATGTTCACAAGAAATGGATTATATGATGATAAATACCTATTAGAAACCCAAATTGCTATATATTAGCAATATATAGCCAGAGTTTACAAAGAACAAATTGAACCATGCAGACTTAATAGCTTCTTTTTGGCTTGAACTGTAAGATTCAGCAGATGTTATATTGGAATTTCAGTAAAGGACATGATATGGTCTCCTGAGATTTTACTGACAAACTGAATTTAGATCTGTTCAGATCAGAGAAACCATATTTGGTTGAAAAACAAGGCTGGAAGCCTGTAAACAAAAGGAAATAATGACCTGATCAGGAGAAAATGCTAATGAGAGAGCTGCAGCATCAATGGCAGTAAGCCATAGGGCATGAAGGCCTCGCCTAGGAAGCACATGGACTATTTACGACAGAAAAAGGCACTGCTGGGGAGTGAAAATGGGAATGTGGGTGGGGGGAAAGCTAAGGATTATTAAGCACCTGCTTTGTGCAAAGTATTGTGCTGGAGTTTTTCAGGTATCGTTCTCTTTCACTATGCACACAATAATGCTACAAACTAGGAATTCTTTCTAACAAAAGAGAGAATTAAGAATAAAAAGGATGTTAAACATAAATAGGGAATACTGACAATACACTAACTCATTTATTTGGCTAAATGTGATCTGAAAAATAAAACCTATCAATAGTGGGTACCTAATAAGCAGAGAAAAACATAGAAATGAGTGTACTAAACCTTGACAGAAGTATACGATATAATGAGAAAAGAAAAACTCAACGGTTTTTATCTTTCTGTTTTTTGTAGTGTAGGCTCCACATATTATACTTAATGACAAAGACACAGGATGTGTTTAGTTAGCTCCTCTCTCTATGTACCTGGACCATCGTATCTCGTTACGAGAGATTTATTCTGACAAAGAGGATGAGGTCCGTAAAAGCACTGAGGTGCTGCACGTGGAAGGCCTGACTAAACGTTGACTGAGATGAGCCATAACTTACCTGAAAAGCATAAGCACTTGGGGAAAATGATGGGGCCTGATCTAAACAGGGTAAGTAGGATAAGTGGGATAAAAGTAAGGAAAGGAAGAAAATAGGTCAAATATCAATAAAAACTTTCCAATAGTGGGAACTATCAAAACCAGAAGATTTGTTCCCAAAGGAGATTCATGATTTTGGAAGATTTAACACTTGACTGAATAAACATGAAAGAATAACTAATCAAGAACAGTTCTCAATTTTATGCTTCTATAGATTCATTTGTAAATAAACTGTTGAGCAATGATGCCTCATTTATTCATCAGCATCAGGGAACAAACTGTTCCATAGAAGTCAATTCCCCAGATAATGCAAGCCTCGCCACAGCCACAGACTTTGCTTTAATTTCAACCTCTTTACTGGAAAATTATTTAAATTCTATGACTCAGATCCTTGGCTTATTAAATATTCCAATTCAGAATAATGAGATGAGATGGCAGGACTGTGTGTGGAAAGTCTCCTAGAACTCAGGACTAATAGAATTCTAGGCCTGGTTCAGGTAGAGAGTAGCTGTGACCCAGAAGGACATTTATCTCTCTGGTCCATAATTTTTTTTATGTCTTTAAATAAAGGTACCGGAAAAACAATGATCTCATTCACATGTGCAAGTGTTGTTCTATGATAGGGAATGAGAAGTTGAATAAGGAGGTAAAGGGGATTTTAGCATTCTAAAGTTATTATTTATGATAACCAGAATTTATTCATTCATTCCTGTGTAATTAAATATAAGTATACTTTCATTGACAAATTGTTCAGTTGATCCCATTTTTAAGAGCTTTATAGAGGTATAATTGATATATAATAAACTATACAACTTAATAAATTTTGGCATATGTATATACTTATAAAACTATCACCACAGTCAAGATAATGAAAATACCCATCAGTCCCAGAAGAGTCCTCCTGCTCCAGTACAATCCCTTCTTCCCATCTTCCTGCCCCTCTACCAGGAAACTACTGATTGGATTTCTGTCATTATAGATTAGTATACATTTTCTAGAATTTTTTTTTTTAATTTTTTAAATTTGTACAAATGGGGTCTCGCTCTTGCTCAGGCTGGTCTCGAACTCCTGAGATCAAGCAATCCTCCCAGCTTGCCTCCCAGAGTGCTAGGATTACAGGCATGAGCCACCGCACCCAGCCCCATTTTCTAAAATTTTAGATAAATGGAACAAAACTGTATATACCTTATCTAGGTCTGGATTCTTTTACTCAGCATAATTATTGTGAAATTCATCCATGTTGTTGTATTTATCAAGAATTTATTTCTTTTTGTCATTAAATAGTGTTTTATTGCATGCATCTACCACAGTTTATCCATTAACCCCCTTCACCTGTTGATGGGCATTAGTGTTGCACCAATTTTTGGCTATTACAGACAAGGCTACTATAAATATTTTTGTGTAAGTCTTTGAACATTTGCTTTCATTTATGGCATGGAAAGGCTGGTTCCTGTGATAGGTATATATTTAACTTTTTAAGAAACTGTCAAACTAGCTTTCAAAGTGATCGTGCCATTTTACATTCCTAGCAGCAGTGTATGAAAGTTCCAGTTTCTCTGCATCCTTATCAGTACTTGGTGTGGTCAGTCTTTAATTTAGCCATTCTAATATTTCATCGTGATTTTGATTTGCATTTTCCTAATGACTAATGACGTTGAGTATTTTTTCATGATTCCTTTTTGCCATCAATTTAGCTTTAATGGTGAAAATCTGTTCAATTCTTTTACTCATTTTTTAAAGTTGGTTGTTTATTTTATTATTTAGTTTTGAGAATTTCTAATATATTCTACATCCAAGTCCTTCATCAGATATAGAATTTACAAATATTTTCTGCCAATCTGTAGTTTATATTTTCATTCTCTTAATAATATTTTTCAAAAACAGAATTTTATAATTTTGACAAAGTTTTTTATCTTACATAGATTGTGCTTTTCCCGTTGTGCCTAAGAAATTTTGCCTAACCCAAGGTCACAAAGATTTTCTCCTATGTTTTCCTTTAAGAGTTTTATGGTTTTAGATATTACATTTAGGTCTATGATTATTTTGTATATGGTTTTAGTATGGTTTGAAACCTATTTTTTAACACATGGATATCCAATTGTTGGAATATCATTTGTTGAAAAACTATCTTTTATCTACTACATTGTCTTTGCACCTTTTTGAATATTCTCGATTTGATTCAATTGGTCTATTTATCTTTACACCAATATTTCACTACCTTGGCAACTATAGTTTTATAATCAATCTTGAAATCAGGTAGTGTTGGTACTCCAACTTTGTGCTTACATCTCGCAGTTATTTTGACTATTCTATGTCCTTTGCATTTCTATAAAAACTTTAAAATAAGTTTTTCATTAAAAAAACTCTGTTGGGATTTTGATTGGGATTGTATTGAATATATAAGTCAACTTGGCAAGAATTAACATCTTAACAATATTGAGTCTTCTGACCTGTGAACACAGTATAAATCTATGTTTATATGGGTCTGTAATTTTTCTTAGCAGTGTCAGTGTTTAAGTCTTGCACAGATGTTGGCAGATTTATCTCTAAGTAGTTCATATCTTTGATGCTATTGTAAATGACATTATTTTGCTTATTTTAAATTTCTAATTTCTTCTTACTATGCAATTGATATTTATATATTGATTTTGTATCCTGTAACCTGGTGAATTCTAGTAGATGTTTTTATAGATATTATTGATATTATTGGATTTTCTGCAGATACAACTATATCATGTGCAAACGTGCATGTTTACTACTTCCTTTCCAATCGGGATGCCTTTTGTTTCTTTTTCTTGGCTTATTGCGCTAAAATCTTCCCTACAATGTTGAATACAAGTGGACATTCTTGTTTATCTCTGATCTTATGGTAGAAAGTTTTCAGTAGTATATTGTAGGTTTTTCATAGATGTTCTTTATCATGTTGGGAAAACTACCTTCCATCCCTAGTTTGAGGAGAGCTTTTTTATTTTAAATAATTAATAGATGTTGGATTTTTGTCTAATGTTGTTTCTATGTCTATTGAAATGCTCATATGGTTTTTCTTATTTAGTTTCTTAATATTATGGATTATACTGATTAATTTTGAATGTTAAAGCTATTTTGCATTTCTGGGATAAACTCCACTTGGTCTGGCAGTATTATCTCTTTTATGTTGTTGGATTTTATATGGTAAAATTTTAAGAACTTTTTATGTATATGTTCGTGTTCATGAGGAATATTGGTTTTAGTTTTCTTTCTTTGTGATGTCTTTGTTTGTTTTTCAAGGTAATATTGGTCTCCTAGAATGAGTTGGGAAGTAGGCCCTCCTTTCAAAATTTGTGGAAGAATTGGTATTATTTACAGATTAAATATTTGGCAAAATTCAGTAATAAAGTAATCTGGGCCTGGAATTTTCTTTGTAGGAAAGTTTTAACTACAAAGTCAATTTCTTTAATAGGTATAGAAGTAGTCAGAATATCTATTTCTTCTGATGAAAGCTTTGATAATTTTTATTTTTCAAGGGATTTGCCCACTTCATGTAAGTTGTCAAATATATTAGCAGCAGGTATGGTAGCTTACACCTATAATCCTAACACTTTGGGAGGCTGAGGCAGGGGGATTGCTTGAGACCAGGAATTTGAGACCAGCCTGAGCAGCATTAGCAAGACCCATCTCTACAAAAAATAAGAAAAGTTAACCAGGCATGGTGACATGAGCCTGTAGTCCCAGCTAATTGGGGAGCCTAGGAGTTTGAGGTTGCAGTAGGCTATGATAATGCCACTGTACCCTAGCCTGGGCAACAGAGACCCTGTCTCAAAATACATATATATATTATATATATATCATATACATGAGAGCACAGTTATTCATAATATTCCACTGTAATCCTTTTAATATCTGCAGAATATGTAGTACTGAAAACTCTCTCATTCTAAATGTTGGTAATTTGTGCTTTCTTTTTTTTTACTGCTAAGTCTGCCTAAAGTTTAAACAAATGTATTAATCTTCTTAAAGAACCAGGTTTTAATGATTTTCTCTAGTTTGTTTCTATTTCATTGACTTACACTCTGACCTTTATTATTTTATTTCTTCTGCTTACTTTGAGTTTTTTTCGCTTGCTTTTTCTTATTTTGGGGGGACAGAAACTGAGGTCATTGTTTTGAGATCCTTCTTATTATCTAATATAGTCATATTGTTCTGTTTCTTTTTATACATGAAGACTTTTTATTGAATACCAGACATTATGAATTTTATCTTGTTGGGTGCTGAATATTTTTCAATCCCTATGTATATTTTTGAGCTTCGTTCTGTGAGGTAGTTAAGGGACTTGGAAACAGTTTGATTCTCTTAGGTCTTGTTTTTAAGATTTGTTAGCTGGGGCTACAGAAGCATTTATTCCGGAGCTAATTATTTTGCACTACTGAGGCACGAATTGTCTGAGTGCCCTGGAATGGGAGATTTTCCGTTCTACACATGGGAGCTGGCGCTGGTCCTGTTGAGCTCCAGGCACTGTTGTCCCTCATCCTACAGGGTGAGTCTTCTTCCCTGGCCTTGGGCAGTTCCTCCCAGGCACCCACTGATCAGGACTCTGCCAAATACCCAAGGGCAGCCCTCTAAGGATCTCTGGAACTTTCTCTTCTCTCCATGACTCTGTTCGTGAAGTGCAGCCCCTCTGTCTCTTCATAGTCTCAGTTCCATTTCCTCAACTCAGCGGGCCTGTGGGTTCTGCTTGTGTTCCCTCTCCCTGCATCACAGCCTGGAAACGCTCTCAAGCCAGCCAGTCAGGGCAAGCACATGCATGGCTCACCTAATTTGTTTCCTGTTTCAAAGGGATCATTTGCCTTCCTTGCCTGATGTCCGACGTCTTGAAAACCATTGTCTAATATATATTTTTTGATTTTTTCATTGTTTTGAGAAGGAAGATAAATCTGGCCCCTGTTATTTTATATTGGCTAGAAGAGGAAGATACACACACACACACATATACTTTTAAAAATAATAAAATATGACCTAAAAATTGTTAATACTAAGAATTAGCAATCACTGATAATAGGTCTTATTCTGTCTATCTGTATTTGGTGCCTCTCTCTCCAGCAGGACTTTAAATGCCTCCTTGCTGAGCTGAGGTATGGCCTTTGGACATGCACCAGTGGAATCTGAATGGAAGTGTCATGTCTCTTCTGAGCAGAAGTTTTAAGAGTCAGCCTGTGGTTTGCCATGTCCTCTTTTGCCTCTGCCGCAGTGACTGCGTATGTTCCAGATGGAGGCTGCTCCTTCAGATTGAGTCCCAGTGTGAAGCAGAACCTCAGATGACCCAGGCTAGACCTGAGCCTTTTTGTTGCAAGCCATGTAAGCTAGCCTAATACATACTATAAGGAAGGCACTGGTTTTCGTTTCCAGAGCATCAGATGTTTAATTCTCCCTAATTCAAAGTCTTATTCTAATGCTCACTTACCTTAAGGGAGAGCCAGGGTTTCTTTACTTAAGAACTATTCACGGAGTACCTATTGTCTGCCAGAACTGTGATAGGTTCTGCAAGCACAAAAATAAGAACAAAAAAGGTACATTATGTTCCATCAAAAATCCACAGTGTAGGCGTACCCCCCCTAGTGAACAGACATTTACAACTGATGGAATGTGCTTTAACTGGGGTGAACAAGGCCTGCTGTGGGAGCCCCTCGGGGACCTTCTTTGCCCAGTCTGTGATGGTCAGTTCAGGATTTCCAGGGGAGGAACCGCTGAGATGAGTCTAAAGGAGACTGGGGCGTCTGTCCTCTACAGAAGGGGGACAAAAGCACTCCTGGAGAGGCTGCAGCCTGTAGAGTGGTGGAGCATGTGCAGGCTCAGCACATCTGAGAACTTCGCCCTGTTCTAGAGACCAATGAGAAATGAGGCCTGATGAACAATTCTCCCTTTCAGTTATCTCACAAATTCAGTTCACTTTTACAAATAGTTACTGAGCATAGCTCCTACTAGAGTAAAGGCAACTGAGACGAGATCTCTATTTTCCAGAGTCTAGACCCTCTAAAAACAATAACCAAATAGGAACATTAAAGAGCTATGCCCGCCAATCTATGCACCTGTAAGGGTAGAGAAGATGGGCAGGGACAAAGGAGGAGCCAACTCTTCCTGGCGGGAAGGAGTGGTATCAGAAAAGATCGTGTATAGGTGAGGTATTAGGGCTGCCATAACAAAATAGCATGGACTGGGTGGCTTAAACAACAGAAATTTGTTTTCCCGTGGTTATGGAGGTAGAAGCCCAAGATCAAGGTGTTGGCAAGTTCAGTTTCTTCTGACACCTGTCTCCTTGGCTTGTGGTTGGCTACCTTCCCACAGTGTCTTCACATGGTCTTTCCTCTGTGTATGCGCATATGTGTCCCAATCTCCCCTTCTTATAAAGATACCAGTCTTTGGATTAGGATCCTCCCATATAACTTCATTTTACTTTAATTTTCTCTTTAAAAGCCCTATCTCCAAATACAGTCACATTCTGAGGTACTTGGGATTAGAGCTTCAATATATGAATTTTGGGGGACACAATTCAACCCATAACAGGTGACAAGAGGCTTGACAGATGAGTATTTTTAGGCAGACAAGGAAATTTATATGGAGGAAACAATGTTAGCAAAGGCAAAGGCGAAGGAAATTGTATCATTTTACATAGCTGCACATAGAGTGAATGGAGGCAGAGAGGTTGAAAATGAAGCCATAAGGAGGACTTTGCAGGCCTAAATGAAGGCCTTTGGATTTTATTCTGTAGAATAGTCGTTCTTATCTTTGGCTTTGCGATAGAATTACTTACTTATTTCAATCCCAACCAATTCAAGCTGGATCTGTAGGGGTGGTATTTTTAACATATCTGCATAGGCAATTCTAACAGGCAACCAAGGTAGGAGTCACAGCTGTAGAGAGTAGAGATTGAGGAGAATAATGAGATCATATTTGTGTTTAGGAAGATCACTCTGATTACAGTGAGGAAAGAGGACTGGAAGAGTGTAGGCTCTCAGGGGTATTGAGATCAGCTAGGAGGGGCTGTGGCAGGAGAGAGTGGGTGTGAACAGCACAGCGGTGGGGGTGGGGAAGGGACAACATGAAATGTTAATAATGTGGAAGAGAAAGGACTTGATGCCTAATTCAGTGTGGGGAATGAGAAAATGGAGAAGTGTGTGAAGATTCTGCATTTCTGGAATGAGTTATTGGGCAGAGGGCGATTCAGTACATTCATAACAATAATAACAAAAATGCAGGAATAAGATAAAATTTTAGAAGGATGTTAACAGGCTCCCTTTTGGATTTTTTGGGCTTGAGTTTCTCGTGATGAAGTACAGAGAGTACTGATGTATACAAATCTGGGCTTGGGGGAGAAATCCAAACTAAAGGCAGACATTTTTGGGGCATCAGTGTATGAATAATAGTTGAAACCGTGGAAGTGATGAGATGGCCAAGGAGAAAAGAAGGCTGAGGGCAGTACCCTGGGAGCACAAATGCTTGAGGAAGACTGGAAGACAATGCCAAAGATAACCAGAGGGGAACAGTGACAAAGAAACCAAGAAAGAAAGGAGCCAGAAGAGGCAAATGCCAGAAAAAGATGAAGAAATGTCAGAACTGAAAAGAGCCCATTGGATTTGTTCATCTGGAGGGGATTGGTGGTGTTTGCCCCACAGCGTTAGTGAAGCCATGGGGACCTAACCTTAACTGCAGGTTGATGAGTGGATGGGCTGTGTGGGAGTGGTTTCAGGGAGTGCAAAATATGCTTCAGTAGAGGAGCATGCCAAGCCAGGGGACTGCAGATGGTGGAGACCAGCTCAGGAACACATTACATAGACCCAGGTGAGGGTCTAGAGTAAAACAGTGTGGTGCTGCTGATGAGGAGGCAATAGACTTAGCAGATAAATATAATTAATTTGGTTGTAAGGAATAAGAGATCTAGACAGAAGCCAAACTCCCTCCTATGTCTGCTAGTCATCAACTACCTATGCTTAGGCAATAAATTTTATTCAGCATCTCCCATAAGTTAAGTGGTTCAGATGTGGCAGAGAACAGATAGACATGGAGCTTACACTGTGAGTACCAAACTCTAGCCCTGAAGGGTTCACAAGGAAGGTTCACCTGGAACAGGAGCAGGAGGAGGAGGAAAGAGAGGAGGAAAAGGAAGAGGAGGAGGAAGAAGCACTTGCTCTTAAGGAACACGTAATATCATTGTCTTAATTTGATGCCCTACATCCTGATATAATATATATATAGTAATATGTAACATTCTTTTTAAGTCTTTCAGATATTTTCCAAATTTCTTAAGTCTATTTAAAATAAGTGTTTAGATAATCTCTGGCTGATCAATTTCAATTATTAATTTATCACTGTCTTATCACTTGTGTTGCTGTTGTTTACTATGAAGTTACTCAAATGGAAATATAGCCATAAACAATAAAAAAGTTCAGAATAAAAGGTTTTATAGAGAATTATCTTTTTAAGGGATTACCTTAGACAGAGGAAACCAAAAAGCTGACTGTGATCCATTGGTACCATTAATAATCCTACTTCCTGCCCTGCTCAAGGGAACAAAGCATAAAGCATCTTATCTATCACGTGGACAATTAAGCACAACATGGCGGGTGGCTCAGATGTAGATCAGGCTTGAAGTAAATTTCTGCAACTTTGTAAAATAAGGAAGGAGCCAGAACATGTGTAACACTGATGAATGTTTATATATTCTTTCTTACGTCAAATATAGAAATCTATCCTTGAAGAAATATGATTAGGACTTGCAAATAATTCACAGGAGTAAAGCAATTTGAAACAGGGTCCTTCTTTTAGGACTGCAGATGTTCCGACTTAGACATGAAACTCTAACTTGAGCAAAATATTTGTTTGAGGAAATTCCTTCCCTTCTTCACTATAGCCCTTCACACACGTTAAAACTCTGAAGGATCATTTCTCTTCACAGGGAAACTTAAACAGTATTCCTAAATCGTTTTTAAAGTATGAACTCTTGGTACTTTAGATGCCTCATGAAATGACGGGTTCCCTGCACTGGAGATTTTCCCACAAAAGCCAGAGTACCTGGTACCCCCAGCACCATCCAGGAGACTCACCAGTGATGCTGAGGGTCCGGGCAGAAGGATCCTCGAGGTAATTTTTAGCTCTAAAAAACTTAGTTTTCTATATTTTCCAATTTCTTAGTATTTTGTGGTCTAGCCCAAGCTTCATAATATTTTTGGTAACAAAAAGCAATCAGGCTTACCGATTACAACATGGATGAATCTCATAGATGTTATGTTTAGTAAAAGAAGCCAGACATGATTAATGCATGCTATATAATCTCACAGGAAGTCCAAAAGCAGGCAAAACTAATCTATGGTGATAGCAATCAGAAAGTGGTTGCTTGAGGTGAGGTGGAAATTGAGTGGAAGGGGCCCCCGGGAAATTTTATGGGGTGATGAGACCATTATCTTTCTTGTTTTCGCTGGTGGTTATACAGGTAAATACAATTGTTTAGTTGTCTTCACATTTATTAATTATTCACAAATATTAATTCTGTGCTTTTTATTGTACATAAAGTATGCCTAGTTTTTAAAAATGAATGCTCATAAAAAGTAATCAGTGTTACAAAATTCTAAAAATACTTTATCTCATGATAATATACAGCATGAATTGGATCAAAATAGGCTACAATTTTAAAGTCGTATCACAAATGCCTATTTTTTAAAATTGTAAGAAGTTAGTTGCTGAAATTATTTTTTTCTTATCTACAATCTAATAGCCAAAATCTAGGAGCAAGCAGAATGCCATATATTCTATATAGGATTTGATAAATGTTCATTACCCATTGATTTACCATAAATACAAAAAAACTGAGAAAGAGGTTTTTTTAGTTTCTAATCTTTATATCAGGAACTATTTTTATGTTGTGAGAACTGCTTTATCTTTTCACTCTGAAGGCATCCCTCTTATAAGTTGGCAAACCCTGAGCATGCCCTTAAAATACTGGCCCCTGCCCCACGTGCCCAGTATCCATGTGGGGCAGAGAGTTTCTCCGTAATGATGATTTTTGTAGGAAGAAAACTGGAGAAATAGCCAAGAGAACCGGACATTGGAGTAATGAGGCAGAATTTTTGGGCACTTCTTAATTCAGAATATATTCTTATTCCATCTAAAATCAAAGCTGTGTGGGAAACTCCTCTAGCGCTATACAGATGAAAGAAAAATCATTTCACAGGCTTGAGGAGAGAGGACACTCAATGCCTGCTCTTCTTCCATTGCCTGTAGTCAGCTATAGGAACTGGGCTACAAAATAAAAATAACTAAACTATACAGACCAGAATCCTGTGTATTTGTGGTAGAGGCCTATTCTCTAAACTCCAAACATGAAGCAATTGCAGCTGAGAATCAGAAACAGTTCTGCTACCAGATGAAGCACAGAATGAACCAGAGTGGGATACACATGTGGACAACACATATGGGAGACCCAAAGGTGGGACAGCAGAAGGATGCAAAGATACAAATTAGGGCAGGCAGGTAATTTACCTCTAGCTAAGAACTGTAGCCTAGGTTTTGATGGAAGAATTGGTCGTTGACACCATGCTAACACCATAGTTTACACCTGAAGATTATTTGCTACTACATAGTTTATTCCATAGCATGAATTTCATTCTTCTTGCTTCAATTATTTCTTTATCCCTATAATAAGCTTTGAACTAATATAACCACTATAGCTGTTGTCCGGAAGATGACCTACTTCCATAGCAATTTACATTTACTATTTTGGATCCTCTGGTAAGAAACTCAAAAGAAAATATAGGATGGAACCAAGCAGTATGTTTGTTCAGTATGTTCTTGGCTCTCTGAGCAGAGGCATAAGAATATTGAAGGGTAAGTTCTTAAATATTTCCATCAGCAGGTTTTTGACTATTTTTTATGTTCTTATCTTGGTTAGTAGATAAAATAAACATAGCTCATAAATGCATGATGGTATTTTTCTTCACTGTCTAACACCTACTGTTGTTTTGCTAAATATGCATCTATGAATGACTGTTTATATTGGCCACTAAATATATGTAAAAACATGTACACTCCTGCCTGTCTTTCCAAATAAAGGCGAACCATCCTGAGTCGACTCAGGATAAGCAGTGTAAACAGGATGGCATATAAAGTGTGAGGCAATATACAGAGGACAAAGTGTGTATGAAGGTTAACTGATTAATAAAACATGGCTGGCCTTGATTTAGTTTATAAGAAACTTAAGACATTTATCAACATCTGTCTGAACCCAGTTCCAGTCTCTTGGACTCTGTTGTGGATAAGCTGATTAATAAAAGATGATTCCTTAGGAAGGAAGCTTAGATCTCTCTAAGCAATGACAAAGGAAAAGGCAGGGCTGAATCTACATATGAAAGGAAATTGTAAAAGTAAACTAGTTTACCACTATATGCCTGGCTGCCACTTCCCTATAACATTTCATCCCCCTCATATTGGCTCAAGTCTGGAAAAATAAGAAAGAATTTCAAAAATTAAGTGTGGAATTAATTTACAAGACAGATTGTAGGTTTTTGTTTTTTTTTTTTTTTTTCAACTCTGAAATATAATCCAGTTCCCTCGTGGCTTCCTCCTCTCAGTGTTCTTAACTTTGCAGCTTTCTATGTTTGTTTTTCATTTGTGTCCTTGATCTTTTAGTCTTTCCTTTCCTCTTGGCTAGAATAAAGCCCCAGTATTGAACAAGGGCTTTCCTTTGCCAGCTGATAGACTGTTGCCCAATCAATGTTGCCCTCACGAAAAAGCCAGTGTCCTACTTTCCTTCTTACACTCATTCATTCCTTTAACCACCTTCAACCTAATACATTTAAAACATATCTAGTCATTTTAGGATTTTCTTTATTCGACACCCACTACCAAGGGCTTGGATGTAAAACTGAGTATACTAAGTACACTAATGCTTGGTAATAACCATCTCTGCCAAACCATCCCATTGTCTCCTAGATGTCCAGAAAAAATCACTACACAGCAAATAGGAGAAAGGGATCTAAAATTTTAGGAAGAGGTATGATAGATTAGGAAAGGAATTCTCTAGAATCATCATATTTCCCATGATTTGTACAAAAATAAATACTTTTCTTAAATACTAAGGAAGCACAAAAAACTAATGTTTCATTATTAAAAATTAAATAACAAATTTAGGGAGATTTTAAATTCTTTAGATCTCACATTTTTATAGGTTGTCAAAGCACTGGTAGACTTTATTGTCCACAGTTTTATGGTTGTGTTCAGAGTCAAGACTAAACACTGAACAAGAGTGCAAACAGGTAATTTCAGAAGGAACGTGAGGGGGGTGGGGGCGGGGTTAATGCTGAGTGTGGGTCCACGGAAGACTTGTCATGCTCAGAGGGCACCTTGGCCTTTCCTATTCCCCTAACAAACTGGCTATTCGACGATGTCAACATTTCTTTGTGCTCTGTAGAATTACTTAAGTTAAATTCACAGTCCACCAGCAAAAACAGAAGCAAAGAACAAGAACACAAAGAAAAATATTCTGGCCTACTGTTAGAAACTGAGACCTGATAATACTGTGATGTTTTGATTATCACATTGTAGGACTTCTCCCGTCAAACCAAAAACGTTAATTTATTTATAAAACACACACACACACACACACACACACACACACACGTATAAAAATTTAGAAGACATGAAGAAGCAGCAGCCAAATCTCACTAGGGAATTCCAGGAATCACTGTTGCAAAACTGACATATAAATCATTCTAAGGAGTCAGACAACCCCAGAGCAAGAGGAGGGTGGGAAGCTGGGTTGCCAACGTCTATCATGGGGAGTTTCTGCTATTTTTGACATCCTTATTCCCTAGTTAAAGGCAAGTTGTCCAAGAATTCTTTTTTTATGACTAGTTTTTATAATCTAAAACAGTCCTTCACACAAATCAGTTACTTGCCATGCCAATCGTGAGAACATGATAACTATTAAATAATTAAATAATTAACTCTCATTTGCTTGGCCCCTAGAGTATGTGTGCATATGCATGTGTATTCATGTGTACGTGTATATGTGAATATGTATGTGCGTATCCATATATACGTACATGGATGTACACTCACACATGTGAGAGTGAAACTGTAACTACGGTTCGTGCACATGTTACCTAGACTTAACAGTGAGGTTGCGAGGGTGCCTATACACTACAGCCTAGTCTGTAGAGGGTGTGCGTGTGTGTTCTCGTCTGAGCAGTTGCTGACAGGGGCTCGGGGACTGAGACTGATAAAGCTGCAGGAGGGCCACGCGGGCATAACCTTTACCCCGAGCAGGAAAGCCACTATAAACAGGGAATTGGGCTGGGCTAGGCAACGCTCAAGCAGGACTGTCCGGTAATGTCCAACATGTGGTGTTATTTAAGCCCGAGTCCCCCAGGGCCTGGGAATGGTACTGCTGCTGGAATATTGTGATCTGACGCGATTGCCCTGATGGGGTCAGAGCAAGAGACCACACTCCTGTGGGTGAGAGGTCAGATTTCCCCCGAAGGGAGGGTGTTTTCACTCCTAGGCATCGTGGGAGAGTTGGATCCTGGGTCAGGAAGTGGGGACTCAGAGGGGAGTCTTAAACAGGGTATCCCTTGAAGGCAGTGCTTGGCCACCTCTGTGTCTGTTAGCGTCCTTCACGCTGGATCAGAGGCAATTGTGAGCCTGGACTGCAGTGCTGTTCCAGGGCTCTTGTCCCAGCACATTGCACTGTGGTGTCACATAAGTGACACATAAGTCACCTGCAACTTGGCTTATTCCTGAGCGTTCCTGGGAGGTCCTGCAGCATGTCTGGCTTCCATGGAAGCAGTGGACAGCTGAGCATTAACTTAGGAATGACTTCAGCTCTAGTTGTTGCAATGACACTAATTAATATTTCTTGGTAGAACCGTTGCTGCCTCCTCCATTCATTCACTGGCAAAAGGAAGAAGACAATACTTGCCATTTTTACTTCCCAAGAATCTGGTGAGGATGGCATGAGGGAAAGGATATGAAAATGGTCAATAAACCGTAAAGCACCATTCCTTCACATACTCTGCTGCCTCAGGCCCTTTGCACTAGCTGTTTCCTCTGCCTGGAGTATGTTTCACTCAGATATCCCAGTGATGTACTCCTTTACCTTCTTCAAGTGTTTGCCAATTGTTACTTTGTCAGAGAGGCTTTCACTGGCTGCTTTGTATAAAATAACAATCTTCCAACTTCCCCACCGCTGGGGCTTGCCCAGATGCTGCCTTATTTTTTTCCATAGTCCATGCTACCATCTAAGATATATTTTGCACACTCTTTGACTCCATAAGGAAAGGGATTTTTGTCTGTTCTAGTCACGGCCATATTTCTTGTGTCTAGAACAGTGCCTGACACATAGTAGGCACTTAATAAATATTGTTGAAAGAATGAACAAAATAATTCAGTAAAATATTAGAGTTGTTTACGTCTCTACAACATATAATTCAAAGTTAAAGAGGAATTATTTACTTGTTACTGGCATTGTATTGACAGGCCTGTGATGAAAATCAGAAATATCTCTGGGCTTATAGACATTTTCCCTGGCCTGGCTAATTTGAAAGTATGACTGTAAGAGCCTCCAATGTATGTTTAGCTTTTTCCTCTGTTTTTCAAGCCTTCAGGCCTCAGGCACAAAAATTGTATCTGCAGGCAACTACACAAGGTTCCTTATGAACAAAGGTTTCCTGCAGGTCTAATAAAAAGATACCAGAAGCAAAGCTTATTAAATTTCTCTTTTCGTTGCCTTATTTCTTTCAGGCTTGCTGTCTGAGTTTCTTTGTCTTTCTCTAGATTTCTCTGAGAATCCTGGCTGCTCTAGGTGGCTTTTCGAATACAATGCAGTGTTTGTGGAGGGTATTTTATTTTTCAAGACAGTATTCCAAGCCTTCTTAAACTTGGCTTTCTTGAAAGTGAAAAGGCATCGACCTGATGGTTTGGTCCTTGTCTCCTCTCTGATCCAATCTCCTCCTCTTTCCTCCCCTTCTGCCAGTTCAGCTCCTGGACTGCCTTGAACATTCCAGGCACGCACGCTCCCACCTCAGGACCTTTGCTCTGGCTGTTTCCTCTGCCTGTGACTCTCTTCCCCTAGATGTGTCCTAGCAACACTGGGGGACACTCTCAAACAACACTCTCTCACTTCTTCCAAATGTTTGCTCAAATTTCACCTTCCCAGAGAGGCCAGTGTTGATGGCCTTATTTAATTTTGCAAACTTCTCCTCCTCCTGCTCATAGCCCACTCTCCTAATCCTTTTTCCCACCTCCTCTTTATTCCCATTGCATGTAGTATTTTCTAATTCACTCTATAATTGACTTTTTCTTTACATTTATTGTTTATTTTTTAATTTATTGCTGATTTGTTATTTATCCCTTCCTTCCAGAACATAAACTCCATGAGAGCAGGGATTGCTTTTGCTTTTTCCTATTTAGTACTCTAAGGATCTAGAACAGGGCTAGGCATAGAGAAGGTGGTCAATAAATAGTGTCTATTAAATGAGATGACTTTAAAGGTGAGTGAGATGTTTTACGTATCACTGGCTTTCCTTGCCCTGATCAGAAGTTTTAGGTGATCAGAAGTTTTAGGTTATCTGAAATCCTAATTCTTTGTAAAATATATAGCCTCTAATATGCTTCTGTTTTCTTCATAGGAACATCCTACCTGAGCAGTACTCCAATCCCATAAGCATTAATTGAAAATCCACTAGAAATTAGGACTTCATGGTATTGGGAAAGAGGGGTACAGAAATCAAAAAGACATAGCCCCTAACTCCAAGAAGACAAATAGAAATATGAACAAATAAATTATAATTCAGTTATCATAAGAGCAAAAGGGGAAACAGACTCAAAGTAAAGAAATAACCCAGTGGGAAGAGATCAGGATTTCCACATGGGATAGGAGGAGTACATCAAGGAAGCCTTCCCAGAAGAGGTGATTTTTAAGCTGAACAAGGTTTTACAAAATGAAACAGACTTGGACAGACGCACAGAGTAAAGGAGGTTATTCCAGCCAGAGGGAACAGCATTAATGAAGCCACCAAGCAATGTGGTGCCTACAGGGATCTATTAAGTTCAGTATTTCTTCATAACAGAATATAACATAATTGGCTCCTTTTAGAAAAATAATAGCAACAGTAACAATAACAATAGTAATAGTCTATACATAGGGTACTTACCATGTACCAGGCAGGTTTCTAAGTCTTTATACATTAGCACATTTAATTTTCCCCACAATATGATGTAGGCACTATTATAATTCCTAATTTATAGATGAGAAAACTGAGGCTCAGAGAGATCACTATATAAGATGATCCACACCCCACAGGCTCTCAGAAAATAGAATACATTTTTTGTTTTTATTAAAGCAAGGTAGCAACTAAATCAAAAAGTCTGGTCTAGCTTAATCCAGGCTTGATATACTCAGAGGAGAGCAAGAAAGTAATTGGCGATTAAAAGAATTATTTTTTAAACCTTTAAAAGGAGTGTCATTTAAAGTAAAACCATTGGATTTGTTGTTGTTGTTGTTATTGTTTTCTTAGCACATAAGGAATTTTAATGCACATTAATAGAACAAAAAAATGTTTCTTATGTGACTGCTGAGCCTAAAAGGGTATGAAAAGTGGAGATAAGTATGCTTTTTAATATTTTACAGAAAGTTATATTAAAACTTTATAAAGGCCCACTGGATATTTATTTTCCCTCCTCTAGCAACAGTCTTAAATAAATATAATTACTTTTGGACAATAAAGTGCTTCAATATCATATACTGAAAACCCATAAAAAATACCAGTCACTTGGACGTGTTCCTGTTTGGAGGCCGACCTGGCCCTTACCCAGTGGAGTCAGAAGGTGAAAGGTTAAAAGTGCGTCCTCGATTTTAGAATGAACATAAAGTGTAGACTCAGGATTTTTTTTTAAGCCAAAGGTAATTTTCTTTCCTTTTTTTTTTTTTTTAACGTTAATCAGCCACTAATGTGGACAGTCTCAAGGATCCAAGTCAATTAGTACGCTCTTTGTGTAACTTTTCCAAGCTGAAGGCTGCATGCCCTTTGCATTTATAGGTAGTGTACTCTGGATAAAATCTTTCTGGAAGGAACAATAAAAGGCTGAATAATGGAGACCATGAGCCTAGGATTGATGTAATAAAAGAAGTTCTCAATATTTTGGCACTTCCCTTCTGATGTAAGTGTGTGTTATTCTCATTTAGTGAGCAATCGCCAAGTGGAATAGGAACAGCGTGTGTTGCTCCACTGCTGTTCTAAAGGGACGGTACAAAACATTTGCTGCATTTCCTATTTGGAGTCTGTAGCCCCTTTGATTCACACCTATTTTTTCCAGATTAGATCTCTGCCATATTGTTTATATGGCACTACCATACTCAATTCACACATTACAGCCTGCTGCACGATGTAGCTCTTCTGATCCCTAGAGATACAATTGGCGGTATTTGATCATTGTATTTTTTAACATATTAACTGCCATGTGAGTTGCATTTAACTTACACTAGTTTTGAGCCCAGGGCCTCGTGAAGCATATGTAACTCATGTCTCTTCACCTTGGGAGCCGCAAGAACTATTTTCTAAGATGCCTATGACCATACACAGAAAACAATAAAAAATAAGAAACTTTTCATTAAATTAGAAAGGATTGCTTTGTTTTTGAGGTTTTTATTTTATTTTCATAATAAAACACTGTGGCCCCAAGGAAAAAAATTTTTTTTCTAGTGTGGCAGTCAGTGTGTTAAGTTATTTAATGTCTGCCGACATTAGAATCTTTTCTTAATGAGTTCTTGCTTCTCTACTTTTAATACTACCAACATTTTCATTTAAAAGATAAGCTTCTCTTGATGGCACCAAATTCCCTACTTATGTTCAATGGCCTTTTCCACACAAACATTTCTAAGGAGATAATATATTTTACTAATCAAAGTATTTCCATATGTGCTCATAACAGAGGTTGGCAAACCATGGTTTGTGGGCCAGATCTAGCCTGCCACCTCTTCTTGTAAATAAAGTATTACTGGAATACAGCCACATTCATTAGTTTGGGTATTGTCTAAGGCTGCTTTTGTGTTACTATGACAGAGTTGAGTAGTTGCAATAGAGACCGTTCTGGCCCACAAAGCCTAAAATATTTACTCTCTGGCCCTTTTTAGAAAAATTTTGCCAACCTTTGGTTTAATAGATCCTATATTCTCTTATAACTTTGTAAGTAACTTATGTTGCATTATTGCCTTTTCTACCTAAGATGGATTCTAAATCAATACAATTATTAAGAACAGCCCAAGAAGCATGTTTGGATAATAAAGAACAAAAAGAATCAGTTTTTGTTGCCGGATTTTGAAGATACAGTGATGGCAATGGATAGACATAGCGTCCCCCTTAATAGTGTTTATAGTCTTGAGAGAATGACAGACGAAATAGAGTACAAGATGACCGATCATGTCAAATAGGGGAAGTGCAGTTTTCTGTAAGAGCAAGAGCAGGGAAACCTCAGTACTTCAAGGAAAGCTTCTCAGAGGAAGTAACTTCTGAGTTTGGAAGCTAAGAGGTAAATACCTAATTGGGACAGGTGTCAGGTGGGTGTGTTGGGGGAGAGGATAGCAGGCCAGGGTCAATAAAGCAAGCAAAGTGAAGAGCATGAGTGGAGCCCTAAGATAAGAGAGGATAGGATGAGAGGAAGCAACACACATCGTCATGACTGGAGCACAGAGGTGGATGGAGAAAGAGGCAACAGGTGAGTGGGAGCCACCTGGTTATGAAGCACCTTGAATGTCTGAGGCAATGGAAAGTCCTCAAAGGGTTTTAATGAGGAATTAGAGAGGTCCAGGTGTTTCATTTCAGAAGATATTCTGGCTATCAGTAAAGAAAGGATTAATGAGAACTTTTTTTATTTCAATATATTACAGGGTTACAAATGTCTAAGCTACATATATTGCCTTTGCCCCACCCGAGTCAGAGCTTCAAGCGTGTCCATCCCCAGATGGTGTGCACTGCACCCATTAGATGTGAATATACCCATCCCCTCCTCCCCCCGCCACCTGCCCAAAAGCTAAGTGTTGATCAGTTAATACCAATTTGATGGCGAGTACATATGGTGCTTGTTTTTCCATTCTTGTGATACTTCACTTAGTAGAATGGGCTCCAGCTCTATCCAGGATAATACAAGAGGTGCCAGCTAACCATTGTTTTTTATGGCTGAGTAGAACTCCATGGTATACATATACCACATTTTATTAATCCACTCATATATTGATGGGCACTTGGGTTGTTTCCACATCTTTGCAATTGTGAATTGTGCTTCTATAAACATTCGAATGCAGATGTCTTTTTTTATAGAATGTCTTTTGTTCTTTTGGGTAGATGCCCAGTAATGGGATTGCTGGATCAAATAGTAGTTCTACTTGTAGTTCTTTGAGGTATCTCCATATTACTTTCCACAGAGGGTGTACTAGTTTGCAGTCCCACCAGTAGTGTATGAGTATCCCTATCTCTCCGCATCCTTGCCAACATTTATTGTTTTGGGACTTTTTGATAAAAGCCGTTCTCACTGGAGTTAAGTGATCTCTCATTGTGGTTTTGATTTGCATTTCCCTGATGATTAGAGATGTTGAGCATTTTTTCTTATTTGTTGGCCATTTGTCTGTCTTCTTTTGAAAAGTTTCTGTTCATGTCCTTTGCCCACTTTTTAATGGGGTGGTTTGATTTTTTTCTTGCTGTTTTTCCTGATTTCTATATAGATTCTAGTTATCATCCCTTTATTGGGTGTGTAGCATGCACATACTTTTTTAGAAAAGGGAGCAGTTAGAAGACTGGATAAAATCCAGGTGAGAGGTATCAGTGGCTTGAATTTGATTAATGGATCTGGGAATAGAGAGCAATGGACGCGGAGAGCTATTTCAGAGGAAGAATTGACAAGTCATAATGACTAATTGGATGTGAGAGGTGAGGGAAAGGGAGAATTTACGAATAATTCTGAGGTTTCTGTCTTGGACAACTTTGTGAGTGGCGATGCCTTTCTCAAAGCCCAAATGGAGTGGGAATGTGGAGGAAGTTGATGGCATAAGTTTGGACACTCTGGGCTTGAGGTGTCTGTGGGGTGTTCAGGTGGAGAGCAATGGTGGGTGGGGGGATGTTTGGCTCTGAACCTCATACGCTGTTGGTTGGAATGTAAATTAATGCAACCACTATGGAGAACGTATGGAGATTCCTCAAAAAACTGAAAATAGAAATACCATATGACCCAGCAGTCCCACTGCTAGGTATATATCCAAAAAAAGGGAACTCTGTATATTGAAAAGATATCTGCACTCTCATGTTTATTGCAGCACTATTCACAATTGCTAAGATTTGGAGTCAACCTAAGGTGCCCATCAATGGATGAATGGATAATGAAATTGTGGCACATATACACAATGGAACATTATATAGCCACAAAAAGAATGAAATCCTGCCATTTGCGACAACATGGATGGAACTAGAGAACATTATGTTAAGTGAAATAAGCCAAGCACAGAAAGAGAAGTCTCACGTGTTCTCACTCATATGTGGGGGCTACATATTAAAAAAAAATTGATCTCATGGAGACAGAGAGTAGAATGATGGTTCCCAGAGGTTTGGAAGGGTAGCGGGGGTAGGAGGGATACAGTGGGGATGGTTAATGGGTGCAAAAATATAGTTAGATGGAATGAACAATATTTGATACCATAATGGAGTGACTATAACTAACAATAAGTTAGGGTACACTTTAAAATAACTAAAAGAGTGGAATTGGAATGTTCCTAACACAAAGAAATGATAAATGCCTGAGGTGATGGATCCCCAACTACCCTGATTTGATTAATTCACATTGTATACCTGTATTAAAACATCACATGTACCCTATAAATACATGCAACTATAATATTATGTACCCATAATAATTAAAAATTAAAAAAAGAAATTATATATTAAAGGCATCTAATAAAACATCAACCACACAATTCCATATTGCAAATACTGTAGTGGAGACAGTACTGGTTTTCATGAATAGCAGCGAATACCACAAGGTGAAGAAGGAAGAATGCTGCCCTTTTGGAGAAATTTCCAAGGAAAAATTTGTTTCCAAGATGGTGACTCAGACAATTCTAAATCTCTTTCTTCCACTTGGCAAATATTTTCTGGACATCTTAGTCCTAGTATTGAAGCTGCAAGTGCCTAGCATTCCATTTCTACCATAGTAATGATAAAAACAAACTATATTGTAGATGAAATACACACTTATATATTTTTTTCTTCTAATAAATTGAAGGATTGAAGTAACAGTGAGAAATTATAACTAAGTAACTAGGTGGTATGGGATTCATTGCACAGTTCTTTAACTTTTCTTTATGTTGAAAAATTTTCCTAAAAAAAGTTTAAAAAATTAAAAAGGAAAAAAAAGGAAAAAGCACCAAAGCACCAGGCATATATTTAATAATAAGCTCCAGACCGAAGACAGAAAGTTTATGAATATAGCTGAAACACTCCCATCGCAATAAGTACTCAATGTCTTCATTCCAACTATTGAGTTATTTTATGAGAAATCTTAGATCCAAATAGAACTAAAATAGAGTTAGTTTCTGTCCACTAATTTGTCTCCATAACGAAGTTAGCAAAGTTTTCAAGTTTCTCTAATTTTATTTCCATTTCCAGTTCAGCTCCATTATAAGGAAATCATAAAAAGTATAGCAGTGGTTTATAGATGTTTTAGAATATAAATTGAATTTACAGTTATTAAATGAGTTTTTATATAAGCTAATTATAAAACAAACTGATTTCATGATTTCATTTTTAATTCAGGAAGTGAGGTAATCTTAACTGAAAGTTTGAATAAAAGAGAAAATAAAGAAAAATCAAATCCTTCTCCCTAAACACAATGATTACAATTTTAATATTTTGGTGCCTTTTTTGTTTTCTAAAAATGCTTTCAAATAATTGTAAACATAGAGATGTAGATCCTATTTTTTTTTCACTGAATGTTATATATTAAGTGTTTTTCTATGTCTACATATTTAACATATTAAAGATTGCATAAGCCGTTACCATTATAAACAGTGCTGTGATGAATCTTCAACTGTATGGCTTGTTTTATATTTTAGATTGGATTGTTGGAAGTGGATTTAGTAGGTCAAAGAGCATGAGATTTCAATGGGTCTGTGTATGAATAAATTTCTTTCCAAAAGTGTTGTAATAATTTATATTGTAACTATAATATAAAAACATATCTTTGCCAGCATTGAGTACTATAACTTTTTGATGTTGCAAATTTAACATCCAAACCACTGTCCCTTCTTGTTTGCATTTGAATTTCTATAAGCTATTTAAAAGCAGCCTCCTTCTGCCCACTGTGTGAGTTGACAAGCAGAAAGTATGACAGTGAGTGAATTTCATGACCCCTCTGGTTATGATTGTTTCCCCATTGCCCACCATAGCAAATTAAAATTCCCGCTCTTGTATTTAAAGTCCTGGACCAATTCTCTGTCTCCTCTTCCATCTTGACTGCTCTCTTCCAATGCCTCCCAAGGTGCCTGTGAGTCACCTGAGATCTTGGCAAACACACATTAATACTCTCAGCCTCTCTGGAGACCCCTGAGTTAATCTTCAGGGGGAGGCTTCTCAGTACCCACCACTTTCGTTTCTTCCTGGATCCCCTTGGCTTCCTTTCCTTCAAGGAACTTTTATGCCAGGATCACTCAGACTAAATTCAAAGCTCATATAGGAGAGTATTTTTCCAAAGAAGTCTGCATAGATTAGGCAAGAAATTCATTTAATATTTAATACTAAAACAACAAAATATACAGCTAAAAGTGAATGATGCTGATCTTTTCCTTGTGAAATTTCACACTTAACCTTGTGTGTGTGTTTGGGCCCTACTGGTAGAGGAGGAAGCAGAGCTTTCCAAGGTGGGAGATACCAGGTGGATTGGTGCTCCTGCTCTAAGCAAACTGACTCACCCCTTAGAGGAGGAAATTGAAAATCTATGTAGAGAAAGCAGTTAGATCTGCTGAAGTCCACAAAGGGGTGAGTCTTTGAGTAAGCCAAGGAAGCCTGATGAGGAAAGCTGGAACTTGCTGGTCTAGGGGGATTCCAAAATTCTTGAGATCAACCTAGATAAATAGTTTCCATATTTCTGCTGTTATGACTGTTGCAATTTCAGGCTGATGAAGCCAAGAAAAGACCTGTCCTAAAGCATAATAATTGTAATACAAACAATAGTACATGTAATATTTTTTGAGGACTCATAATGTGTCTGGTGTGGAGCTGGGCACTTTACATCATGCATGATTTCATCTGACCCTCATGCCACCATCTGTGAAGCAGATACTAAGATGCTTCTCACCATTTTACAGATGAGGCTCAGAGAGATTAATAAATTACCTTGAAGTTACACAGCAAGTGTCCTGGTCCTTTGCTGGCTATTTTTCCTATACAGGATTGTAAGCTCCCCAAGACAGCAATCGTGTCTTCTATGGGGTTAAGAACTCACAGGAGATAGGGCGTGAGACAGGGCCAGATCAACAGATGCTTGATATATGAGTTGAAATTCAATGAAGGAAAAAGAATGATTAAATAGTCTCTTGGGATTCTTTAACAAATTACGATATGAATTTCTTCAAAAACCACTATGATTCTCAGCTGCCTCTTTGTGTCCCTTCACCCCCACTCCATTCCCAACATACACTTGAAAATTCCTTTTCTTTTTGGATCCAGGTTTTAATTTCAATTATGAACCACCAAGTTTGTATTTTTCCAGACAATTGGCAAATTCCTCAGAGTCAGTAAACAATAGTGTTTTTATTCCATTGAGATAAGCACATATTTTAAACCACTGACTTGGATGTGTTTTATATAGGTCAACTGTTGGTCAAGAGAACTGAACAGCTCGATTCACACCTCTGGTGTTGATGAGTCGAGGCCCATCCTTGCTCTAAAACCACACACACGCTTAGGTCCCAGAAGGCCCCCAGGAGGCCTGATGCAGTGTACTCACAACACACACTTTCTCAGCTTGAATTACGTGTTTGGGCTTAGACTCTTATTTCCTATAAAAGCTGCTGTCCACACTGGATGAAAGCAAGTGAGTGAGAACTCTGACAAGCCTGCCTGACCTTGCTGGCTGCTGGCAGCCACTCCCCAGCTTCCACAGGCAAAGGACTGTTCCCTCCTCCCACTCTGTTCCCCAGTGGAGAGCAACACACTGTGCCTGCCGTGCAAAGCCCACAGTCTTGAACTCCAAAACCAGGTGTGGGATAAAACAAGTGAGGTTTTCATGGCTCTGCTGCTACATCAGACACTTGGGGAAAAGACTCGGAAAGTCCACACTGCATCCACAAAAGGCTCAGCGGCATGGCTGACTTGGAAGGCAGCCTTGAGAGCCTCTCCAGGGCTTGCTGCCATCCCATCCTTTCTCATGGGACCAGGATGCCGATGAGGACTTTAAGCACAAAGGAGTCTGGATTTCTTTTCATGGACCACAAAGTAATGTATGTCTTAAAGGAAAACGTGAATGAAACGAGAAGAAATTTTAGGCCCTCAAGATGATGTAAAGGATCCTTTTCAGCTCCCATGGAACCCTGTAAAAAGTTAGCGACGCACCCTTTTATGTGTTTGTTAATAATTTCTGTTCTCCCCAATCTACTTCTCTTAGAGCTTGAAATCAAAATGCCTTCGCCAAGTGGTGACAAGATGTTCAGCTTCCTCTTCTAAAGGAATCCAAAGTGAGCTTGGGCTTTTTCCATTGTTACTGATCAGAGACACAATGACTTAGGTAATGCTGTTTATTCTTCCTGCCAAGTCTAGCTTAAACTATGTTTCAAGGGCAATTGATTATTAAGCCATTGATAATGATAAAGAAAAAAGATAAAACTATTTTTTTTTAATTGAAAAAGAGGCTTATTGTTTTGGGAGTTAGTCAAGTTCTTGGAAGATTCACAAATATGCTGCCGGGGCAGCCCGACTCCTTCAACTTGGCTGTCCCTCCTGTTCTTCCTGCTGCCCCACAGTTCTTTACCTGCCCCCAGTTTGTGATTGCTCTATTCCCAGTTAAGAAACCAATGTATTTCTTCTATATATTATACTCCCCATCCCCAATTTCTGAACTTAGAAATGACCCAAAGTTTATCTTGATCTTCTGCGTACAGCCAATGAGAGAAAGTGACTCTCTGGAGATTGGAATACACATAGTAGAAAGAGAGAACAGTGCCAGAAAAATTAAATCATGTAGGCAAGTCTGTGTGTCCACATGTATCATGTAGTGTGCAAATGGCATCTGTGAACATCTTCCTGAGATGCTTTTCAAACATCCTCTAAATTTCAATATGAAAAAATACACTCAATGAACTCTAAGCATTTACTTTACTTTTTAAAATTTTCTACTTCATTATTTCATTCTATTTCACTTTGAATTTTGATGTTGAAAGGACTTTAAAAGCCTAGTATCATTTTTCACTTTACAAATGAGGAAACCAAGTCACCAAGCAGTGTCCTGCCTACAGCTGAAGAACTGATTCATGTCAGAGCTATGACTCAAAGACCCAGTGCTGGACAAATTTTTATTTTTTTCAACTACACTAGACAGTCTCTTTTACTCCTCTTACAAGACATAGTATCTTTAATTTTTAAAATAAACTTACATGTCTGAATTTTGTGTAGTTAGGTCCCCTTTTTTTCCAAATATCTTTTTTCTTCAACATTTTTCTCTGTTCTGTCTCCTAATATGCTTGGTATTTTCAGTCTTTTAATTCTTCTAATTTTCCCCTTGCATTTGCTCTTAATCCCCTCTGTTAACATCCATGCTCCATTTGTGTCTGTATCTTTTACCTTCCTCAACATTGTCTTAAGTCTCATTCCTATTTCCTGTTTATTCTCTTTAAACTTTTCTCCATAACGTCTACCTCTCCTCCTACATCCCTCTTCACCTTGCCTCTATCGGTATTTTTTCTTCTTCAATTCTGTGTTTCTATCAGATCATTTTTAGCCCCTTTGCTATATGTCCCCTCCTCCTTTGTTCTATCTCAACATGACCCCTTTGTTTTTCACTGCCCCTTCCACACAGGACTGAAGGATGTGAGAGTGTGTGTGTGTGTGTGTGTGTGCGCGTGCGCGCGCGCACATGAATTTAGAATTACTTGGTGTGTGAGTGATGAGGGCGGGTGGGTGCGGGGAGATTGAGAGAGACACCAAAGAATGTGTTCATAGAAGAGGAAAGGCTTTTCTTATGTCCATCCCCAGGGACGTTAATCAGAAAGTTTCTTTTCTAATGCCTATTTAATAAATACAAGTCGTGTACATATGTTTCCTATATAAAAGTATCCTGAATCAGTATTGTATGTGTGAAATGTTTCCATTTTCCTAAAACATTCTAAAATTTAATCCAGAGCTATTGTACAAATGGTTAAAGAGCAACGGGATTGCTTTCTGAGTTTTCATTTGGACATATTTCAAGTATAATAAACACATGTTAAGATTATGTTTTAAACATCACTAAAATGTTTATCAACTTTATATATGAGACAACTATAAAATTAACACAGTAGCATTAAAGTTACTTGCTAAATTATATGTAGGGAAAATCTAGATGTCTAAGCATAGTATTACTTAAAAAATAATTTTTCTGGGTTCTAGACTTTGAGTTGGGTTGATGTGTATTATTAACATTTTTATTAATCAGAGTACAACAATAAAAGTAACAGTTTGGGTATGTATAGCCTTAAGTATTTATAAAGGTTTATCCTATCTATACAAGTAGGAAAAAGGTTTCCTTTATTCTACAATCAGTTTCTTACTCAGTTTCATGGCTGAGTAATTCAGAGTTGGAAATGAGCCCACGTATAATTGCATACATCTCAGAATCAAAACTTGAACGATTACTGAGGACAATAATGGCACAAAAAATACAACTTAAATCAGAAATAATTCAGATAATTCTCATTCATTCTGGGGGTATGAAAATTATAAAGATCCCCTCAATACTAATGAAGAAATGCACAAATAATCGTACTGTTACCTTTTAATTATGAGATTTCTGTTTAAAATCCTGTGAAAGGATCTCTTCTTACAGACTGTTTTTCAGTCATCCTATAGTGGTGAGCTTGCCTGGTGTTCTCCCAAATGACCTGGGTTCCACATCTGCTCTGAGGATACATTTTTCTGGCTCAATAATTAAAATACGATGATCTTATTACAGTTGGAAAAATGATTTATTCATCTTTATTATACATTGATTTTTGGCATGGTAGAAAACATAAGAGAGATATTAAATGCAATTCCATGGGGCTGGAGATGGGGCTAATATTACCTAATATCTTCAGAACTGACCAGATCAAATTAGACAGTAATCCAGAGTTAGGGGAGGCTGACTCACATTGTGGAAAAAAGACACTAAGGAGGATATTGAGCACTTGACGACTCAGTGGGATCAGATGCCATGAAGGAGGAGCATTGTTACACACACCTGGGCAACGGGAATAAAACATACGAATGGTAGAAAGACAATTAGGGGAAAATCCACGGAGATAGACAAAGAGGAAAGGAAAGAACTGAAATGACACATGCACAAAAAGAACAGAACTGACCTGAAATGCAAAAATGGAATGACCATGTGACTTTGCCCACATAGAGGGAACTATTCCTTTTGAACTTAGACCCAATTGTGGCCACTATTTTTAAATCATAGTTTGGAAAACTAAAGAGGGTGATTTTCTCCCAGCAGAACAAACATGAGAATACTGTGCCATGTTTAATTCATCATTGTTCTTTCTAAATCAACAAATTTGCTCCTAACTTCTCTACTTTCTAATGCCAAATTCTAAATCAATGCATTTAACTGCTTCCCCACTTAACCTTTCACCTACGTGTAATTAATTGTATGTAATTTCTAAAATGGTCCAATATTTTTGACCATGGGCTGCATGTCTACCTAATTTACCAGTATAGAATCTAGCATGGTATCATGTACAGTTTAAGCAATGATATTTAACACCAGGGGCAATAAGATGTATAACATGAGAAAAGATGACATCGATCATTTAAGAAATTGATTAGAGAGTGACATTCCTGACAAATGCAGTGTTTACATGCTCAATACATAACTCAGTCTATTTATAATAGGGACAGTTTGGAGAATAGTGACTGGTGAGAAAACGATCCATAGTTATTTCACAATGAGGTTTTGAAATTTTTCCTGAGGCATGGTTTTGTGTCTTAGAAAACCACAATGGCTTCTGCTGCTAACAACTTAAATGTGGGGAGAGGAGTATGTTAAGAAAGAAATAAAAATAGCTCCACTTATTTTTGTAGCTTTGTAAATCATGAAATCAAGGTCATGAAAAATTAAGGAAAACATAAGAGGGAAAAAGTCAAGAGACAGAAAGATTGAAAGGGAATGTGAGGAATTGCCCTTTTAAAATCAATACGTCAATAACTTATTAGCTCAAAGAATTTCCTGGTTCTTTCCAAAAACGCAGACCCCACAGGACCAACACTGAATTCATTAACTTCCCTCCTCAAACCATCTTTCTTTTCCACGTCTCTATAATTTGCAGCAGAACTACCTATCCCAGTGTTCCAGACTAGAAACATGTTCATGACCTGTGGCCCCTTCTTCTCCTTCACTTTTGATATCCAACCATACCAGGCCCTGTGCATTCTGCCTAAACACTCCCCCAGCACCCACTGCCACCCTTTTCCCCTTTACCCCAAGAATGGCCTTACAACCAGAGATCCTGCTGCCCATTCCTCCCAGGGGCATCTGAGTATCAATTAGTTATCCCACCTGCAAATGTGGAGAACGTGGCTAGCATAGCTATTCTTAAATAGCACATACTTTCTCTTCCTTCTCATCCCCTCCTGTTCATCTTGAACGGAGCACCAGATGCATTTTCTCGACACACTGCTTCAACCATACCATGTCTTTGCTAAGCACGCCAAATCAGGCCCAACCAGGCGGGCCCTCCCTGGCCAGAGCTCCCTTTGTCTCTTGTGTACTCTTCCTGCTCACCCCAAGACCTCGAGGTCCTGCTTTGGGCCTGTTGGGGAGCATTCCCCAGAACGCCAGCCTTCCAAGAGCTCCCCTTCTCTGGGCTTCTGCATTGCTCATGTCAGTACCTTTCCTGTTGGCGTTTAAACTGGCATTACTACATGTATCTTTAGACATTTCATAGGGATAAGTCAGAGACTATAAGATTATCATAGTTCTTTTCTATCTCCAAAAGCATCTAGCAGGACTCATTAAATGCTTATTGAATAAATAAGTCAGGAAGTCAATACACACAGTCTCTTAAACATCAAAGTCAGGCCTTTTTCTTTTTGGGCTTTTGGTATTTGCTAACGCAGGATTTTATTAAAATTTTTAAAAGAAAATTAATTTATAATTTCAGACTTTTTGAAGGAGAAAAATGCTTTTGTGACAACTTCAGATAATAAATAATAAAAACCAATGATAATTATTGATTGTTACTATGTATCAGCCACTGTGCTAAGTGCATCAGTTTATTTAATCCTTAAACACTTTTATAAAAGAATTACTGTTATTCTCCCTTGGCAAATTAAAAAACTGAGGTCCAGAGAGGTGAAGCAACTTGCCTAGTGCCACAGGGCTAGCAGGTGTTAGGGCTAGAATTTGGACATAGGGAGTTCTGGCTCCTTCTTAGTCTGTCTAGGCTGCCATAATAAAATGCCACTGACTGGGTGGCTTAAACAACAGAAATTTATTTTTTCACAGTTGTGACGATTGGAAATCTGAGATCAGGGTGCTAGCATGGTTGAGTTTGGTAGCTTCCAATAATTCATCATGCCAGGGCAGGATTTTCATGCATTTCATATTGCTGCATAGCCAATTGAGCAGGACTCTGAGAGGCAAGCTCTACATCTTTAGGCTGGTCATAGTTGGGACATTCTATGAGTGACAGTTACCTCTGCAGGAAACTCTTCTTTACCAGCTTCAGATGCTCATGAGATACATTGGTCCACTTGGTTTTATTTCCAACCTCTATGACAATGGAGAATAGCCAGCCATCAAGAAAAACTTTTGCTTTTCTATATTACAAACTAAGTCAGAACTCTTTTACATTGCCACCCTAGAAGATCTATGGTCTAACACTTATCCTTCAGTTGTCTTTGTGTCTCTGCTAAGCTACTTTCTAAATTTTTTAAAAGTAGTAATTTCGGCCTTGTATACCATTCCAGTTTTCTCTCTGTTAAGTCTTGAGGACAAGGACCATGTCTTGCCCATTTTGACATTATTTTGGTGCCCTGAAAAGTGGTGTAAACTTAGTAGTAATAAATCAATGTTGAGTGAATGTATTTTATTTAACACATCCTCCTATAGAACTCACTCTAGTGGAAGCTATTCTGTGTGTCTTACAATACTAATTCCACTAAATCTTATAACAACTCAATGGCGTAAGTGTTATTTTCATCCCCATTTCACAGATGAGGAAATCAAGGCACAGAGAGCTTAACAAACTAGCCAAAGGTGATGTAGGTAATAAGTACCTGTGCCAAGATTCAAACCCTGGCAGTGAGACTCCAAGGATACCTGTGTTGTTGACCACTCTCTACCTAGTCTCTCTCTGAGACTCACTCTCCCTGAGTGGGTATGCATTACACACGAAGGCATGAACAGGCTGTCCTCTGATAAACGGTTCACAGTATTATGCCTGCTTTGGTAACAGTGGTCACTCACTGAAAACTTGCAGGGACAGATTGCTTTCTACCCTAACTACACTGGAATGAAGTGCTGTCCATTTTCTGCTTGCACAGTCTGTACTCTTCAAGACTTTTGGTTTCATTTTTTGTCTTTCCTTTTCCCTCTCTTCTATGCTGATTCACCTCCACATCCAACTAATTTCTAGGACTTAGCACCCCTTTTCCAGTTTACCACAGTCATAATAAATTGTAGCGGTATGCCTTTTGCCAACTGCTACTTTCAAAAATTATGCATCATCTGCAAATTTAACAATGTACACTCAACTTCCCTATCCAAGTGAATGATAAAAATTCTTCTTTGGGGAATATCAATCATGCTAATTGCTGTATATGTCATGCAATTTTCTACTTGGATAGAGTAGGAAATTAGTCCCAAGCCCTTTAAAAATAAACACTTTCTCAATAGGTGTACTGCATCGATAACATTTCCATGATTCAGAGCCTGACAGTAGGAATTTATCTGACTACAAAAGTACATATACAGCAGGTAGAAACTTATACCAACACAAATGTGACTAATAAATACTGTATTTCTTTAGTTTTTTTTTAAATACCTTAACTAATATGAAGTCCACATTTAGCCAAGCTAGTGGGAAGTTAAGTGTTGATCATTGTTGGGATTCCTTCCTTTCTTTAATGGTGCCTTAGGAATCCAGAGGCTCAAGAGATACCCAGAAGATAGAGAAGGATGTCTAGTCTTCAGTACAGTGTGGTCATGGTAAATATCCTCACTGTTCAAGCCTGCAGTTTCTCTGAAGTCCAAGGACAATTTGCTGATAGGCTATGTGTAGGGCACTGAAAGGTTTGCCAAGATTGTTCCATGCCCGGGATCCACCCTCTGTAGATGTGTTCAGACATTTTCTTCTGAGGTTCTGCCATTTCCCCAGGGAGTTATCAGAATCAAAATTGCCCACTAGTTGAGGTAGCTGCACACCACTCTACCTTTCCCAAACTAGGGAATATCTTCCTCTTTCTTGTCTTCCTATCTTTGGGCACACCCTCTGTCCCCTTCCCTCCTAGAAACATTCAGCATAATTCCTTCTGTGAGTTCAGGTGTTTACAAAAGACAGAAAGAGGCAATGACAGTAAACAAGTTTGTTCTCAGTACAAAACTTAAATGGGGCAGGGGAAATAATAGGGAGAAAAAAACTTAATTAGTATCTGAATAAATTATCCTGACATACTTGGGTACATGGCTTTACTTTTAGTTTGCTCCCAGTTTTAGCCAAGGAGAGAAAACATATTCACCATGCAAAGATAGCAATGTGTGACCCTACCACGGGACAACTATCAACCAAACCCTCAGAAATACAGAGGACAGAGTATTTCTGTTGCACGTTGAACTTCTGGGACTGCCTAAAAAGAAATCTGACTTGTAAGAAGACATTTTCAGGAAAAAAAAAAATGAGACAAGTTTCAATAAAGAAAGTAAGTTTGTTCAGCCATTTCATTAACGAGTCCTGGAAGGAAAAAACTGTAGGAAAGGAGGAGATGAAAAATCAGATACAATCTCAAAATTGGTGCTTTTCTTCTCCTTAGGGGTAGAAAAGAAAATAACATTAAATAAAGAGAAATGAGAGTATGTGGTCTCTGCATGGTCTGTGTAAGAGTTGGTGTGTTTGCCATGTTGCTTTCCAGTATAAGCTCGAAGTGGGAACCATCTAATGATGCTAATCCATGAAGCTGTCTAAACCTGGCTTCCATCTGGATTTCTTACTGTGGGGATCCTAAAAGAAGCAGTAACATTTAAATTCCTCAACCCAACTTATACCCAGCTTTTTATTGTACCACTAATCATTCCACTAAACCCGAAGTTTGTACTTATCCTCACCCACTTAAAAATGGGACGGTCTTAATTCAGGAGGAAGGGGCGGTGGTGGGGAGGAGGGCACGTTATGACGGATACCTAGCACCAAGCCTTTCCTTGCCTTTTGATGGACTTAAACTTCAGATGAATCAATGTTTGAAACTCTCAAGGGCATTATAACAATTTATTTGAGGTCTGTTTGTGATTTGTATGCCATGTTTATTAAAACTGATATAAAAGGTTATGCTAGGGACTTAATCCTGAGGGCTTTGGCAAATAACCACTATCATTTAGTGGGGAGTGGGTGGCATGTAAGTTGTCAGCTCTAATTTCTCCTCGAGTCAAGAACCTTATACATATTTTTCTTATTATACCTCTTAAATTCACAAGACTGTTTGACACACCGTGGTGAGGCTTCTCGAATAGGGGAAGAGCTAGAGAGCTATCTGGAGAGAGCATTTTTATAGGATATAGCGGTGTACATCGTCTGGGGGATGAACATGCTTGAAGCTCTCACTCGGGTGGGGCAAAGACAATATATGTAACCTAAACATTTGTACCCCCGTAATATGCTGGAATAAAAAAATTTTTAAAAAAAGAAAATCCAGTACTTTAATCTGGAAGAAACAATAATGGGATGCTGAAGTTATTTTTCCACCAAAGTTTCCAAGGACTTCAAGACAATTTCTGTGAAAAACTGCTATAGATTTTTATTACCTACTTTCCACCTAAAATGTGAGTTAAAAGACACACACAGGATTACTGCTATGTTTCATTGAATTTAAGATAGCCCACTATTTTATATTCCACTAAGGTGGAAAAAATGTCTCCAGTTAAACTGATGTGGTGTTTTCTTATCATTTAGAATTTGTATTGTATTGAAAAATTCTTTTAGACTCAATTTATATATAGATTTTATTATGTATCATATTTTTCTATTTCTGTGCCTTTCTATGTGCATCATAATATTTCGATGCTGACTCATGGTATAATCTTTTTGGAGACACTTTAATATGCAATTGAATTCAACTTTCGTTGAATTATACATAACCCTGGGGAAATGACAGCAACATGAACATCTATGACTAAGTTTGAACAATAACTTCATAGCCACTGCCTGAGTAACAACAATTGTGAGATGCATTCCAGTTCAAAAAGTAAAAAAATTGCATCTCAGAATCAGTGAAATAGTATTTTGGGATGAATAAAGTTTTCCCATTGTAGATTCCTTGAATGTGTGCACATAATTCTGCATTTTGCTCTAAGGGTCTGCTGCCCTGAGTAAGACCCTGTGCCAGACCTTCACGTTGAAGATAATCCAGGTCTGGGCAGGGAACCTGCAGCCTCAGGGCCACACGTGGCCTTCTGGATCCTTGAGTGCAGCCTTTTGACTGAATCCAAATTTCACAGAACAAATCCTTTCCATAAACATTTGGCCTTGAGGCTGCAGGATCCCCACCCCTATAAGCCCTTTGCTTAAGATTTCTAATCAAATCCTTGTAAGCAATTCTTAAAATCCTCCACAAAGTTTGAATAGTTAAAAAAGAGACTCAGAGATAAGTTTGGATTTGGAATTTAGATACTAATGAGACTCAAATTGTTAACAAGCAAAAATAGGAGAAATTTGGTTATTTCAGAGAGAAATTAAAAAGAGAGAAATTGGAGAGAAGATCAAGGTACTCTGTGAAGTGGCACAGTCAGTGGGAAATCCCAGAGTTTGGGAAGGCTGAGAGGACTTCTGGGAACAAGGAGACCTATCGTTCAATTCTCAACTGCCTATGTTGCTGTGACATAAATCCCTTTATCAGCCCAAGCTTCCTGTATGGCCTGCTAGTCACATGAAGCTCCTATAAAGGGTGTGCATTCGTGATGTGCAAAATAAAACAAAAGGAGGTCTGAGTTCCACATTTGGGGAAGCGTAATGCATAACAGGGCGGTGAATAACCCCTAACCTGAACTGATTTCAAGAAAGAAACCAAGAGCTCAGAGACACGGGTGAGCATGAAAACAAAAGTACCCCAGATATGCTTGGAAATCTTGGGGAAAGGCTTACCGATTTTCCACAAGTCATAGAATGGTAGTCTAAGGCAATCTTTTCTGGAGCTTAAGTGGCAGCTTGTCCCCAGGGGACACCTGGGCTCCACACAGAATAGCACTGATGCCTGGCCAGGCAGGCGGGACGATGAGCAGATGTTGAAGGCAAAGGAAAGCAAAGGGTCGGAGCCCAGCCAAGAAGTCAGCAGCCAAGGATTTATACAGGCCTGGGGCTCTTGTTGTTCCTCAGTGGCCTCCAAGACCAAGGCAGAGTGAAAACACAGGTCTCAGATGGTAATGACAAAAGGAATTTGTGTTATTAGAAAAACTAACAAGACAAGATCTTGACGAGACCCTCTCTTAGCGCTTGTCCTTAGACTCTAGCCTCTCAGCCCCCTGGGCTCCAGCTTACCCTACTCTCATTCCTTTCTTCTGGTTTTACTCAACCTCCCTTAGTGACTCAGTGGACACCACCTTCTGGGGTGACCTGGCCAACATCTAATGGAACACTTGGTGTTTCATTCGCACGCATGTGTCCATTCTATATTTTAATCAAGTTTCCCTTTTTGGCTTTGCAGGACCAAGGCAGACACTGGCCGTGGTTCTTGCTCCTGCAGCAAGAACCTGGTCTTCCATCTTCATGATCAACTAAGCGAACTCAACTAGTTACAGGCAGAAGCCTCTCACCCCACAGTTCTCAATCACCTAACAATGCAAGACTCGACTCCTTCTAGATCCCTGCCTGGCCAGACAATGCTGGATCTTAGCTATTCAGGCTCCAGAGGATACTATTCACTAGTGGACAAAGTAAGCATGGGTTAATACAAACAAATAAAAATAACTTTAAGGCCTTTTAAAAGGAAGCTACACCTGCTTTAATCAGAAACATCCTTGGAGAAATGTTCTAGAGCAGTGATCCCCAACCTTTTTGGTACCAGGGACCAGTTTCATGGAAGATAATTTTTCCTTGCACCAGGGTGCTGGGGGGCATGTTTTCGGGATGATTCAAGTACATTGCATTTATCGTGCAGTCCAACCTCTCTGCTAATGATGATCTGTATTTGCAGCTGCTCCCCAGTGCTAGCAGCACCGCCTCAGTTCCACTTCAGATCATCAGGCATTAGATTCTCATAAGGAGCACAACCTAGATCCCTCGCATGTGCAGTTTACAGTGGGCTTCCCACTCCTATAAGAATCTAATGTCGCCACTGATCTGACAGGAGGCGGAGCTCAGGCAGTGATGCGAGCGACGGGGAGGAACTGTAAATACAGACGAAGCTTCACTTGCTCTCCTCCTGCTGTGTGGCTGGTTCCTAACAGGCCATAGACCAGTACTACTCTGCAGCCTGGGGACTGGGGACTGAAGTTCTAGAGGAGCCAAAATTAATCCCTGGGTGAGACTAACTCATCATCAATGGGTGAGAGTGATAGAAAAAAAAAAAAGACTTGGGGGGAGAGGATTAACCTGGATGTAGTGAGCAGCATGTCACCAATGCTTGCTCCCGTTCACATCATCCTCCTGCCAGGTGGTCTCTTAACATTTTTGATCAGGCATCCTAAAATAATTTTGAACATATGCTCCATATATAAATATATAAATATTTATGTATGTGTAATTTACATTATATTGTATAAATATATGTGTGTATCATATATATGATGAGTGAGGTAAAGGTTAATATATAATGAACACAAAAATAAATAATTAAAAAATTTTATTAATCATGGTAGCTTCTTACTATATCATAAGGTAGTATCTCAAGGCATAATATATGCTCATGGTGAGGTTCATCGTTAGGGCAAATGCCTGTAAATCCAGAGTGCAAATAGTCTTCTTGGTGATTTTAAATTTTGTCAACTGGCTGTCAGATCTGATTAGGTCACGAGTTCTTTGTTTTCCCTCTAAAGGGACTGCTGAAGGGCTGGTGCCGGGCATGTGTAGGGTCTGTATGTAGGTGTAGGGTATGTGTAGCTTGAGGGTCAACAGTACTGTCTTCTCACAGTTTGCTTGTGATTGCGCCATCAGTGTTGGCTTCATTTTATCGTTCCTTCCCAAGAATCTCTTTCAGCCACTTGTCCATTTTGTGAGAATTGGTTTGGTTCAAACTTTATAATAAAAGTAGGCCCTCCTTCCCTCAGGAAACCCTGCTCATGAAAGCACAGCAGACTGAGCAAGTAGCCAATGCCAATATACACTAAATATTAGCAAGACTTAATTTACTTCTTAATTTTTAGATAAAGAAAATAGATGAGTAGACATTCTAACATTTTCTTTCTGTACCCTAATGGATTTTTTTT
>CM052441.1:60181594-60216797 GCA_028533085.1 Varecia variegata | reverse complement strand
TGTGCAACAGCTGTTTCCTAGAAAATGACTCAAAGTTCAGAGAATATGGTTAAATTTGAACACTTCAGCAATTAGACAAATGTAATTACACTCTAGTATTTAAAAGGTAAATAATAAAGTATCAAAAGAAACAAAATTCACCAAAATTATTTGTGTATTTCAGGAAAACGTTTGTGGCTACACAACCGTGCAAGTCTCCACCTGGTTGGCCACAGCACGTAGATCGAATAGACAGACTGAGATGCAGTTCCAAAGGGATTTGTCAATGAGTCGTTAAGAAGTGACAACATAAATTTTTAAATGAAAATTGCAACCCACATATAATTTATAACTTTAGACATAGTTTATTTAGTGTCCTTTTTCCCTTCCTGCCCATTGTTTCCCATCTTGAAATGAAGACTCTTGCATGGGCTCTGTTAGGATTCTCACCATATTTTTTGGTGAAAGAATGATGCCAAGACACCATAAAGGAAATTGGGCCCATTGGCCAAAATGGCAATTATAGCTAAATTTTTTTTAAAAAATGAAGGGTGAATATTTTATTCAGTTCAGCTGTTAAATCTTAATGCAAAGAAATAGCTTTCCACAGATCTGTAATGGACACCAATTTCTAATCTCCTCCATTATTAGCTTTTGAAAACGTTATCGTGGTATATTTTGGCAGCCAACCAAGCCTGGGATGTTCAGCTTAATAGATTTAAACTGAATTTTTAGGGTTTCCCCTCTTCTGCCATTCAAAGCATACAATTAAACCTCTTGGTGAACTCTTGATAACAATTCTCTAAGCTAAATTTGCCTTTGGATACAAAAGAAACATTCCTAGAGAATGACATAACATTGCCACTGGGCCAAAAGGAAAACATGTTGTGGAACATTTTTTTAAATGACAAAATATATTATTTCAGGATTATATGCAGCAATGTGCTATATCACTAACCAGATATTAGGACTGCTGGGACTGAAATAACATCCTTCATGGCTAGAGTGGGTATGTAGCTAATAGTAATGTCTCTGGGAGACCAGTTGTTTCAACATCAGCATATACAAACTCATGATCATTATGGATGGCTGAGTGAGAAACGGAACTCTAACTAAAAGTTTACATGCTAACAGTGCTAATAAAATTCCCTTCTGACAGTCACAGAGAAATGAAAACACTGCCTCAATAAATACTGGCCTGAAATATCGGACCAAACCAAAAAAAATTACATCCATTCAACAAATATTTATTGATTATCTAAACTGCAGCTGATACTATGTAAGGTTACTGTAAAGCAACCTCATTGAGCTTATAGTTTTCTGAGGTACAAAGACATTAATCAATGACTCATACAAATAAATGTCAAATTGCACCTGTGATAAGAGCAGTGTATAGGATGCATGACTAGTAGCTTAGTATACTGAGGCTGTATGAACCTGGATAAGCTGCTTATTTTCTCTGGGCTTCCAGCTTCTTTTCCTTATTTTTAAACAGGGTTATTGTTGTCAGGCATTACATGAAATAAACAATGTAAGTGCATATAACAGTGCTTGTCATATAGGATGTTCTCAATAAGTGCTGTGATTGTTGCCACTGTTACTGTTACTTTCATCACTACTAGTAAGGAGGTCAGAAAAGTCTTCCCTGAGGAAGTGAATACTGGGTTGGGCATCTGAGCTAAGTTGAAGTTAACAGAGTGAGGAAGAAAAGGAGGAGATTTCTAGATGAGGAGACAGCAGGTGCGTATACCCCGCAGAAGCGTAGCAAGGAGGATGAACACTCAGGCAAGGGAACACAAGGGTGCAGGGGTAGGCAGGATTCAACGCCTTTGTGGGTGTAAGTATTTAGCTCATCTAATAATAATTTGTAAACACACATAGAAATACCATTTCCAGGTACTGTAGAGAATCCTAATTTTTACAATGCTATGTAGAGCAAACAGCATAATTCTGTACCTGTAATTTCAGAATGGGACATTTACTCATATGTTCATTCATTTATCCACTATCCATCCCTTCAACCTTTACTGAATGCCTTCTGTGGCTCAAGCATGGTGTAGGTGCTGAAGTTGCAAAGGTGACTTGAGCACCATTCCTGCCGTGGTGAGGGATAAAGAAATATGAACAAATAAAATACTTCAAAGAATTGCTATAGTGAGAGACGGACCAATTTCTATGAAGGACAGAGGAAAGCCCTGCTAACTCTATGGGGAACTGGGGAAAGAATTAAGGAAGAGACTTGAGACTTGAAGAATGAATAGAAGGGGGAAAACAAGAGAGAGGAGGGAGGGAAGCACAAGTCCTGAGAGTGAAGAGTGTGGGGAAGGAGGAGGCCGAAGCATCCAGGAGTGTGTGGGGCGGGGGCAGGGGCAGGAAAGGTGAGGTGGGGATGGTGGCAGGAGACCAGGCAGGGAAAGCTGGAGAGGTCCAGAGGATGAGGGCTTTGTGACATTTCATTCTTTGGCAATCTGGAGCTGAAAGAACAGATCAAGGTCTTCGCTGGGGGCAAACTGAGATCTTTGCGTTTTCTGACTGTGGCTGGGCGTTGGGGCAAAGGAGTGTGGACACACCAGTATCTACGCTGCTTGGGTACGCTGGTGCCACTTATTTCTCTATGTTCCTATCCCAGCTGCCTCCTTACAAGATAAGGCTGAAGGAACTTGAAAAGGGTAGAGTTTTATTCCAGCATTGTTACTAAGAGTGAGAGACTTGAAATCACCTAATGCTTAACACTGCGGATTGATCAGCTGAATTGGAGCGCAAACCTCAGGAAATGTGCGATCTCAAAAAATCCCTTTTTAAAGAGTATTTGATGTCTTTATAAATGCTTACCATATGATGCCAACTAAACAAAAACAGAAGACAAAGCCATATGTAAGTTCAAGACTTGGATTACAAAAGTAGGTTGTATAAAAGAAATGGTGACAGGAAAAACAAAATGTTAAAGGGTATTATCTCTGAATATTAAAATTTTGAGTGATTTTTATTTGGTTCTCTTTGTTTTAGAGTATTTTCCAAATTCCTCAAAAACTGTATTGATTTTATACTCATAAAAAATAATAATTGAAAGTTATTTTAAATAAGCATCGTTAGTAGCCAAGATAATGTGGAGGGAATACAGGAAGGAAACCCTGGGCCCACAAGTGTACGAGCCTTTGGTGCCAATTATTCAATAGCTTGTAAATAACTTTAATTCATACCACCAGGTCCCCCCGCAACATTTATATTAAATATAAGGTAGATGATTAAAGAAGACAGAAAGAATAAACCCTAAATCTAAGATCATTTACATAAAGCATCTACTAGAGGGTCCAAACAGCATAAATGTTAGATTTAGATCTCCTTCTTGGAACTTAGTGACTTTCTCTCTCATAGAGGAAAAGAAGCTATTGGCAAAGCAGGGAAAATATAAAACTATATGATGCCTAAAGGTACACGAAGCCTTCTTCTTGAGTAGAGAGTGAGAAATGGTAGTTGCCTGTGAACAGGCCCTGAGGTGAAATGCAAGCATGTCAACCGTGGCAAATTTCTGATTACAGAGTACTACTGGACATTTGAAGCCAAAGTGACATACTCGGCCAAGAATGGGCACCACGGGCTTGTCTAAATCCCTAACCTATGGCTCGACGTGTAGTGTCATGCTCCCTGAATCTTATAAACCCAATTGTGCCTGAATTACCATTATTATTTTAAAGAGGTTGGGTGCTTTAGATAAAATAAAAAGGAAGACCATACCAAAAAAGGAAAGAGAGACAGAAAGAGATGAAAAGAGATAGAGAAAGAAAAGAAAAAGGAAAATTTGAGCACATTCAGTTGCAGCTATTTATAGCTGGAAAGATGAACTGGGTAAGTCTACAAAATCTGAATGCTTTAGAATCTAATGATTTTAGCAAAGGTCAGAAGGTCAACATCATTTTGAGGAGTTAGTCACTAGCTTGTAAAAGTGCAGTAAAATAGGACACTGAGTCATGAGCACAGGAAGGTGCATCCTCCTACTTCCTGTTAAATCCATTAGTTCACCTCACTGCCCTTCTTGAGTTTGGAGCCTTCTCTAGACTCAGTGAGTGAAGAGGTTTTTCACTCATTCTCTGTCTCTGTTTCTACCTATTCTCTTTCTATTGCACCAGAAGTACACTCTCACTGGCTAAAGGATGGCTTCTCCCTTTTACTTAACATTCAAGAGCACTATCAATGAACCCCAGAAATATTTAGAGATGTCTCCCAAGAGAAAAGCAGAAATGTATGTCTCACAAGTAATGGATTCATTGTTATAATACAGAATCAAAATGTTTACTAGAGTGAAAGAATTAATAGCCTAATCAGCTACTCTCTTATTAGAAGGAGTTGAGGTTGTAATTTGAAGTGAAATCATTCTACTGATCCCAATGCCAGTTCCAGCTTGTTGACTTTAATGAGGAAGTATAACACTTGGAAATGTGAAAACACAGTGGGTAATATTTATACGAAATCTTCAAAAACCATGGTATTTTGCTCATGTGGAATACTATGGCATTTTGCCTAGATCAGGGAACCAACAGATTAGCACATTAACACTTTTAGGAAGCATGCATATAATTTGCTTTGAATGTGGTCTTTGACTCCTAGAAGGAATACCTAATGATTTCAAACTGACCAAATACTTTATAAATCATTTCTTAAAAAGTGCTGGTTGCTAAGAAGCTCCTAGCACTAGCATTATAGAACAAGTATAAACTCTACTTTTGAATAGCAAAAGTCCACTCATGGAAGTTCTAAAAAAAAAAAATCCCTAACACCATAAACAAAGTAATTTAAAAATAGCTCTTAGGCTGGTCTTCAATTGTACATTTTTTAAGTATGTCTTATATTTAAGTCTTATATACCAGGAGTGGTTCTAAATACTGTATTCATATCAATTTACTTAATCTTGCATGAGTTAGGAAGTACTACTATTCTACTTTTAGGGGGAAAGCAATGGAGGCACAGAAAGGTTAAGGGAACTTGTTCAAAATCATATATCTGGTAACTGGAAAAGCCTAGATTCATGAGACTATGCTCTTAAATACCATGCCACCGTAACTCCATGCATGGATAGGCTGAGAGATCTAATGTTCACAGGATCAAGAAAGATCCTATAAACAAGTAAATATTATCATTAACAGAACAAAAAGTCCAACTTTCCCCTTTCTATTTCTTTTAAAAGTGGGGAGGGACTGTATTTACCATGTAGTTAAGCTCAAGCCAAACACATAATATGTTGCTATATACCATGGGATTGTAATTTTGTTTAATAAATACAATGCTTGCCCTACTAGAGGTAAAATATTAATTAATCAATAAGAAATTTAATCTTGAAATTAGCATAAAAATTCCTTATCAGTTTTGCTTAAAATGTTAAAATAAAAATTTTTTGTTTCCTCTGATTTTCTATATCATTCTGCATCAGTTTCTTTTTTTGTTCTTATTTCAGAATATTATGGGGGAGTACACACACTTTGGTTACATAATTTGCTTTTATACAGCTTGAGTCAAAGTTATAAGTGTTCCCTTCACCCAGTTAGTGTGCATTGTACCCAGTAGGTGTGAATTTACCCATCCCCTCCTACCCCCTCCCACCTACTTGATTTCCCTTGGGTTTTACTTCCCTATGTGCACGTAAGTGTTGATCAATTAGTTCCTATTTAGTATTGAGGACATGTAGTGTGTGTTTTTCTATTCTTGCGATACTTCACTAAGAAGAAAGGTCTCCAGTGCCTTCCATCAGTTTCTTGTTCCATATTAACTCAAATGCTGGTATGAAGTTAGAAGTTAAAGAATCCACAAGAGATAACCCACTTCATGGTGGTGATGGAGAAAAAAGATGATGATCAATGGTGAGGGCAAGGAGGGTGAATTTTGAAGTGATAGAAAGCAAAGGTAGAGAGAGCACAGGGATATAGAAAGATGTATAGAGATACAGTTGAGGAAATAGCCCCTGGTCCACACTGACCCTCCAATGTTGAAGAAAGTCCCCTGTCTAGGAAGCAGGGAAGGATTGAGAGCCACAGAGATCGCTGGCCAGTTTAGGCACCCAGGTGTTACACGTATGTATGAACAATCCCACTCCCACAGGAGAAAGTTACCTTACCAGTAATTTTTTCCCCCTCTGAATCCCTGCCATCCAAGTGACATTTAGACATTATTACTTGTACCTATTCTCCTCACGAATTCAAACTGACCCAGATGAAGGAGGCATCTAGAACATCACTATCAATGAGGGCTATGATTCAGGTTAACCAAATGCATTTTGGGGCAGCAGAAAGCAAGCAGATATTGTTTCTACCAAAGGAATTTTTTCTTGTGTATTTCTGTTTTACCCAACAGAGTTGCATTCTCTCTTAGTCTCTCCTTTTCCTTATCAATTTCTTCCCACACATCAAATTCTACCTGGCATCTAATTGAGGCCCACACATTGCAAATAAGAAATAAACTCAGAATACATGAGAAATCAATACAAGGCCTGTAGACTTAACCAGACTGTCAAATAAACTCCATACCAAAAACTAGGACATAAAAGATTGGATTTTTCATCCAATCTTTCCCCTCTCAAACTTCAACTGATACACTGGAACATTGATTCTGGATAATTAGAATCAGAGCATTTGGAGCACAGTTTTTTTTCTCACTATTTCAATTCCCAGCTTTATTGGATCTTTTATCAATACTTGCAGCCCATCTGTCTACTTTTTTGAGAAAGTATTGAAAATTATTGGATGAATTATTGCTCCCTCTTTTCAGCCTTTTAAATAGTCATTCAAGGGTTCTGAGCAAAAAAGAATCATTGCAGATTTGTGCTTTAGATCAATCCCTTTAGAGGCTATGAAGAACAGATTCAAAGTGAGTGAGGTTGGAAGCAGGAAATCCGATAGAGGACTGTGGTAGCCCAGGTAAACAGTGATGAACTACTGAGCCAAGACAGCATGGGAGGGATGGGGAAGACAGCAAAGATCTTAAAAATTAGATTTAGTGTTTGATTGAATACATAGTTAAAGGAGACAGAATATGGAGGAGGAACAGGTTTAGGAGCAAAAATAAAGATTTCATTTTGAAACAAGCTGAGTTTGTGGTCCTTACAGGTGAATCATATGAAAAGGTCCAGCAGAGAGTTGTACTAACATGAAATTATGGAAACATTTGTGGAAGAATCATAGACTAAAGCATCATCAACCTTCAGGTGATTGGAATGATGAGAATAGATGAGATAACTCAAGGAGAGTTCAGTGTGAGCAAGTAGCAGCTCATGAACAGAACTCTTAGCCACAAGATTAAAGGGGTAAGGGGAGAAATAAATGCCTGAGTGATAATGTACCAAATACAATCGGTTAATATTCAGGACTAGTCTCACCCTTCTAAGCACTCCGTTATACTTCAGGGACTGAATGCCTAGAAACTACATCCCTCCAACACCTTCTCCAGTCATGTTTCCATTTAGATTATGTAAATATAGGTGCTTACCTGAGAACATAAATCAGAAGAAAAGATGTGGTTCTCTCAAGCATCAGTAGATGGTCTTAGACGGAATTAGAGTTTTACTAGGGGCTTTTGGCATTGTCCTGAGAATCATTCATTTCAGCGCTATCAACAGCAGAGATTTTTGGCTGTATTTTAGTGGGATTTTGTGAAGTCAGCATCACCTTCCTTAAACTTTGCTCCTAAACCATTCCAATGGTTTTAATTCCCTATATTGAATCTCTTTCTGTTCAAAATGCTCACAATAAGATCTGTGTTCATGAACAAACCTTTGCTAAGGTAGAAAGTGTAGTGCCACAGAGATATGGAGACAAAAACAGTTTTCAGCATGTTGAGGGTGCGTGACACATGAGAAAAGTAGAGACAAGGAGAATAGACACATTTTTGGGGGGAACCCTTATGAGAGGGAGAGGAGACATGTTAAATGGCAGCGGAAAGGGGAGGTGGATCAAAATAATTTGAGTCTGTGTGTATGTGTGTGTGCATGCACACATGTGATTTATGACAAAATAGACCCAAACATGTTTTTAAAACTAAGGCAAAGCCAGTAGAAAGGGAGAAGGTGAAGATATATGAAATAGTAACTATGACTGATAAAGTCAGAGCCTGGACTAGCTGGAACCAGTCAGGGCCAGTGCTGGATAGGTTGGCCATAAAGAGGAGAAGGGGTGTTCTATTATTCTAAGATGAAAGCAAGAAAGATGATACAAATTGAGAAGTGGGAAGAGGTTCCATTTTCCTCAATGAAGCAGATTCCAAGTGCAGAGGACATATGGGTTTGGCCACTGAGGCCTTTATGCTACCTTCTTTTGATGTTCAAACCCTGACTTCTCCTGGGGAACCACCCCATTCCATTTTCAACCCTGTGACTCTGGAGTGGCACACACAGCCCAGTCCTAACCCGATCAGAACATCACATCCCATGGTCCATAGTGATTGGTCGAGGCAGGTGTTGCAACTGAGGCTAATAGCATATGATGGGCCATTTGCTCAGGCTTCTGGTTGAGGCAGGTATACTTTCCTACAGGGCTTCAAGCAGAGAGGATATGAGTTATCCCATTTCTATGGTAAGAAGAGTCTTTCTGAGAATGGAATTAAACCAGAAGGAGTGGAGCTGAGGAGCAAGAGACTGAGAAAAAGCAGGTCTTGGTGATATAAACCCTACCCTGAACTTCATTTGAAGCCAGACCTTTTCTGGACTTTTCAGGTAGTTTAACCAAAAAATTCAATTTATGCCTAAGCCAGTTTGGGCTGGTTTTTCTCTCATTTGCTGAAAGCATCCTAAACCATATAGTGAGGATGTCTGCTGAAAGTGAAGGGAATAGGAGACATTTTTTAAAATAAAAACCAGACTGATGGCATAAACAGCAAAGGGAAGGATCTTACCCAATAATCACCCAGGTAGGCCATAAAACACAGTTCAGTGACTGAACTCAACCCTGCTAACATCAAGCCCAAGTCAATAATTTGTGTTTTTTAATGTTCTCTGTGGCAACTAAAAGAACTGATTTTTTTTCATCACTTGGAATTGCCTTTGTGAAGTATGGACCGCCTTTGGCTGGGCTCATATGACACCTAACATCTGGATAAAAATTGAAAAATGTGATGTCAACCATGTGTTTTGTCAAACACAATTACAAACCCCTGGGTAGTTAGAAAATATCTAATAATTGTTTCAGATTTCATTTGAATCATGTACACACGGCATTTGTGACTCAAAACTTCCACAGAATTAAGGAATATAATCCCTGCACCCACCATTCCTCTGTTTTACAAGTCAGCCCCCAGCCCAAATGTGATGTAAGCTTTTCCCCCACTTAATATTTCCCCTGTGTAGTGTTTTCTCAATGCAAATGCATCAAAATTTCAGCTCCACGAGCAACTGTTCGTGTTGGAGTCATATGTCTTACATTTCAACTCTGAGTCATAAAGAGCAGCAGAATTTAAAATATTCAAAGTGGAAGATTAATGTAGATTTGAAAGGGCAAAACTATTATTTTATTTTATATTATTTTATTATTTTACTGGAAATGAAACTGATATTCAGGAAGATTAAGTAACTTGTGCAAGGTTCCATTTCTAGTTAGTGGCTAAGCTGAGGATTGATCACATGACTTTTGACTCGTACCACTACTGTACTATGCTACCTCTACCTGTCATAACCTGCTCAGAAGTAAATTTTGGTTACAGTACTGGTTTGCAGTAAGAAGCATGTTGCAGCTCTGAATATATTCAGAAACACTTATAATAGTGTAAACATTCCTAAAATGCTTTCTTCTAAATATCCAAATAAGTTCAGTCTTTAGAAATCTGAAAATTTCTCTGTATTATTAAATATTTAAGTACCATAACTATTATCTCTCTGTCTACCCACTGTTTCTGGGATTTATTGTACAAATATTTAATGCCAACTCATATAGGCACTACATTTAAAAGAACTTTAACATGAATTACTTAATTTTTTTGATTATTTATGTTAGGTAGCAATTTTATATAAAAGCTATTACCACATATTATAGAATGGAATGGAATATAACAAATGAAACACAGTTGTGCAATATGATCTTATTTGCAATAGGCAGGTCAGGTATGTCTTTATTTTATATAAATATACTAAGAAGGAACCTTAAAACTCTTCTTCTGACTTCTAGCCTTACTTATCACACAGTGGTCTAAGAGTGCAAGACCAATTGTTCAAGGGAGATTATGACCCTATGACTTCTTGCTCATTAATTCTTACAATTAGAGTTACAACAAATATTCCATAACAAAATTTCTATTACCTTACTATGTTTAAACATTATTATCAAATGGAATGCTATTCATATATACAATGTTGTTACCTAGGAATTATATAAACAAGCTAAATAATATTTTCTGAATTAATTTCAGAAAAATAGATTTTATGAATTTTTTCCATGTTTTACAGTTATAATCAAGATTATGAATCAAGATAAGATTTACAATGAGGGGATTTTGGTTCAAAAACCTGAAGAAATTAACCAAAAACTTAGAAATTTAAGCACTTATTATATATTTCATCCTTTTTAAGTCAGGAAAGAGAAAAGATGGGGTCAAAAATTCAAAGAACATGATCTTTTAAAAATGGTAGCATTAACAGATCTCACAGCTTCTTGAACTGCAAGAACCAATATTCACAGCAATTATCAAACAACCAACCAGTTCACTAAGCACAATGAAGGCAGGGAACACAGAAGAGTGAGACATGGCTTGGATTCTAAGGAGCTTCTGATCCAGGTGGGATGATAAGACAGGGAATCAATTAGTGGAAAATATCAAATATTGTCTATTTAGGTGACAAATTCTTCTTCTTCCTCATCTTTTGGTCTACCCCTTACTAATCAGATTAGGACTCTGCCTGAAGCTTCTTGGAGGTCAGTCCTACCTTATATAAAGGAATATATACTTTTTGTTCCTGTTATTCAAACCTGAAATCAATAAATTGATGATGGTAAAATAGCTCTTCATTCTGAGGACTTAGTGCTTGCAAAGTACCTTTTTCTATATAATTGTCTCACAGAAATAATTTAGAAGCCCTATAATATCAGTAGGACAAAAGTGTTTCTCTTCATTTTACAAGTAACAAAGCTTGGATGAAGAAAGAAAACCTGTCTTGAAGTGTTCAGTAGTGTCCAAATAACTGGGGTGCAGTGAAGTTTAATTTAATTAACCTTCAAATTTCATTTCATGGGCATTCAACATAAGAGTCAGGAGAACTGGTTAAAATCTCAACTCCACCACTTATTATCTGTGTCATAAAGAGCATGTCACTTTCAGTCTCTCTAGGCCCAGTTTCAGAGAGAGCTGCTTGTGTGAGTAAAATTAGATTTAGTTCTGAGTGATAAAAACTAAAAGTAATATTGACTTAAACAAAACAGAAGTGTATTTCATTTACTCATAAAGGAAGTCTGGGGGTAGGCCATCCAGGACTGGTATGGTACCCCATGGAATCAGGGTTCCAGGCTCCTTCTACATTGTTGTTTTGTCATTTTCAGTGAAGTTTTTCTACCTCAGGGTTCAGTATAGTTGCTCAAACTTCAACCATCACATTTGTTTTTCAGCCAAGAGGAAGAAGGGTACACCACCTCCCTGCAAGTATAAAATATGAATGAAAAACATTTCCTATGCATTGCACAAAATGCTTCCACTTCTGTTGGTTAGAGGCTAGTCACAGCCACACCTACTACAAGGGACACTAGGAAATCAATCTTTATTCTGGACAATCATGAACTAACCTAAAAAGCAGGGATTCTATTAAAAGGCAAATGGAGGGAATAGAATTTGGAGACCAATGCCAGTCTGTGACACTATCCTATCAATATCATTAGGTTGCTAAAATGCTCATATGAGATATTATATGTAAAAGTGTATATTTTATTCTAGAATGTAAGGCAGTTTTATATAATATTATCAATGAGTATGACTTCAGGCATAAAGAAAAAGATATTTCTTTACATAGTGCTATTCCTGGATGTTTCAGACCCAAAGTACAGATGTGACCACCATGAACATGCACCTGCAGACCTCCCGTTACAGGCGGCCTCAATGACTGGCCATGTGCCACAGTGTTTTCCGGGAGGCCACACCTCCCTCAACCTGCTCCCAGCTAACGACTGAGGCAGGTTTGCTGAGAGGTCCCATTTTGGGGACACTTGGTACTTTTCTGACAGCTGATTTTGGCTCCAGGACTCTGGAAAGTTTTGCCTAAACTTCCTTAGGGAGCACAGCAGTCCAGGCGCTCCGCCCAACCTCCTCTTCCTCTCTCCTTCACTGGAGGTCGGACTGGCACTGTGATCTTATGGCTCTCCCAGTCTTCTCTAGTCCTTCCCTATTTTCTCTCACACAGACATTTCTCTTAATAAAAATCCTGGCATGTTTAACCCTGTATTGACACCTGCTTCTCAGAGGACCAAGATTAATCACATATATTTTGTAAAGAAATATAACTTACACAATTTCTTTATAAAAAAAGACTTTTTGGCAGAACTAAATTTTTGTTAAGCATATCTTCAAGATCATGGTACACGGTCACATTCATGTCCAAAAATTCAAATTCTTCTCATGGATTATTTTTAATAATGACAATAACTAAATACTTTATAACATTATTTCTTTTTAGATACAAAGGCAACATTTTAATAGGCTTATAAATATAGAGTTGGTATAAATATGTAGTAGAAATATTTTTTAAATTCAAAATAATATGCATATATGTTAAAACACTCTATTGCTTTATTGATTCATTAATCATACATTGTATGTCCACTATATGCTAGGTACAAAGTTAAGCACTGGACAGAAAGAGATAAAATGCATCTGCCATCGGGGACCTGGACCCCTCATCACAGAGAAACACTTACAACAGCCAACTCTCAGCCCTCCTTAACCACAACCCTTCTTTGTCAGCGGAACTCTTGACTAGGGAAGCAGCACCAACTTAGACCCAGAGAGGTCTGCTTGCTCACAGGTCTCAGTTGTGCTTCCTGAGGTACTCACAGAGGTTTGTCTGTGCACAGAGCAACTTAGACAATCTTGGAGAACAGATGCAAAACAGAAAAGATGCACACCTGCACGTTTTTCTTCAAACTCTTCAGAATAACCCATGTGGAAAGAGATCTGGAGAGAGCAGAGAGTCAGTGAAGAAGCCAGAAACGTGACGATCTAGGGCAACAGAGAGAACAGTCTGTCACTCGGGGTCGGACAGAAAAAAGCCTGGGGAGTCCCTACACATCCACAAACATGGGAGGAGATTACTCGAAAATGGAAGATCCCAGGAGAAAATCTTGGAAGAAAATGTTGCTTGCTTTGGTTTTTTGTTGTTGTTGTTACTTTTACAACTCCCAAGAATCTTCTAGCAATGTTTGGAGTACTGTCCTCCAGTTTTTTGCCAGCTCATACAATGGCAAAAAGTAAAGCTGCTAGATTTCTGAATACCTCAGCTCAACATTTAAAAACAAAAATTTAAAAACATTTAAAAACAAATCCAATTTAGCTGTTTCCAATTATTTCTGAATAAACTATATTTTATATTGAATATATCAAATATGATAATTTTATGAGCCAAACAAGTTGTTGAAGGTATTATGTATATATATATATTTTTTTTTTTTTTTTTTGAGACAGAGTCTCGCTCTGTTGCCTGGGCTAGAGTGCCGTGGCGTCAGCCTAGCTCACAGCAACCTCAAACTCCTGGGCTCAAGCGATCCTCCTGCCTCAGCCTCCCGAGTAGCTGGGACTACAGGTATGTGCCACCATGCCCGGCTAATTTTTTCTATATGTTTTTAATTGTCCAGCTAATTTCTTTCTATTTTTAGTAGAGAAGGGGTCTCGCTCTTGCTCAGGCTGGTCTCGAACTCCTGAGCTCAAACGATCCACCCGCCTCAGCCTCCCAGAGTGCTAAGATTACAGGCGTAAGCCACTGCACCCGGCCTGTTGAGGGTATTATATATTTTAATGTTCTTAAATGACTAAAGTGACTTCAGCTCTGTAAAACACTTTAAAAACAAAATATTACCTAAGTTTTCAATTTTATCAAAATGTCTCTTCTTTTTCACCTTAACTCTTCTAACAGAAATTCTTGTTATTTTATCCAGAATTGCTTATGGAGAAAGTGAGCAGCTGTGAAGGGCAGGGGTCCAAGTAACAGGCAGAGCTCAATGGGATTAGGCAGAATCTTTAGAAGACCTGAAGTTCCTTGAAGAGAGTCTGTCACATACATACCTGTCCTGTGGCTCCCACAACTCCTAAAACAGATCTAGATGCCCAAACCCTTTGGAAGTGGACAGAAGAAATAGGGAGAAAACAGAAAGGGCTGAGATGAGGGACGAGGCCACCCCAGAGCACTCAGTATTGGAGAGAAACCGAAAGGAACAGCACTAGACCCTAGGAATCCAATGACCTTAAGGCTGTCAAGAAAACATACAGCAGATTGTCTTTCCCTTCAAAAATAAACAGTTAGGAGAGGCAAACACCTGAACTAATGAAAACTGGTTTTTTATGGCTTTCTCCTAGGAAATGCAAACAGCTCACATAGCACTCTCCCTAGACACAGATAACCAGGAAGTTAATAGCCAGTTAGCCCTGAGCCTTGCCAGGGAACTTCTGTCTCTATGACATCACCAAAGTCGGGTGGGGGCTCAAGAGGTGGGCACAAGTACTCTGGGACACTGTACTCTGACAAGTCCTTTCTTCTCTTTGAGAAGCAGCGGGCCCACAGACTCGGGCTCCTGTGGTCCTGGCCCTGGGCTTCAGTTTGACTTTGTTTAGCGTCTGCCTTGGGATTGGAAGAGAAACCATCTGAATTCTGTGGCAGGCAGAATTCTGGAAGCAATTTCACAGACGGACTAGGAAGCTGAGCACGCAGAAGGCCAGGAGGCTGACAGCTCTCAAAGGCTGTGCTACAGGGCAGGAGACGGATCGCCGTTCAGAGGTCACCTTCCTCACCAGCCTAGCCAGAGGGAAACTCTCCCTTTCTCAGACTTGAGCAATTTGTCCATTCCTTGTAGCATTTATCTTTATCAGCTTTGTATTCATTGTTTGTGTGCTTATTATTTCTCTTAAAAGACCACAAGTTTCCATTTGCTTCTCCCTGCTGTGGACTCACAGTGGAAGCTCATTAAATGTTTGCTGAATGAATTGACAAGAGGACAGACCACTGGAACAGGTTATGACAATAGCCACTGTCTCTACTTCCCTGTCATGAACTCTCCCCTTCTTAGTTTTTGTTGTGTTTTCTCTCTGTCTTTTCTGAAATATCCCTTGGAAAGATTACTAAGCACTCCAGACAGCTAAAAAGAATAGCTTCTCAGCCTCTACCATCCTTCTGGGTCTCTTAAATATACAATATGACTGTCCCACATTGTTTTAGGAACATCTTATTCTTTTGGGTTCTGTTGCCTTGCCTTCCTCTTGGATTATTCATTCTCAGTGTTCTTAGTTTTTTTCTCCATGAATATTATTAATAGCTAACAGCCACCCAAAAGGACCAACTTGAATTCATTTGACAAAATGTTATTGAACACCTAATATGCACCAGGGACTGTGTCAATGTCCCTTAGGAGAGAATCAACTCGTCTGACTTCAGTTACCACGTCTATAAGTGTGTGCAGGATCTGGGATGCCAAGAGGGGGTCCGTTCTCCTTACTCAGCAAATGTGATGCTGCCAAGAAGATGGACCCTTCACTGTGGTTAAAAAAACTATAGGGTGACTTGGTGCTCTTTAACATTTCTAAATCGTGGATTTTCAGATTTTGTCTTTTTTGTCCTCATTTTAATTGCTCCCCTGCATATCACTACCCACCCACATGCCATTCCTCTTATAAAAAGTGCCACCCTCCGGTCCCTTTTCCTACTTACTTTCCAGGTGAAGTTCCATTGGAACAAATTCCACTGCAGTGAACACCTCATTCCAGCAAGTAAATAATTTCCAAATCTCAAGGCATTGCTGAAATGACCTTTTCCTCTGATGACAGTTCCCTTTCACCCAAAGATACTACTTGCTCTTGTAATTTTGCAAACCATCTCCTCTGTAACTCATCCTCAATTTAGTATAACATCCATTGCAGACACCTCCCGTAGGAAAGTCTGTGTACAGTAAACAAATAACACCACACAGTCTCTGCCCTACAGTGGCTCCCTCTTTGGCAGAGGGAGTAAGACCAAGCCTGGAGAAAGAAGTCAGATCTTCTGCCTCACCTTTCTACTTGCCTCCAGAGTAGGCACTCCTCACTGAGTTAGCAAATTCTTCCTAAAAGTGTTGAAAAACCTCTCTCCCCACCTTACAGTCTCCTGAAGCAGCCGTGACCAAATTTCCCTCTGCAAGGCATCACCCACGTGGACAAGATCCAAATATGTGCGCCTTCTGACTATAAGATTGAGCTCAGGCCTCTGCTCCTGGCTCCAAAGCATGGCCAAGGTCTTCCCCAGCAGTCCAGGAGAGCACTAGAGGACCACGTGTGTGCTTGACTTTTGGCCAACCTGAAGCTTTGCAGGTTGTACGGCACCTTGACAAATGGGTGGGGAAAAGAAAGTAACAAAGGTGGAACCCAGCAGTATTCTAGGGTCCATAAAGAGTGTCTCTAATTCATTGTCAAATGGCTTGAATTTGGCAAATACCAAAATATTGTTTGCCAAGAATTTCTTTGCCTTAATTTTTAAACCCCTGTGAATTTCAAAGAAAATTTGGTCCGTATGTTTCTGATTCATTTACACTTAACTCATCACAAAGTTGTTGTGAAATAGCCATTCGATGTCCAAGAAGCCTTTAGAAGTCCTTTGCTACGCCTTTTCTCCCTTGCCAATGCTAAATACAATTCCTATCCAGAATCTCCAACTTAAAGATGAATCTAAACTCAGAACTGAAAAAGAACTCTTGTCTTGATATAACATGCTTGTCAGCAAGTAAATGATTTAAACCCATGGGAAACAGAATTCCCCCAAGCTCCTGAAACTTCCTTCAATTCAAGGCTTTTCTCCCCCTTTCCAAACTCACGTTAGATCAAAAGCAGAATGCTCACATATAAATGCACATTGCACCAGGTCTTGCCTCAGTCGCAGCAGAAACCCTGGAGAGAACAGTGGCCTCAACATTTGCTATTAGATATTTTAGCTTGAAGTTTTCGGGAGAATTACAGTCACTTCCTCTCAATATTGAACTTTTTAAAGGCACAAGAGGCTTTGATCTCTCCAAGTTCACCCACCAGTTTCTAACATGCAAAGTAGCCCAACCATCAGCTATAGAAAGCTGGAACTAAAATAAGTATCCATTTACCTCATGCATAATATAATCCTAATATAAGCCAAACTCAAAATGATAAAGTTAAGGAGGAAAAGGATGGCTCAGGACTGTGGCTTCCAGCTGGTCTTTTGGTGTGGGCATTGTGGTGTTGGTTTTAGAATCAAATACCAGAAAGGAGAAGTGGGGTGAGGGGAGTCAGGGCAGGTCTTCCACACTTGTTCAGGGGTCTGTACACAGGAGTGAATTCCGAGGCATCAGGCATCCTGGGGAAAGTGTGCAGAGCCTGCCAGGCTGGAGAGGAAAGTGATGCGGGTGCACCCTGGGCGCTGCTTGGCCAGGCACGCACGCACTCGGGCCCAAGTGCCACCTCAGCATCCTCATCTTCCTGCCAGTGCGTTCCAGCAGAACAAAGACTCTTCAGATGACGGGAGATCAAGACTGGGTCAAGGGGAAGGAGAAATCACTCCCAAACAATCCCCTCCTTCACCTCCATGCTCCCCATTCCATCTTGTTTTATTTCCTGCTTATTCTTAAATCATTTTCTTAAGCATTTTTAAACAATATTTGCATTTAATCATCTGAAAAAATATCCTTTACGGCAGCCTCAGAACTCTTTCAAATACCCCTCCATGAATCTAAACATAACTTGAACCATTTCAAACAACTCCCTCTTGGCTCCGTAAAGCTGCCATGATTTTCCCCCTTATTTTAAATTGTGCAAACAATTAGACATTTTGAAAACGGCATACATCAAGTAAAGCGAGTCAGGTTTTAATTACTTTAAAACCTTTATAATCCCTGCTGTCAGAATCAGCCTTCTCCCTGTGGGCATGTAACATTCTAGCAATGTTGTGATATCTTTCTGGTTTGACCTAAATATCTGTTTACTTAATTGAGTCAGCACAAGGGCTGATAGGTCAAAAATTAGGCATGGCTGGTTAAAGAGCAAATACCTGCTACAAGATGCTGGAGTTAAGAGGAATTGTAAAATTAAATGCATCTTTAGAGGTCTGTAACTAAGTTCACATTTGTATTTAAATACCAAATAATCTTCCAATTTTTATGCATAGTTTTCAGTCACTGTAACAAAAACATGATGTCGGGCTCATGCTGTGAGCACTGTACTTGGTTTCCTTGTTTACATTCACAGCTGTAAACACAGTCTAATCCAGTCTTGCTTGGAAGCAAATTCCCCATTGTTCCCTGCGTTTGCCATGTTGAGAAAGCTAGAATTGCATTCTTTTTCCTACTCATTCTTTGTGCATTGGCCCTTCGGTGCCTAAACTTTTCAGGGTCTGATCTCTTTTCTACCTACCAAAATCCCAATGCAGGTTTACTCTCTCTTAATGTTAGCTCCTCTCAGATTTCAAAAGTAAGTTGTAAATAGAAAATTGTGCCGGGGTATTTATTAAAAGCCATTTATATGCAGATGCCTTTGCTTTAGCCTATTCCTGCACAGCCTCCCAACTAGGTACTGGAACCCCACTAACCCTTCCAGCAGAGCCAGCCCATAACTCCAGGGGGAGGGATTTTGTAGGTAGAATTTTTGGCTCTCTTACCTGCTCCCCCCGGAAGGACTCTAAATCAGTGTAGCGGCTGAAGACAGTGTTTAAGTGGGCTTTACTGGATTAATCAGAGGAAGGCTGAAAAATGGTATTGAAGAAGAGAAACAAAGGAATGAAAAGAAGAGAGATAGATAGCAATCAGAAGGAATTCAAAGAAAAGGAGAGAAAAATATTGAAAAGCAAATGCAAGGAAAAGATCATTAAATGCATTAAATAAAAACAGGGCAAACGATGTGAATAGGGAGAGAAAAAGATTAAATTTAGAGTGACTTTGCCTGTGTAGAAATGTGGATTCCAGAAACAAAATTCCCCAAATGTACATTTTTGTTACCAACTAATATCTAACTCGCATTATGGAATTAAAACACATGCGGGTGCCCATGCACACACACACCCCTGACATGCTGCTTTTCTAAATCAGGTGGAGTCACTGAGTGTGCCCCACGGGTGAAATGCCCCCCTGCACCCCACCCCAGGTCCTCACCATCCCCATCCCCAGCCCCACCCCCACCCCCAGCCTGAGGGCACACACATTCCAGGTCAGGGGTGGTCTTCCCCTCCTTGGCACCAGCAAGGATCAGGGCAAGGCATTAAGGCATCAATTGCTACAACCACTAAAACCTCAGCATCACTAGGAGGGTGGGCCCAGCAGGCGGAGAAAGCCAGGCAGCCAGAAACTACAGACCCTCTCTGCGCAGGCTCTTCCCAAGAAGTTCTTGCACTCGGTCTTGGGTTTATCTAAAATGTAAGACCCCCTGCTCCTCTGTTGTGTCTCCCTATTCCCACCACAAGGGGCCCTCTGCTGGGGATCTTGTGTTGCCTCTCTGGCTCAGGTCTCTTGAGCCTTCTCTCTGTTCCTTGAGTGATGTATCTTTAAAATAAAGGAGGTAGATGTCTCCTTTTCATCATAGTTTGCTGCTGCTCATTGGAATCCAGTAAATCAGATTTTATTACTGCCCTGTATTTCTGACTCTACCTTATGGCAGAGGACTATTTTTTACATCACTTTTTTTCACACAACAAAATCTACTTTCATATTGTATTGTATTCTTTGTCATTTTTTATTAAAATAGAGAAAAATATACTCCTGGGGTTCTGAAAATGGAAAAAATATCTAAAATTTTATAGTCTCTGAACTCAAGAAGGACATGCTTATGTACGTGGAGTATTTTTAGGGCTAAGGAAAATGCATGCATGTAATTATCTAATTTTTAAGACAAGGTGATGCCACTGAAATAGCAAGGGACAGACAAGATGGTTCTAATTCCTTTGAAACAATGAGAGGCCCTCTGTAATTTTGCTGCACTTTATAAATGCAAAAACCCCAAAGAAAAATCCAGAAAGCACACTGTTGATATGAGACACAAGATCCCGAAGTGACATCTGAACCAAAGAATCAACACAGAGTGTCCAACACACTTAAATATGTTCGAGTACATTTTTGAAAAACAGACACTCAGTTTAGCATATTAACCAGAAAATCCTAGTCCCTAAACACCGTGTGGGAAGGACAAGGAGCCACAGAAAGTGTTTAAATTAGCAGAGTTGAAACTGTAAGTAGTACAGCCCAAGCCCAAATCCTGTTTATTCAGGGAAATTGAAAGAAAAATAATCAAAAGGAAGGAAATTAGATGGTAGGAAAAAGGTGAAAGGGACCCATAGTAAAAAATGAAAACATAAAACTGTGGAGAGACACCACTGTGGCCCTTTCTTGTGAACACCATGAGCTCTCGCTTGGAAAAACCGTGCATGCACACGTTTTGCAAATAATGTCAAGGAGTTCATCGAGACCCCTCAGACCTTCCTAGAGAGCCCTATAGTAAATAACAGTGTAAACATCTCTGAAGCCTACAATAGTGTCTAATCAATTCAAAAAAGCAGAAACTGGAGAAAAAAGGCAATTGTGTCATTTAGAACAAAATTACTGCCAAAGATTATTTTGCTTAAATGAAGGGTGATGAATCTGTTATTAAATTAAAACAAGTATGGATAGTCCTATACCCTACTTTATTTTCTTTAGAGGTCTTCTGTTGAAGACAGGGCCATTCCTCACAATTTTAAAATGTGAATATCATTTTAAATTTTTTTGATTCTCCAAACTCAATCATTTTGTGTGGTAATAAAAATAATTTGTGCTTAAGTGCTCTCCAAGGACTCTGTTCCAAGTGCTGTAATTCCTTTCATTTGGCCTAGAGCCTCTGTGACATTTCCCTGCGAAGGGCCTCCCCTGGGTTCCATCTGGATCATTTGAGTCTCTGGATAATTGGCGTTTACTTTATGTCGAGTCAGTTCCTGGTTCCAACATTGCAGTGTCAGAGGCAGACCTAGACGCCAAGTTCACTTGGGGGGTTGAGACTTCAACATTTCCGACTATTGTGCCAGAGAGAGCTACCTTCTGAGGAAACAAATTCAAATAAGATAATGGGATAATGTTCAGCCTCACTCATAATTAAAGAACTGCAAGTCACCAACAATGAGATACTACTCTACAGTATTTTTTAAAGACAAAACACAATACTATTCACAAGGGCTGGTGACATTGTAAAATGGTACAGTTCTTATCAAACTGAAGAATATTTTAGTAATACACCGAGAGAATAATAAAAATATCCATTCCCTTTGACTCAGCAATTCCATGTTTGGGGAAACTGGAAAAGGCTGGGGAAGCAGAAGTTACATAGTCCAAGTTGTTTCTAGCGGCATCATTTACACTAGTGAAAGTAAGAAACTTCCTAACTATTCCACAGTAAGAGATTGATTATATAATTGTGATTAGTCTCCAGGGGGCATTGTGGTCTACGCTGACCATAGTAATTCTACCCCCAGTTGCCGCCCCGGCCAGTGATTAGATTGGGAATGGTCCTATGACTCAATTCTTGCCATGAAAGTTTTGAGGAAAGATACCTCTCTCCTAAGAAAGAGATACAGGAAGAAGCCATTCATCCTCTAACTCTGAGAACTGTGCTGGATACGTTCCCTGGAACTGCTGCGCTCATCGTATGACACACCTGAGGAAGAGACTGACACTGAGGAGCATATGTTAGAGAAATGGAAAAGCCTGGGTCCACGATGACAGCACTGAGTTACCAAATCCATCACCCCAGAGGCTCAACTTCCATATATGCGAAATGCTAAATTTTTTAAACCTTAAGCCAATTTGAGTTGAGTTTTTCTATATCCTGCTGCCAAAAGAATCTAATAGAATCAAAATTAATTTGCTCCTGCATATGCATTATAACAGTGAAGACTAATGTAAAACTATGGCAAGTATTGGTCAAAAATCGTAAATGTGAACGTAAAAGCTTCAAAAGTTTATCCAATATAACCATATAAAAATCATGAGTATATATACATGCACATCATAAAATATTATTAAGAAAGCATATCAGAGATGGAAAAGTTAAGAGTAAATTATAAAATATTTTAAAGTTCTGAATTAATATTTCAAGGGTTGCTTCTAATTTTTCTCCACATCATTTCTCAAAATTATGAGTTCTTAGAGGTTAAAGGACACATCTTACCAATCCCAATTTCAAATACAGTTGCTAGAATATTTTTAGTTTTATGTAAGTCAGGATGAATTAGGTTCTGCTGTAATAACAGACAACCCTGACATCTCAATGCCCTAAAACAACAAAGGTCTATTTCTTGCTTAGGCTACATGTCCACTGGAGTAAGATGGAGAAGTGGGTTCCTCATCAGAGTCCCTCAGGGACTCACACTGACAGAGCAGCCACCATTCCAACCTTGATTGTCACTGTGCCTGAGGTAAGGGGGAAAAAAAAGCATGCAAATTGCACACTGGATGTTAATGCTTCCACTCGCATTTCATTAGTCAAACAGGTCACACGGCCATGCCTTAGTTCAAAGAAAGAGAGAAAGTGTAATTCTCCCATGTGCCTGGAAGCCAGACGTATTTGGCAAACAGCCCTAATGACTACCACAGGGTTACAACAAATGGCTGTTGGATGCAAAGCACAATTATATGTGCAGGAGGTAGATTTTTTTTTAATATCCCAGAGGTAAGGAAGAGGTGAAGCCTATACATAGTAAAATTAGTATAGTGAGACACAGAACGGCCCCTCCCACGTTCTAAGTACATGCTCAACTTCACACAGCTATTGATTCAGCATGTGGTTCAAGTCTCAGCATATTATAAATGGAGCAGAGACTTTTATATTACTCTGAAAGTGCTACTATGAAAGACCACCAGACAGAAATTAGATTAAGTATTATATATCTCCCTTGAAAAATCTGCACACATCACCACCAAAAGCAACAAATGATGAATCTCCCTGACAGGACACACCGAACGCCTTTCTCTTCTTCCTGCTGTCTTTCTGCATGTGCTTTGGAAGTTTTTAATATTTTAACATTCTGGTCTCAGATCAAGCATAAATTCTAACCTGAGTCTATGTATCATAGTTCATTCCTTGTCTCATTTCTTGCCTTCCATGCCTCTCTGCATATTGGAAAAATCTTCTTTTGACCCTAAACCGTACCCTGATTCCCCAGGTCAGAGCACAATTCCCCTTTCCCGTTGCCCAGCTGGGACCTTTCCACCCTTTAACTGCCATTATTCCTTAGCTGCTTTCTCCAACAGTCTCTGAAAACCTTTGAGAACCACAGGCTTCTAGATGTCTGAACTCTAACCTGATCACTAGATTCTCTCCTGCAAATCACTGGAAGAACAGGGTGGGAACTTTCCCAAGGGATTCCACCCAGAGCAGTCTGGGCGCACTGCCAGCCCTGGGGTTAGGAAGAGGGACCAGCTGCTGAGTTAGGTGGGGAAAGGTTGGCTTTACTTTCCCCTTTCTGGTCTTTGCCTCAATATAAAGTCCTTTCTATATAGATATTTATAAATATAAATATATATTAATATATATATTTTTTTATCTTGCCCTTCCCAGAGTTTATCAACCAAGAATTTTTTGGTTGTAAGTACCAGAAACCTTTACTTAAACTGGTGTTTTAAAAAAAGATGATTGGTTGGTTGGTTGGTTGGTTGGTTTTAAGGGTGGGGTTGGTTCAGACAAGGCTTCCTCAGGCACTCAAATGATGTCATGAGGATGTGAATTCTCCTTCTCTGTTTCTCTGCCTCCTTTCTTGCTGTAGGCTTGGTGTTTGGCAGGTTTTCCTTCATGAGTGCAGGATGGATGCCAGGCGTTCCAAGGGTCGTATCCAGTTCTCAGCAGATGCAGCAAAAGCCCTGAGCTCCACACACTATCCAAGTCACATGGCTCCCCAGTCAATCCACCACTCACTGGCCGGGAAGACTGGGTATGCAGATTGGATTAGGCCAAGCAGGCTTGCCCCTGGGGGCAAGGGTGGGGTCATGTCTACCCAATCCATGGTGGTGAGGGTCAGGTAATGTTCTGCCAAAGGAAATTCAGGGTAGTCTGTTACAGAAAGATGATTGGAAGGATGCCAATAACCCAAACACAGGCTCTCAAAGTACCTTTTCTGCTTCAAAATTGGTGTTTCTTTTGCTTCATTCAGGGGTTGGGGTGGAGAGGGAAGTAGAGGGGGGTCTCAGTGTTGGGTAACAGTGATTGCCTCGTGTTGGTCCTTCTAAAGCCACATTTCTATTTTAATGGGTACTTCCTGAAGACCCAGTGGATGAGAAGAAAGATAGTGGTCTAACACCTAGTGTTGAATCTCAGTTCAGAGACCCCAGATAACTTACTTCATGGAGTTGAGTTTTTTATTCATGAATAAAGGGAGATGGACAGATAATCTTCAAAGGCCTGTCATCTCTGGATGCTGTAATTTTATTGTTCTAAGAGACTGGGGCAGGATTTTCAAAGTTATTTGTTCAATATCTCTCAGCTGGCAAGAGGTCCCAACCCATCCTCCTGATTTCAAGGGAAAACAGCAGCTGACATGTCATAAGAGGAAAAAGCAAAGAGACATTGACGGAATTGCTAACCCTGTATGGGGCAGGGAGTGAAGAAGGCACAGATACCACTCAGTTTTTCAAGGTGATGACAGAAATGACATTAAAATTGGTACAAGAAAGGAAATTTTGGCTATTTCCAAACCATGGAGGAGACAAGTTTGCTGTTTTATATATCTGTATGTGGTTTATGGTGAATGTGGGACAAGATGTGGACATGCCCAGAAGACCTTTAAAGTCGATTGGAGCTTGGTGGCCAGGGTGGGGCTGGAAAGGTGGAGGCAGAAATGGATTGAGTAGAGAACGTGATAGAAGGGTGGATAAGAGTCCCAGCGGAGATGCACAGGGAAGGGTCTACCTTTCAGGGATAGGAGGGAGGGGTACCATGCAGAGGCCTGGAGGAGGAGAGTCAAGAAGATTCACGGAAGAGCTGCTGAAACCTGAGGGGAAGAGACGGTTTGTGGATGGTTGGATGGGAGAGTGAGGACAGAGGCAGTGCAGAGTGGGAGCTGAGCGTGGCTGGTCCTCTCCTCAGAGTGGACTGATGGGTCTCCCTCCGGGAGAGCAGTTTCAGGTCACTGGGTCACTGGGTGGAGAGGTTCCTGGACAACCACTGGGAGAAACTAAGATAAAGAGGGTGTTGAGACGAAGGCAGCTGAGGCCAGACAGCTCCTGCTGCTCTGTAGCACAGGAGGGCAAGGGGCTGAGGGGGGAAGACTCTGAGAAAAGTGAAGGAATCTTAGAACCAGAACTGTGCGGAATAAATTAGAAAATCAACAACATTTGGGTTTGTGAAACTGGCCCACAGAGCTGACCAGCTGCCATTACATTGTGTGAATTTCTCCTCAGAAACATACTGGAACTGGAAGTCAAAGCAATGAGACAGAAACCAGAACAAACTTACAGAATATAAACAACGTGGACTTTTGTATTTATTTTGATCCCTCAGTACTCTCTGTGGAGGCAGTCCACCCCTCAGGTGTCCATCCTGAGGACAGACACCAGGACCTTATTTATCATCCACCCTCCTCTTATCTTTGCATCTTGCTTGGCAAAATGCCGTGGGCCCCAGTGGATCCAGACTTGCCAAGGGAAGGGAATGAATTCTCTAAATTAAAGAAATTATTAAGGGATGAGCAGATACTCTTTCTCAAGAGAAAAATATTCATTTCCATGAACTTCCACACAGTACAAAAGGAAAGGTGACATGATTACAAATGGAATTACAAATTCCTGCATTATCCCAAAATAAAGCCTGGGCAGAAAATAACATCTCACTTCTTGTGTAAAGAAGTGATCATTTGGGAGGAAGCTGGACCCACTGATGAAACAATCTGCAAACGTTCTGCCTCTTAATCCTCTTTTCTCAAAGAAAAGGGAGAGACAGAACATATACTTGCTAAGGGGGTGGGAGAATGACATTGAGGACAGCACGGCGATGTGCTCTCTGTGCTGCCACCTAGTGGGAAGAGCTGGTAATGCCAAATGCTTGGGAACTGCCCTGAAAGGAAAACTTCCGGCCTCCCAACTTAAAAAAAACAAAAAACAAAAAACATGAGCCAGAAGAGACCATCCGGTCTAGAGTACCTGTAGTGCAGCAGCAACCAGCCTCCTGACAGCTGCAAACACATCCTTGTTACTTCACCCGGCAGGCCTGTGAGGCCGGGCAACATTCCTAGCGCTGAGCAGTGGGGAAACATGGCAGGCAGCTGCAGAGGACAGCAGGTGGATCTCTGGTCCCTCTGGGACACAGCCTTTGCTGTGGTTTCAGTCCTGGAACAGAATTCTTCTTCTTCTGGATCTGGACTTTGTTATCCTACATCCCTTTTTAGTTCAAGACTTGGCGATGAAATAATCAGTGACCGCTCAGTAGGCAAAACACATTCTCGTCCACGGAGGAGGAAGAGATGTGACAAGTTAATGAGATGCAGCCCAAGTCTCTTCTCCATTGTATCTCCTGCTTCTACTCAGGCAGCCAAATCATAACAGGAGGTCAGCGTCATTGTGGGCATGGCTGGTGCCATCAGACATCACCTTGGGTGGGAAACTGGGTTCTGGTTCCACATGCAGGTGTAATCTCTCTCCTGCACCTCACTTCTCTGGCAAAGTATCTTGAAGGCATATTGGCTCATATGCTCTGTTCTTAGTCACCAGCCAAATGTCAGCCTGTGCTCCTTGTTGCCAGGGTCACCTCAAGTCTTTACCCCTGTTCCATTATGGCACAGAAAGACCAAAACAGACCTCTGGAATTGGTCATTTGGCATCTCATGCAAAAGAATTAAGAATGGCTAGAAGACTAAAATCAATGGCTATTAGAATTTGGGGCAGAATCTTTAGATGCACTTTCCCTGCTGAACAGAACTGTTCTATCATTTCTTTAAATAATTTCATGAAAACAGCTTTGAAGCAAAAAAGCAAGAAAAAGACCATGTAAATTCCACATAATATTGCCAAAGGCAGAGCACTATGTATTGTTTTAAGAAATAACTGACTTTTCAAAACCTCCACGTGATTTATAAATCAAAAGCATTTTTCCCTTGAGAACAATTCAGAAAGAGTGAAATATTCAAAGCACCAAACTTTCAAAAGACCTATTGGATTTAAATATTTTATCCAAGAAAACAACTCCCTGGACTATTTAAATGGCCACGCAGCTCTTCAAGGCTCAGATGCAAGACACCATCAAAGTGCAAAGTGTTATTAACAACCCTTGGTGTCCAGCCATCTCCTTCCCGTGCTCTTCCAGGAAAGCCTCTGCCTAGTTCTATTTTGTTATTTGATTTCATTATTGGTTTTTCAGACATCTGCTCTCGGGCTCTCTGAGACAAGAGTGAATCCTGCTTAGAGATGAAATTGCACGTGAAGGAGAAGGTAGAGCAGAACCCCTGAAACCTGATGATCCCTTTAAAGGAGTTTGGAGAACTGCAAGCACTGCTTCTCCACTAAACACTGCTCAACTGGAGGCCAAGGAACCACATCACTGAATTACTCCTTGAACATAATACACCGGAATAAATGTACCATAGGGCAACCACTCTGTGAATAAGACCCTGTTTATTATGCGAATTAGACACCGTGCTGTCTGGTTGTAGCAGACCCTGTCAGTGCTCTGTCCCTTGTCTCCTCAGATCCCTCTGCCATGTGTGTGCACGGCACCTTCCAGTTTGCGTTCACTCTCGATAGCCATCAACTGTGTTGCTTGTTACAGGGCTGCTCTCGGGCTTCCACTTTGCTGGCAAGGCAGGGAGCCCGTGAATTTATCCCCTCCCCGACTTCAGGCAGCCTTAATCAATGACAGGCAGGTGTGAGAGTATAAGTACCCCAGCTCCCTTGCCCCTGAGAGAAACCACTCTGAGCAGTAAACTATGTTGTCTTTAGAGCTTCCCTGCAGGACTGAGTCAAAGTTGCTGTAGTGGTTTTAACACACAAAAATTCTCTGATGCTCCTCCTTTCAAAAGGTGGAGACTAATTCCCTTCTCCTTGAACGTAGGCCAGACTTGGCAACTCACTGTTAAAGAACAGCAGATGGGGAAGTGATGCTTTGTGACTTCTGATGCTAGGTCATATAAAGAATGGCTTCTGTCTGGCTCTCTCTCTCAGACTACACCCTCTGGGGAAAACCAGCAGCTACATCAAGAGAACACTGAAGCCGTCCTGGGAGAGGCCCATGTGGAAAGGAACTGAGGCCATCTGGCAGATGCCAGCACCAACTCACAATCCAGGCAGGTGAGCCACTTTGGAAGTGTGTCATCCTGCCTCAGAGAAGCCTCCAAATTACCGCAGCCACGGCTGACATCTTGACTGCAACCTCATGAGAGACCTCTGGCCAGAGCCACCCAGTCAGGCCAGTCGTGAAATCCTAGTCCGCGTACACTTAGTGATGTAATACATATTCATTGTTGTTTTAAGCCACTATGCTTGGGAAATTTGTTACACAGAAATATATAACTAATACAGTTTCTCACCATGGGACTTTGCTTAATACTGTACCTTTTCTTGCCTTTTTCCCTTCCTAATCATGCTTTCCCATTCATTCCACTGTAATTTTTCCCTGGGAACACTTCCTTACAAATCCCTTTCATAAGATTTGCCCCAGAATCGAGTTCCTCTCTGAGAAATGGTTAAAACTTCTGATAAAATAATCTTAATTTGGGTCCTTTCTCCTGGCCCAAGTTCTCATCCACTTTAAAAGAATTATCTTTTCTAGTCTAGTTTTACCCTTTTCCCATAGTAATTATCCTCAGTCCTTTCCTTCACCCCCTAAACTATTGCAACATCCCTTCCTCAGCTCACGGACCACAGGAGAACAGGAAGCTGATGTCATGAAACCAAGAAAAGAGAGAGAAGACCCTTACCTCCCCAATAGCAGCCAATGTGAGCATTTTATCACCTTGGCAGACAATCCCACTCATTCTCCGAGTGGCCTGTGGGAACCGCTGGGCCAGCAGCAGGACGAAGGGAGCCTCTGCTGCCCGGCTGAGACTGCGGGTGCTGAGAGAAGCCTCGCAAGCTCAGGTGACACGTGAGTCAGGCAGAGGTCCATATTCAGAGGGAGTGTTTCACTGGGCACTGTGCAAAGTAAACTGTGACCCAGTCTGAGTTGCTTCTTACAAGTAAACTTCAAGGGACAACATAGGTTCTACAAAATCCATTCTACAAAATCCATACCAATTTCTCAAAGTAAAGAAAAAAAACAAAAGCACAAATAATCTTGGGATATTGCCAACATGGAAACTCATGGCCTTATGAAGCCATCCCACTATAATACAGAACATGCTGACCCATCAGAAATTACAGGAGAATACACACAGCCGGAGAGAAACAAGAGGTTCCAGGACAGAATCTGTTCTTGCCCCTTCCAGCTACTAGAGGCTACTGGCATTTCTTGGCTCCTGGCTGCATTATTCAAATGTCTGCATCCACCATTGCTCTTGTGATTACAGTTAGGGCCCACTTATATCATTGAGGAGAATCTCCCCATCTCAAGGTCTTTAACTTAATCACATCTGCAAAGTCCCTTTTGCCATATAGGTAAAATAGTCTCGGGGTCCCAGGATTAGGATGAGCATGTTTTGGGGGCCCATTATTCAGCCCACCCTCACACTGCCCTTCTGAGCCAGGAGGCTCTTGGACACCGAGGGTTGGCCCTCTTGTTCTTTGTATCAGCAGTTCCAGATACAAAATAAAAAATGTAATAGTAGTCTCTACTGGGCAGAAGAAGGCAGCAATGATTGATCAGTAAAGTTGGTCCTCCTAGATATATGGGAAAACTGGATTTTTAACCCAGGATACCTTGAGAACCTTGCCTAAAGTAAGATCCCAGCTTGTGTGCCAGCTGTACGAATTGAGTCATTTAGCTGGCCTCACAATGCAGGAAAAATATTTCCAACTCTATTGAGAGATTCTCCATCACCTCACCCACATCCCATCCTTCAACCCCTCGGAAACCAGGGGAAAGGAGCTGGGAACACCCAGCGTGGCAGCAGATCTCCTCGGTGAAAACATGATGGAAATGCTGGGAGTTTTATCAGTTTTATTCATCTGAGAAATGTACTCAGATGCATCATGTTCCCAGATCCACAACTGATATCCAGACCAAGGAATGTATAAAGTCATATGGTGGGAGATGAAAATATCCAGACTTGTGAAAAACACAGAGCAGGAAGATTGAAATCCCTCTGGAGATGAGAGACAGATAGTAAAAACTTAAGTTTTCACACACACACACACACACACACACACACGTGCTCGCACACATCCCAACTACTGCAGAGACGGAAACCACCCATGTGACGGGTACGAAGGATCCAGATACCAGCTGATACCTGTCGCCAGACAAGTGGACTCTCCGGGAGGATTTGACTAGATGACCACAAGAGGCCTGGCTGGAGAAAGTCCCTCAGGAGGTGTGGGACATACTAGTGCATTGGAGACATGAGATCAGGATGTTTTTTACAAGTTAAAAACACACACACACATACACAAAAAAGATCATATGGTAAGGTGTTAGACTCCTATTGTTTCTGGCCTTAAGTCCTAAAACTCAGGACCAAAGGGAAGAATTAAGTGTGGTTTAACCCGCACACACAAACACATGCACCAATTTTTTAATTTATCTAAATCATGTCTATGGGGGATTTTCTGACCTAGGTGGCCTATGGTAAGAAAGCAGGGACTATTTAAATAAGCTTCCAGGGAAGGAAGTGAAGAAGACATTTGCTTAGTAAACTAGAAGCATAGCGAGTGAGACCAGTCCATCCTGTTGCTCAAAATAAAAGTCCCTCATCTGGACTTGAATCTTTAATTGAAAGGCCTGTTGGCTGTCTCCATTCTTTCTCTGCCTTACCTTAATAATCTGGGATACTGTTCTGTCTTTAAAAGGGATGTAAGGTTTAACAGCCATCTGTGTGTTCCTGCAATAATTGGTTGCTTAATTTCTGCATGTGAATTTGTGATTAAAAAGAGGTCAGATTCATTTAATCTCAACATCAGGACCCCATTGACTTTGGAGGACATAAGTTTTTGTTCCAACAGACTTCAGCAATTTTTGGTGGCTGGGGAAACTTCCTTCCCTGACCTACTGTGGCAGTCTGGACCAAAGAGTCTTAATGACTCCATCAGTACGTGGCTACATTAGCAGAGGGAAATAGAATCTAAGCCCGAATCCTTAACATCCATTTTCCATGGAAGAGCAAGGGAGGAAAGAAACTGATTTGCTTGCCTGTTTGCTAAAATTCTTGCTCTCTCTATGTGAATCTCTATACATTCATTATCTTGTTTAATCCTCACAAGACCTGGGGCAGGAATATCTTGAGATGAGTTCTCTGTGAGGCTCAGAGAGATTAAGTAGTATTAAGTTTAATATCACAGTCAGTTGGTCTGATTCCAGAGCTTAAGCTCTATCTTTTTCAGCCTTTAGAGGTTAAATCAGAGTCTTGTCAGCCCATAGAGTATTCTTCCTGCCATGAACATGACATTCTGGTCATAACCTGCCATGTAGAACCGTAATGTCCCGAGAAAGGAAACTGTAGCTCCAGTGGGGTTTGGCACATAGTCGGCCTAAATAAATAATTGTTTTTTGGATGAAAAATGTATGAGGTTTTTTTATAGATGTCTATAGTCCCAGATGGAAAACAGGACATTCTGTGGCAAATGGCATCAATGTCCTTGGTTTGAAGTTCCCAGCCCCTTTCTATTTTTCCTCTTTGCTCTCTTATCCCACACTTGACTATTGAAGAGGCAGCCAACTAGTCCCCATCTCCTGTGGTGCTGCCACGGGACAGGACTGGCTTAGTGATGGCAATGCCATCTTCTGTGGCACCAGCACAGGCAGAGTCCCACACATGGTACTTAGTTCTCCTTGGCAACTTCCAGCTTTGCAATGGGAGCCCATACCCCTTAAGTTCAGGTCAAAGCAGTGTGTGCTCCCATTTGTAATAGCACAGAGTCCTTATTTTCTGAGAGGCACAGGCTATCTAGACAATATTACCTTTCACACCATGTAGCATGTACGTAAAAGAGTCTAGTTAACACACACACACACACACACACATTTTTCTTACTAGGATACACTTACTTCAATAAAATTTTCGTTACTTCCAAGATCCAGGGCTCTTAGGTGAGCAACTACATAACTGGCAGCCCTGATCACTGATGCAATTTCCCCTAGTACCAGCTCCCATGTGGATTCAATTCACATGTCAGAACAACCAGTGCATTTAGAGCAGAAAACATATTATTTGCACAAATTGGGAATAGACCCCATTGACTGGGGATACTGACTCTGACGGGCAATGATAAAACCAGTAAGATCACCAGGTGATCACTCAGATTAGCTAAGCTTCCCAGTCCTGCAAAATTAGTTACAAATCACACAAGAATCCGGCTGTCCCAAAGACGCAGCCCTGGCAACTGACTGGGAATCAGCAAGGTAATCAAAAATGTTTAGAAATTTAAGACTGAGACAAGACTTAGAAGGATGAAAATTATACTTAGTAGGAGATAAAGGAAAAAAAATTGAGTCATTTGTTTTGTTTTTGCAAAATATATCTTCCATCTCCAATTGTATCTCATCCACAAAATGATTTTTTTTAAAATTTTAGACATAGATGGAAATAGTGATGGAAAAAGGAGACATGAACTAGTGAATTAAGCACCTAAAATCCATCCTTAGACCCATACTCATATCTCCAGTGAAAATAAAGTTGGATCCATCACCCATGTGTCCAGGAAGGAGGAATATAACAACCTGAATATTTCTGAAATCAAGAATGCATCCACGGCAATGCATCGGCATCCCACTGGCTGTTTATTGACAACTAGAGGGTGGGGGAGTGGAGCCACTTAAATCCTTAATTGGTAGACACACATTTTCCACACCACTAGAACTTCAAACAGCGCCTTCTGTGCCCTTTCCACATAAAACCCTAACCACTAACATGCCTCACAAAGGCCCACTAAAATATGAATGTACTTGAATACATAGTGAACCTAATTGCTAATATTCCTTGGCAAATCAGATACACTATTAACAGCATAATAATGAGTATGCATAGAGACTCCCCAGTGTGACCAGATGCATGTGTAAAATAAATAAATAAATTAAAACTGCCATGCTAAATAAAGTTGTCCTGCCACCTCAGGTTACCATCTGTTTCTCGTTTTCCCCAATAGTCCTCCCCGAGCCTATTTTCTCAGCTCCAAACAACTGCAGCTGGCAGGCCTTCCTGACCGTGTGACATGGACAGGCCCACGGGCGCCCCAGTTCCTTCGGGCATCCCTCGAGCTCAGACTTGGATGTCACCTCCACAAACAAGATCCCCGCCATCCTGCAATGTTTTGGTCTCACGTTCCTCTTTTTAAAAAAGCAGGGGAGGGCAAGAAAGTGAGGAAAAAAAAAAAAGAAAAATTAAAACATTTTTCTGTTGGGGGGATGTTAATAATGGACAAGTGTTAGATTTGGCAATAAATTATTGTCCAGATGAAGGGAAAACAATTACAAATTAGAAACAGATTTATTCACACTCAGTGCATTAATGAAAACTTAAAAAAAAAAAAAAAAGAAAGAAAGAAGGAAAACTAAACTGTGTATACTGTGTGGAAAAAAATAATGGCCCGGCAGGCCTACTTTTTATTAACAACTCATCAGTAAGCAGGTTGTAATTCATAACAAAGAATTCACCCCAAGGAACGCCACATGACTGTGAGCTTTTTGAGTTTCCTAAGAAAATACATATGTTGTTCCACTTGGTTTCCTTTCAATAAAACCCACCAGTTAGCACTTCATTTTCAAGCTGTTCTGACAAATCAGGTGAGTTAGCTTTGTAGAAAAAACAGAAGCCAATTTTTCAGCTGAGAATTTTAGGGAATTTTTTTAATAACTTAAATAAATTTCCCAAAAGGTGAGGAAGCCATGATAAAGGCTATGAAATGAGTTCATTTGGAGCAGCTTGAAAGAAAGCCTGTTTTAATTCACTTCATTAATTTTTTCTAGGGAAATATTGAAGGATACATCCCTTGCTGCTAAGGTTTGTGTCTGAAGGGAGGGAAAAAAAGGAACTGTACAATTTCTGTGTTGTTTTTTTTTTAATCCCTCAAAACATGATTATAGATTTTTGGAACACCCTCTCAGCATCTCCACTAAGGAGAAGACTTAACAATGATACCAGCAGGGACTTCCGGCTCCCAGATTCCCACTGAGCTGAACACAAATCCCGTGAAACGCTACAATATGGCCACCACCGTGATCCCAGCCTGATTTCCCACCGCTCCCCGAAGGGCACCGGGCAAACCGGACCGTTCGGTGTTCCCAGGAGAGACTGGGTGCAGCTGCCATTGCCTCGGCAGTTAATAACCTCCTTCCTCCATGACTTCCCCCACATCGTCCAAAGTCCTCATCAACCTTTAAAACCTACTTTATGTCTATCTTCCTCCAATCAAGCCTTCCCTAATCACCCTGAATAAACGCGTTCTGAGCATATGTTCAGAGCATCTCTCTCTTTGAACCCACGTAAGGCAATGTTTATTCCTCTGTCATTCTGCCTTGTATAAAGTCCCATGTGAAAGAGTTCTGTGAGAATTCAGCTTTAGGAGAAGGTGTGCATACCTTGTGTGCGTGGCGCAGGGGGTAAGCTGATCAAAGAGGACATCTTTTGGCCCCTTGTGGTTATGTGTGGTCGCGTGACTGGTCCTGGCCAATGAGCTGCGAGCAGATGTGCGGTGCTATCTAGTCGCGCCCTCCCCCTCCCGCAGGCAGCGCAGAGGCCTAGGGTTGAAATGGTAATCCACAAGGTCGAGGTGGCCTGGATCCCTGAGTCACTACAGTGCGTTGTCCTGTAGAGCTGCTGGACCTATAGCCTATTTATGGCATAAGAAATAAACATTTATTGTGAGATTTGGAACTAGCATGGCCTGGTCTATCCTGGTGGAGTCAGTGTGATCTCATGTTTTATTTTGAGAATAATGTACTTGATTGTGCTTCACTTTTCACTTTGCATGCCAGGGACCTCAAAGTTTGA
>CM052441.1:60149714-60181094 GCA_028533085.1 Varecia variegata | reverse complement strand
TACAGTGCGTTGTCCTGTAGAGCTGCTGGACCTATAGCCTATTTATGGCATAAGAAATAAACATTTATTGTGAGATTTGGAACTAGCATGGCCTGGTCTATCCTGGTGGAGTCAGTGTGATCTCATGTTTTATTTTGAGAATAATGTACTTGATTGTGCTTCACTTTTCACTTTGCATGCCAGGGACCTCAAAGTTTGAGACTCAAATTTTTTGAATCTCTAGTGTAGTATTTTCTTAAATTTTTTTTAATTCAACATTTTCTAATTCTAATTTACCATCAATTTATTGTGGGAGTTGTTCTTGTGAGCAGCTTCACATTCTTTAGGATGAAGTATGAAATACAGGCATACCTTGTTTTATTGCACTTCACTTTATGGTGTTTGCAGATAGTGTGTTTTTCACAAATTGAAGGTTTGCATTGAGAAAGTCTGTTGGTGCAATTTTTCCAACAGCATGTGCTCACTCTGTGTTTCTGTATCACATTCTGATAATTCTCACAATAGTTCAAACTTTTTCATTGTTATTATTATATCTGTTATGGTGATTTGTGATCAGAGATCTTTGCTGTTCTTGTTGTAATTGTTTTAGAGCACCATGAACCATTCCCAAAAGATGGCAAACTTGATTGATAAATGTTGTTTATGTTCTGACTGTTCTACCAACAGGCTGTTCCCCCATCTCTCTCTCTCTTCTTGAGCCTCCCTCTTTGAGACACAACAATATTGAAATTAGGCCAATTGATAACCCTACAATGGCTTCAAAGTGTTCAAGTGAAAGGAAGAGTCAGTTGCACATCTCTAACTTTAAATTAAATGCTAGAAATGATTAAGCTTAGTGAGGAAGGCATCTTGAAAGCCAAGATAGGCCAAAAGCTAGGCTTCTTGTACCAAACAGATAGTCAAGGTGTGAATGCTAAGGAAAAGTTCTTGAAGGAAATTAAAAGTGCTACTCTAGTGAACACACAAATGATAAGAGAGCAAAACAGCCTTATTGCTGCTATGGAGGTTTTAGTGGTCTGGATAGCAGATCAAATCCACCACAACATTCTCTTAAGCCAAAGCTTAATCCAGAACAAGGCCCTCAACATTGAGATAATACCCTCCACTAGCAAAAAGATTATGGTTCACTGAGGGCTCAGATGATTGTTAGCATTTTTAGCAATAAAATATTTTTAATTAAGTTACTTACATTTTTGTAGACATAATGCTATTGCACACTTAGTAGACTACAATATAGTGTCTCTCTCTCTCTCTCTCTCTCTCTCTCACACACACACACACACACACACAATCTTACAGGGAAAGAATTAAGACAACTGTTTGTGTATGCGCTTGGCTCACTCTCCATTCTAGACTGTAAGCTTCTTCCGGACAAGACTGAAATCCACCTGTCTTCACACCTCACAGTTACTAACATAGTCCTTTTCCTGATAAATATTTCTTGAGTTAAATGAGTTGCCAGGAGGTTGAAGCTGAAGGCAATGAAAACATTTCTGCACTGTACAAAGGCACCCACTGAGAGGACAAATGCAGCAAATAGGGGTCAAAATCCAATCCATGCTCTTTACGCCCAGGAGGGAAGGCCCCTTTCGTAATTTTAGTCACCGGAAGGAGACAACTTTCTGCACGTTATTCACCTAGACGAGGCATCCTTTTATAATTCGTAGAACTAGCAGTGCTAGCTTCGACATGCTGAGAACACAAAAACCACCGAAACACCTAATTATGAAATTTAAAAGTACGGTAAGAAGCATTGATCAGGTATCAAGTAAAAGGAAAAAAGTGGAAAAAAACACACCAGAATGAAGATAAAGTTACTTAAAAGACTTATGAAAAGAATTATGTATCACTGAATAGATATGCCAAGTCTCTTATAAGATATTCTGAATTCATTTTGACCTTGACCCTTATAAAGCTTCTTTGTTGCAAAAAAAAAAAGTATAATATTAATACTTATGGTCTCAAACTCAATGTCAAATGTCTAAAAAACTAAAGGTGTGTTGTTAAAGGAGATGATACTACCAGACAATTGGCATTTGTCCCCACACGTTTACTGTATCAAGATTTCTATTATTTGGTTTCACTAAAGATTGACACCTTCTAAAACCATCCTCCCCATCCCCCTACCTCTGCACACTGTCGTGCTGATGGCTATTGAGGGGCAGCCAAAGCAGGAAAGACTTCCAGACATGTGGAATTCTCCCAGGATCCAGAAACTCGCTGTCTTGTGCAGGTGACAGTACTGCCCTGGACATGCCAGCACTGCTGTCACCAGGCCTCAACATGCATTAACGAAACTGGTCCAATGTGAATCTTGTCCATATTATTCGGGAGGTATGCTCCCAAGTCTATTAAAGTGTTGTTGACAATAAACTTTGAGTTGTGATGAGGTTTACGCCCAAATGTACAGGAACTAAAATGATTCAGTATTTAAGTTAAAAAGATTAAAGACTCTGACCTTTCCAGCTGACATTTCTGCCCTCACCTTCTTGATGACCCTGCCCCTAAAAAGAATCACTCCTGGGGCCCTCTATGAAATGTCATGTGCCTGGAGGGACAGAGGCCACAGTCACAGCCCTTGTGGGAAAAGTTCTTATTACTTCCTTGTGGAGCAGTGGCCACTACAAATGACCCTTTGGATAAAATAAAATGCTTAGTACGATTTACAAGGGCCCGCATGGTGCACGGCCACCTCTCCTGCCTTCCCTTGCACCCCTCTCCTCCTCACTCTCTGTTTCCAGTTCTTCTCATGTCCCCACCCTTTTCCTGCTTCAGGTCTTCATTCACTGAAGCCATCCCTCTCCACCATTCCTCCCATCCCACCTGCCCCTGCCTGGCCAGCATCTCCTGGTCCCACAGTCCTGGGCTGACATGCTGCTTCCTCCAGGAAGGCATCCTGATCCCAGTCTGGGTCAGTCCCCCTGTATCCCCCCTGCTTCTCCTTCCCAACACTCGGCCATCACCCCCTGCTTCGCAAGCCCTCGAGGGAGGGATGACCTTTGCATCCCTCGCATTCAGCTCAGTTCCTGGCCGCCAACATGGAGTGAGCAAATGGATGGGTGGGGGAGAGGCAGTGCGATGGAATGGAAACTCAGTGACTCTCCCCTCCCATTCCTACCATCCAGATCATGAAGTGGTGAGATAAATTGGCCAAGTGAAGGACATCATTCCCTGCACTCGACGTGAACCTCATCTCCTGACAGTTTCCTTTCCTATACCTCTCCATGTTCAGAAAGAAGATGCAAGTTTATGCATGGCATGAAACTGTCCAGACTACAGTGTGAATTGCAAAAGCATATGTCAGTAAGCAAACTTAGAAAGAGAAATAAGCAAGCACAGATTTGATCTTTCAAGAAAGAAGACATGGCTTGGCTGAAGGAAGCTTCTTGAACTCTTCTGGTGACCCCTCAGGTCCAGCCGTCCACCTTGAGGAGCACCAGAGCTCAGCACTGGACAGTGTCTGCCTGCTCAGCCCCACCCACACTTCCTCACTCCAGCATCCTTGGCTCTCCCACCCTTGGCTTTGATCTCTGCCTGCTGCTACCAGCCCAGAGCCACCATTGTTTGAACAACCCACTTGGGGCTACTGTTCTGACAATGACCTCATCTTGGTCCATGACCCTTGATAACTGACATCATTCACCCTTGGTCTCATCACACCCATTTCTATGGATTAAACATCCTCTTGCCACCAGCCCTAAACCTGCTGACCACAAATGCCAGACCAGCCCCCTAACTGACCTGCCCCGGAAGGAGAATCAGACCCAAAACACTTGCCAGTGCACTCTGATTCCAAGTGCAAGGATATGAGATGAAGTTTGTCCCACCCACTGGCTCCCCTGCCCCTCCAAACCTGCTCATCCTCTTGGTTAAAGAGATTACCACCACCTAGCCTCTTACACAAGAAACGTAGATTCATCCTGGTCTTCTCTTTCTCCCTAACAAACCTAAATTAGTCTGTAAGTCTGGTCAATTCTACCAACTGACCATTTCTGTCTCCTCCTCTACATCATGTTGCCTATTCAGTGCCTGCTATCTCCTACCTGGACTACTGCAATCACACACCCCCTGCCTCCTGCAGCCCACTCCCTTCATCCCTGCTCCCTGCAAATGTCCTCTGCACTACCATCAAAATTGACTTCCAAACCACCAGTAATAGCACATTAACCACTGCTCTAAAACCTTACATTCCCCATGGCTTCAGGACAAAGTGTAAATCCCTAGTGTTGGCATTTGAGGCCCCCCAAACCGGCCCCAGCCTATCCAGCCACTTTCCTCCCTGCCTGTGTGTCTCATACTCCCATCACCAAAGTCTTTGCTCCTGTCCTTTCATCTGCCTGGAATTCTGTTCTCTGCCTCATCTGCCTCCCCACCCCCACCCACATACTTTGGTGATCAATTTTCCCATTTTTCAGGCCCCTTGCTTCCTCTCCAAGTCCTGCAGAGTTGGTTATTCATTCAAACAGTATTCACTGAGCGCCTATTGTAGGTCCTCTCTGCCCGCATGGCTCTTGATTGATGCTTCTCCGGATAACACTTGGTGGGTTGTGTTTATTGTTTGCATACTTGTCTCCAGACTGAGTGCCATAGGCATATCTCACTTACCCCTGAAACCACAGCACCTGAAATGATGAACAATTACCTTTCTGATGAAGGTATGAATGAACAAACACTCTACTTACTCTCTGATTCACTGAAGCTTTCAGTTGAGAAATGTAAGCCCTGGTACACTCTCACAGCAACATCTCCAGGCAGCGTCTGACGATGGAGACCACCTCGTTATTTACACAGGGCATTTGAAAGAGTGTACGTGAACCCCTCATTCCCACTCACCCCCCATTCTGACTGGCCGCTAGTGTTTTTCCTCTCTTGATTAGAGGCCCTAGGAGTTATCCTGGACTCTGTCCACTGTTGGCACATCTTTTATAGCCACCCCTTCTCTCCACTCCATGGCCACTGCTACTCTTCAGACTCTCTTTCACTTATTTAAATCTGAAATGGTTGCAACAACCTGTTTTTCTGACCCTTTGGCTGTCCCCCAACTTCAATCAAGAGAAGCCACACAGCTTTCAGAGTGATCCGCTAATATGCAAATCCCTCTTGCTCCTCCCTGCCTAAAGCATGGACAATCCAGGCAGCAGGAACAGCAAGCCCGGAGGCCCAGAGGCAGACCATGCCCAAGCATGCTGGAGAAACAGCAGGTGGCCAGCATGCCTGGAGCGGCGTGGGTGAGGGGAAGTTGGAGACAAGAGGGGAGAAGAGGGCAGAGGAGGTGGGGTGGATCATGCAGTGCCTTGCAGAGAGCTCTGGATGAGGGGTTTTTAGCAGAGGGGTAGGATCTGACTTCCATTTTTCCAATTTTACCAGGACAACTCTGGATGTCCTCTTGAGAATAAACCGTAAAAGGAAGAAGGTGGATGTGGCCCACTCCTAGCCCCATTTCTCAACACCCTCTACCTTCTCTCCCCTTATATTAATATTCCCCTTTGATGCTTTGACAACACCCCAGACTGGAGCCCTCAAATGCTCTGACCCGTGCCTTGTACCCCTCCACATAGCATCCTGCACGTGCAATAATTGTGGCCAACCTCCAGGCCCGACGTGCAAAATCTCTGCTTATTTTGCCAAATCCGGCTCAGAAGTACCTCGTCTATAAGACTGCCTCCACCACATCTCCTTCCCAGTAGGATTGCTTCCGCCCTTCTCTGGGCCACCTCTGAACCCCCTCATCCATGCTCCTATTTATTGCTCTTACCTGTCTACACATTTGTCCTCTCTACTGGAGTGTGGGAAATCCGAGTTTATTTGTCTTGACCTACACAGCACCTAACTGAGTGCCTGGTGCATCCTAGGGGTTTGCTAGGTGTTTGTCAGATTAAGGAAAACAGAAAAGAAAGAATGTGTCCCAGAGCTGGTCTGAGGTCCTGGGGGCATGAGTCCCGGTGTCACTGGTAATGTTTTTATGTCGTAGCTCTAATTTCAGGGAAGGCTGTGACCAGGCTACGTGGGCCCGGGAAGGCTGGGGTGGTAAATGAGGAATGTCATCAGTCCCAGGAGTGCTGCACCAGGTCATGCTCTGTGGTCATGTCACAGCCTGTGCGACCACAGCATGGATGGGATGCACCTGGCTCAGGCGAGGTGGTCTGACACGTGTCTGGACTGGCCTTGGTGCAGAACCACTCTTTGTATCTAACACTAGGATTGGGGGTAAATCGAGCTTCTACAAGTCTAATGTGACCTGAATTCATTCAGAGTTTGTCATTCATAACGATGTATATCCCCTGAGGGAAGATTTTGGGGGCCTTTGGGCTTGTATCCCCACACCCACACTGAATTTCTTCTATATCTTTTAGAAGATATTAGGAGCTAGAGAAGTAAATTTTATTTGATTTGCCTGGATGGCATATGTTTCGGGCCCTTCCGCCCATCTGTATTTACCATTGATAATTGTCAACACAGTGGCCACAGGATTGAAAAGATGGAGGGAGATGAGGCTTACACTCGTGACCAATGGTGCTGAGTGTCTTCGACAGGGTGATCAGGCACTGAGAGGACATTTGACATTATACTTACCTAGGTACTCAGTGGCCGAAAAAGCCGCACGTAGGGAGGCCGTGAGCCCAGAACCTCCTGGTTCTGGCTCTGTGCCAGGCGCGTGGCCTTTGTCTGGGACCCGTGTGCATTCTAGTTAGGGGCCGCACTCCACAGCCTCGTGGGAGTCTGCCTGGGGACACTCGGCATACGCCCTGCCCACTTCTGGTGGGATTGTGATCACAGGGTCTGCCTGGTCTTCCTGCTCGTGATCTATCTGAATATCCCAGTCCTCTGTCCAAACCAGTTGAAATTCCAATTCCCCCACCTACTGAAACAAGTGAATGACCCGCCAGCCCCCACCTAAGACGTTAGGTCAGCACTCAAAGAAACCAGAAGAATCACACACTTATCTCAAGTATTCAACTACTAACACCCATACTGTTTCTCCTCTTCTCGGACCTTCTGTGGTACATACAGACCAGTAGTTCTGTGTCCCTGGATTCAGAACTACCCCATCAGCATCCTGGGCTTCAATAAGCACTGCAGGTGACTCTCACGCACACCAAGGTTTGAGCCTCCCTGGCACAGATAACAATAGGCAGTGTAAATACCTGACCGTGCTCTGAATCACATTGTGGACTCTTTCTTCTCCTTTATTCTCCAGGGAGAATGCCCTATACATCTCTACAGGACCAAGCACACGTCAGGCACTCACATGTCTTTATTGACTTGATGAGCCATGCCCTGACAATACTGTTTCTGGAACCCTACTACACCTTATGTGAGCTGGGTATAGACTAAATATGGCTTCTGTCGCATGCCTTAAAATTAGATCCTGCCACTAAGAAAGAAGTTGCCCTCCTAAAAACAGATTAGAACAATTGATGAACCCCTAATAGACACCTGCAATCCACTGCCTCTCACAAGAAACTAATTTTCAAGGAGGCAGGAAAAAAGAGCTGAATGGCCAGACGGCCACGTGGCTGAGAACAGCAGTGTCCTAATGGAAGCCACACGGCCACCTCCCAGAAGAGAAGGCAGTGTGGAGGTCTTGGGTCTTGGCTGGGCAGGAGAGGGAAAGGCTTGGTGAGGGTAGACTGGTATATTTTTATGTTGTTGGGTAAAGAAAAGTTCATGTCACACCCCTGGTGATTCCTGTAAATAAAGATACAAGCAGAGGCAGGATATTATCAAGTTTTAATACAGCTGCTGGAGCTGGTTACCCAGGGCTCAATCAACAGAGCTCAGGAACAGCTGGCTTTGAAGGTGAAAGCCAGATTAGGGTACCCAAAGGTGCTGATGTTAATGTGACTAAAGCCACATGTTCCATTAAACCTCTTCCAGCCTTTCTCTCTGAGAGCTACAGCAAGCCCTTGTGGTGAAAACTCTCCCAGGTGTGCTGAACTCAAACCAAAGGAAAGTTGACCCAGATCTGGTAGATTCTATGAGGTTTAGAGGCTAGATTTGAAAGGCCCCCTTTTACCCTTTTTGAAGAAGAGAAGATGTAGGACAGCACAGGTATGTAAAGACAAAGTTGTAGCTATTCATTTAGGCACACAAATACATGCACAAACACACACATACACACGCGCACACACACATGAACTCACTGGAACTCTTTTTTCCCTATCACCCTTAGATGGCTAGGATATTATCTAGTTGTTAACCTATTAATTCTCTTTGTGCCTCAGTTCTTTCTCTAGGATCAACTTTCTTCACATTTTCTCAGACCTTTTAATTTTTGTACAGTAGGACTTTCCACAAAAAAAAAGAACTGTAAAAATTGTTGTAATCAATCTCCCATTTTCCAAGTGGAGACTGTGGGATTTATGCTCATCCATCCCTACTGTCTCACCTGGGAGCTCACATCTGCTCCTCTAAATGATGGGTGGTGTTCACAGGCGGGGCAAGGGTGCCCGTGGGCTGCACAGCCCTGGATGAGGGTTCAGAGGAAGGAAACTTGTTCTTATCCTCAGGGAGCTCGAAGTCCAGTGGGGAAGCAGGTGTGCCCTAATCACAGAGTGTGCAGGGAGGTGAGGACACAGAGGCAGGCACCAGAAGGACTGGGGCAAGAGGAGGTTTCTGACAAGAGAGTAAGAAAATAGCATCGTGCATTCAGGAGCTACAAGTAGGCACGAAGGTCTGGGTCAGGAGGGAAGGCCTGGATTGCCCGGAAGAGGACTTAGAAGAGAAAAGTGATAGTGAGGAGAGTAGAAACAGAGAGGAAGGAAACCCATGAAAAGCTCATCAATGGGGCTTTGGGGCCTGCTGCATGTTGGGATGAGGAGGAGGGACTTCTAGCATGACCTTCAGCTTTCTGGAACTGGGGTCCTCTGCCCCCTTCTCATGTAGTGGGAGAAGAAACCGTGTAGCTAAGAAAGTAAAGGCCGAGGGAGTTCTACCAAAAAGGGTAGGAAGGTGTGTCCTCTGGCACAAGGTCTGCCCCTGGTCACCCCATCTCACGTCTCTACCTGCCAATGGGAATGTGGCCATCTCACCAACCTCCTGCAGACACTATGGCCACACTCCACCTTCCTCCTTTTTCTTCTAGGAAAGTTCATTTGCATCATAGCCCAGCTTGAGGGAGCAGGAGAGAACATGTAAATCCATTGATGTCCAGCCTGGCAGGTGTCTTTTCTACATCACTTAGGCAAAAGATAAATTTATGTCACTCACAGCAATTCAGGGATGCTGATGAGATAAGAAAGGCTTATAGTTTGTGGTACTCCAAGAACTCTGCTTAAGTTAGGTTACCAGTAGGAAGCTGTACTTATAAGTCATTTTTTCCAAGATTTCCAAAGCCTGTTCTCAAAGTTCACCTACGTAGGACAAGTCAATGCTCTTGATGTTCTGTAGATACCGTTAGAGGTATAAGAAACCAGACTACTTGGTCAATTAGGCAGGTAGTGTCTAACCCAGCATCAGTCTTCATGTATATATGGTCTGCATCACTGAACTGCATTTCTATGTCTGCACAAAATAGTACAGTCAAGTGTTGATGTGCAAAACCTAAATGCAAAATAAAATATTAAGGGGAAAGAACTGAAGAATGATATGGACAATATTTATCAGTTTCTAATTTTTAATAGAACAGAATTGTCTCTTTAACATAGCTTTGGTACACATATTCTACATGCAAGAAACAGATTGTTAATTGTAAAAAAGACAAGAGAATACAAATAAAACAACCAAAAAAGAGAAAGAAGTTTACTGTAATTCCCACTGTTGACATATGTGTGTATGTTAATGAGTATGTCTGAGCGCATAGTTTTTACAGATCTGTAAAATACTATACATAATTTTCATTTGCACTTACTTTTTGTCAGATAAAATGTCAAACTTCTTTCTGTAGGAATAAAAACATTTCTGCAGTATTATTAATGGTTACACAGTATCACATCTTATGGAAATACCATAATTTATTTAACCTATTGTACAGCTAAATTAATTCTAGTTTTTCTTTATTATAAACAATTCCGCTGATCTACACATTCTCAGAATTAAATACTTATTTTCCTTCTTCGTTTCTTTTGATTAGAAATATTTTCTTCATTGCAAGTGTATAAAAAGTTGGTCACATTTAAGTAATGTTTCATTTAAATATTCTTAATTAAAAAAAACTACATAACAATATAATTTGCTTTTCTAGTAAGAACTTTAAAATTTTACCTTATGCATCTTTCCCATATTGTATTGAATAATTCTCAGTGTAAATGCATACTATGAATAATTTGCTTATAGAATTCAATTCAATAGATATTAGGACTCTGTTGGAGGCATCTCTGGAAGAGTGCCCAGTGATCCTTGATGCCTAAGAATCCATACTGAAGTAAAAAAAAGGATACGAGAGATGTGAAGTAGACCATTCATGTCATCAGAAAAGCACAAAGGTCCTATTGGAACTCTGCAGGGAGGTCTTTCCTGGTTGGGAGGATGAGAAAACGTTTCAAGGAGCAGTAATCACGTGAAAAGCATGAGATTTCATATGCAACACACAAAAAAGTCAATACATTACAATGATAAATTACATAACAAATTTTGACTCATTACACATCTTTAAAAAATTTCAAATCCAAAACAATTTATTTTGCTTTACTCTTGATGGTAGGAACTGGACCAAATAGAGTATTTATTATACAAGTTTATTATATTTATTTATATTTGTATATACTTGTATATTTATTATACAAGTTTCAGAGGGAAACTTGCATTTGAATTCCAGCGAGGCCCATTTCATCCACAAAGGGTAGGGAAGAAATCGAGAATCTGAAAGTTCAGTGAAACATTAATTGGTATTGCTTTCTAATTTTTTCTCAGAGGAAACTGAGGTCTCTAGTGGCTGTGTACCTCATCTAATACCTAAGTCACACATTCTGGGATAGCTGCACCAGCTCTAGAAGCCAGGGATCCAGATTCCGGCTTTGTGCTCTTTCCATCACTCACTGTGGCTTTCCCAAGGGCTGCTAAGCAAATTTATGAAGGGCAGGGATTCTCGGCCCAACAGGTGCAGAAATGTGAGAGGATCCTTTACCTGTCATATTGAGTTGATGAACCTTTTCCTGCAAGTCTGTGAGACTGAGGAGTTCATTCAACATTCATTCATTCAACAAGTATGTACAGAGTGGCTATGATGTACCTGGCGTTGTGCTAAACACTGGCAACCCAGTAGGGAACAAGCCAGACCCTTGGAAAACACGCCTGTCCAGATATCAGTGTCTGTTGCTTGACTCCAGGAGGCATAGGTGGGCGTAACCAGGTGTTGATCTGGCTCCTGGGAAAATGAGGGGAGTTCAAATGTTCCACTGCAACCTGCCATGCTCTGTGCAGGTCTCCACTTTTGTGCACCAATGATCTGGAAACTACATTAAAACATGCAAATGATATTCCCATACAAAGAGGAAAAACTATGCTTTTCTGTTACCTCCCTCTTTGTAGCCCAAGTTCACACTCACTCTGACTCTGTCTGAGATAAATAGTTCTTCCAGCACTAGGTCATTCACTTGGCTCTGGCCTGTGGACTATCTGTTTTGTCACGTGACTTTATCATGTTCTTTCAGTTCTTCTCATAAAACTGAGGAAGCTTCATAGAGTATGAGAGTAGAGAGGGCCTGAGAGATTGCTTGGTTCAAATGCCTCTTTTAAGAGATAACAAAACTGAGGCTCAGAGTGGGGAAGCGACCCATCCAGGGTCACACAGCTGGATCTAGAGGAGCTGGAACCAAAGTCTAAGACCTCCTGGTTCCCAATCCAGTATATGCTCCTTTAGAGCATATACCTGGTACCTATTTACTCTTTATCGGGGCCCTCATTGAGATAACAGCATCAGTCATCCAAAAGATAAAATCGAATCAGTATAACAGCAAGAATTGACACAGTGGAGCACAAATAGTTTATACCAAAAGATTCTCACCTAAAAAATGTGCTCCTCCTACTGCCCTGGCTGCCCTATCTCAGTCTCCTTTTCCTGTTCTTTTTATTTCCATGAGCTCCTAATATTGGAAACCCCCAAACTTGGCCCATGGACCTTTTCTCTTCTCTGGCCGTAACCACCCCCCATTTCATCCCATCTCCTGCCTTTGGATGCCATCTGCCGGGAATAAGGGGAAGAGCAAGATGGCCAAGTGGAAACCTCCAGCAATCGTCCGTCCACACAAACACCAAATTCAACAACTATCCATGCAAGCAAGCACCTTTAGAAGAACCTAAAATCAGATGAACAATCATACTACTAGTTTTTAGCATTATATCGAGGAAAGAGGCTCCAAAGAAGGCAGAAAAGACGATCTTACATTGCCTACACCATTCCACCCCATCCCCCATCAGTGCCTTGGCAGCTCCCCTGTTGTAGAGGGACTTTGTGGGCCTGGGGGAGGGAGAACAAAGCGATTGTGGGACTTTGCATTGAAACCCAGGGCTTCCCTGTCACAGGGGAACACAGCACAGGGCAGAATCCTCCAGTGCCCACAGAGGCAGCATTTAGACTAGTGCAGCCAGAAAGAAATCCTCTGCCCCCAAACCCAAGTTTCTGCTACCCCACCACCAGCTGCTAAAAAGCAGCCTGAGGCCTGGACTAAATTCATAAAGCAGTCTAGCCACAAAGGCTAGTCCTTGGGCAATTCCTGTGGCTGTGCTGGCTCAAAGCCAGTGAACTAGGAGTGAGACACTAGTGGTGGCGGCCAGACCAGTGCCTGTGTCAATCTCCCCTACCCGACTACATGCAGTGTGGCAAAGGGAGTCTTGTTCCACTTGGGAAAAGGAAAGGGAAAAGTTCAGAGAACTTTGTTTCGCAACTTGGGTACCAGCTCAGCCACAGTAAAATAAAGTACCGACCAGACTCCAGAAGCCCCTGAGTCTAGGGTTTGTTTCCTAGAAGGGATTTCTGGGACCCACCCTGGGCCAGAAGGAAACATGCTGCCTTGAAGGGAAGGACCCAGTCCTGGCAGGATTCACCATCTGTTGACTAAAGAACACTTGGGCTTTGAATAACATCAGTAGTAGCCAAGCAATAGTCACTACAGGCTTTGGGTGAGACTGTGCTGGCTTCAGGTATGACGTGGCACTGGTGGCCATGAGGGAGTACCCACATCATTCCTCTCCCAACTCCAGCACAGAGAGGGAGAGAAGAGAGTGAGAGACTTTGCCTGGTAATCCCAGGAATTCTCTAATATCTTACCCAAGTCCACCAAGGCAGTACTACCAAGAGTCTGCAAGAATCACAGCATTACTGGACTTGGGGCACCCTCAGTGCTGATATGGCTGCAGTGACCAAAGACTTAGGTAACAACACTCAATTCCCTTTGAATATCTGGAAAGTCTTCTCAAGAAAGACGGGTTCAAGCAAGCTCAGACTGTGAAGATTAAAATAAATACCTAATTCTTCAATGCCCAGACATTGACAAGCATCAAGGACACCCAGGAAAGCATAGCCTCACCAAACAAACTAAATAAGGTACGAGTGGCCAATCCTGGAGTGACGGAGATATGTGATCTTTTGCACAAAGAATTCAAAATAGGCATCCTGAAGAAGCTCAAGAACTTCAAGACAACACAGAGAAGGAATTCAGAAGCGCATTGGAGAAATTTAACAGAGATTGAAATAAAAAAAAAAAAAGTAAAGCAGAAATTCTGGAACTTAAGAATTCAATTGACAAACTGAGAAATGCACCAGTGTCTCTCAACAGTAGAATTGACCAAGCAGAAGAAAGAATTTGTGAGCTTGAGGATAGGCTATTTGAAAATACACAATTAGAAGAGAAAAAAAAAGAAAAAGAAAAAGAAAAAAAGAATGAAGCATGCCTACAATATCTAGAAAACAGCCTCAAAAGGGCAAATCTAAGAGTACTGGCCTTAAAGAGGAGGTAGTGAGAGAGATTGAGGTAGAGAGTTTATTCAAAGAAATAATAACAGAGAATTTTCCAAACCTAGAGAAGGATATCAATATTCAGGTACAAGATGGTGATAGAACATCAAGCAGATTTAACCCAACAAGACTACTTCAAGATATTTAATAATCAAGCTCCCAAAAGTCATGGTTAAAGAAAAGGTTCTAAGGGAAGCCAAAAAAATAAAAAAGAAAAAATAATATATAAAGGAGCTCCTATGTGCCTGGCAGCAGACTTCTCAGTGGAAACCTTACAGGCCAGGAGAGGGTGGCATGACTTAATCCAAGTGCTAAAGGAAAAAAAAAATCCCTTAACCTTAGAATATTACATCCTGCAAAAATATCCTTTAACCGTGAAGAAGAAATAAAGACTTTCCAGGACAAAAAAAGCCAAGGAATTTTGTCAACACCAGACAAGTTTGACATGAAATGCTAAAAGGAGTTCTTCAATCTGAAAGAAAAAGACATTAATGAACAATAAAAAATCATCTGCAGTTATACAACTCACTGGTAACCGGACACAAATACAAAATACTCTTTTGCTATAATTGCAGTGTATAAACTATTTATAACTGAAGTAGGAAGACTGAAAGACAAACTTATCAAAAATAACAACTTTTTGAGAGATAGATAGTATAAAAAGATATAGATGGAAACAACAAGTTTAAAAGTGGGGGGGTGTTGGGGGTGGGGGAGGGGACGGGTGTTTACGTACATGATGAGTGCGATGTGCACTGTTGGGGGGATGGACACCCTTGAGGCTCAGTCTCGGGGGGTTGGGAGGGGCATGGGCAATATACTTAACCAGAACGGTTGTACCCCCATAATAAGCTATAATAAATAAAAAATAAATAAATAAAAGTGGGGGGGTGGAGGTAAAGGGTAGAATTTTGATTAGATTTCTCTTTACTTGTTTGTTTGTAAGCAGCGTTCTCATATGTTTAAAATAATTGGTCATAAAACGTTTTTCTGCAAGCCTCATGGTAACCTCAAATCAAAAACCCTACAACAGATACATAAAAAATAAAAAGAAAGAAATTAAAAGACACTCTGTTAACAAAGGAAGAAAAGAAAGAAGAAAGAAAAAAAAGAGAGGATCACAAGACAACCAGAAGTCAAATAACGACATGGCAGTAGTAAGTCTTTAGATATCGATAATAACATTGAAGGTGAATGGACTAAACTCTCCAATCAAAAGGCATAGAGTGGCTGAATGGATAAGAAAACAAGAGCCAACTATATGTTGTCTGCAAGAAACACACTTTATCTATAAAGACACACATAGACTGAAAATAAAGGGATTGAAAAAGATATTCCATGCAAATGGAAGCCAACAAAGGACAGGAGTAGCTATACTTCTATCACATAGAATACATTTCAAGATAAAAACTGTACAAAGAGACAAAGAATGTCATTGTATAATAATAAAGGGGTTAATTCAACAAGAGAATGTAATAATTCTAAATATATATGCAGCTAGCACTGGGGCATCCAGATATATAAATTACTTATCAGAGCTAGAGAGAGAAAGAGAGATAGACCCCAATACAATAATCGTTGGAGACCTCAACACTCCATTTTCACCATTAGACAGAGATCCTTTAGACAGAAAATCAACAAAGAAACATTGGACTTAATCTTCTCTATGGACCAAATGGTCCTAATAGATATTTACAGAACATTTCATCCAACAGCTGCAGAATTCATATTCTTCTCCTCAGCTCATGAATCATTCTCAAGGATAAACCATATGTTAGGCAACAAAACAAGTCTTAAAAATTCAAAAAAAAATTGAAGTCATATCAAGTATTTTTTCTGACCACAATGAAATAAAACTAGAAATCAATAACAAGAGGAACATTGGAAAATACACAAACACATGAAAATGAAATAATATGCTCCTGGATAACCAGTGGATCAGAAAATGAAGAGATTAAGAAGGAAATTTAAAAATTTCTCAAAAAAAATGAAAATGAAAACACAACCTATGGAATACAACAAAAGTAATAATAAGCAGAAAATTTATAGCAATAAGTGCCTACATCAGAAAAGTAGAAAAGCTTCAAATAAACAACCTAATGATACATCTCAAAGAACTAGAAAAACAAAAGCAAAACAAACCCAAAATCAGTAGAAGAAATCATAAAGATTGGAGCAGAAATAAATGAAACAAAAAATACAAAAGATCAATGAAATAAAAAGTTATTTTTTAAAAAAGATTAGCAAAATTGACACACCTTTAGCCAGACTATGAAAGAGAGAAGACCCAAACAAATAAAATCAGAGATGAAAAAGGATACATTACAACTGACTGTGCAGAAATCCAAAGGATCGTTAAAGACTACTGTGAACGACTATATACCAATAAATTGGAAAACATAGAAGAAATGGATGAATTCCTAGACACATGAAATCTACCAAGATTGAACCAGAAAGAAATCTAAAACCTGAATAAACCAATAACAAGTAATGAGATAGAAGCAATTGTAAAAAGTCTCCCATCAAAGAAAAGGCCAGGACCTGCATTCCTATCCCACTATGAGTAAAAACCGAAGTTATCACAACAGCCTAGAAGGCTCTTATTTCCTCTCTGAACTCGTCGCTTGCATTCTGTCCTCTGGCTCCCTTCCTTCTGGAGCCACCTGATCTCTTTGCTGTTCTTGTAACTTGCCAGGCCCCTTCCTGGCTCAGGGCCTTTGCACGTGCTGTTATACTGTTTGAAATGTTTGTCTCCCGTATTTACATGGTTCTGCTACCTCCTTAAAGTCTTTGCTCAAGTACCCTCTTCTTAATGTTTTCCCTGACCTCCCTATTTAAAACTTCCCTAGCTTTTGATATTCCCTATACTGTTTTTCTGCCTTATTTTTCTTCCACAGGACTCAGCACCATTTGATAGACTATACATTTCACTTACATATTATGTTAACTATCTGTCTCCCCCCACTAGAATGAAGGATGTGTAAGAACAGGAATTTTTTATCCAAGTTGCCCATTGTGTATCCCCACCATCTTGAATAACAGTTGCTTAGAAATATTTGCTGAGTAAATTAATTAATATTCCATAATTTTTAAATCAGTGTCTTATGCTAAAACAATTCTAAAATTAAAACAGTTGGATAATAGTGAAAAACCACTGGAACAATTTATAACCCTTGGAGCCTTCCTCATGCTTGAGATCTGGATTGGAGAGGTTACTGGTGGACATTGGTAATAGTGGCCACTGCATAATGCTAGAGGACATATTGAGCCAGAGACTACTGGTATCCAAAACTTAAACTAGGCAGAAAATTACAGATGAAAGTGCAATTTTTCCCTGGACTAAAAGTAAGGGAAATGAGCAAAAGAAATTTGTGTAATGCCAGAAAAAGTTTTCCTGAAAAAAAATAAATGAAAAGTATAAGTACAACTTTTCAACCAAAATTTAACCCTCCATGTTTAAGTCTATTCTTTACAATTTGTTTAGTGAATTTAGGTTACTGAAGGGGACTCTACTGGCCAAAAGGAGTGCAGTTTCCTGACAGAACTTGGCTACTCTGTTGTCCTAGGGGTCCCCCACAGCCTTGTGGCTCACTAGCTGGGAACAGAGCACTCGCTGGCCCCAGGCTCTTGTTTCTATGATGCAAACTGGAAGGAAAGAGAATGTCTGAGCTCAGGGAAGCTTGGCAGAGAAGTGTTAGCTTGTAGCCTCCACAGTGATCAGATGAGAGAGCAGAAATACATTTTGCTTTTACTGTCAATTTGTGGTGACTCCAGTCCCAGAGAATGCACTCCATAATTCTCTAGACCTGAATTGAGAGTTTCTTATTATTCAAATGCTACTCCATGAGACACTGGGCACGGAGAGCAGACCCAAACATTTGGACTTTTGAAGAGCAAGTAAAGTTAGAAGATTTGGCTAAAGGAAAAGATAACTAGTAGGTAAAATGAGGTTTGGGGTTTGGCCTATCCATGATGCAAACCTTGATTTGCTCATGGACTTTGTCCCCAAACTGGTGAATTTTCAGGGGTTTATGGGTCACTAAGTGACATGAGAGATGACAGGATTTATCACAGTCCTCGCTGCACAAGAACACCTCTCCTTGTATGTCTAAGAGACATCTCAAACTTAACAGATTCAAAACTAAACTTCTGATCTTTTCACCAAAACCAAGTCTTCCCCTAAGATTTTCATCTCAGCTGACTATAACTTTTTCCTTCCAGTTGCTCAGGCCAAAAGTCTTGGAGTCATCCTTGACTCTTTAATCTCCTATCCCAGAGCCAGTTTGTCAGGGAATCAACAGCTCTGCTTCCAAAGCACATCTGGAATCAAATCACTTCTCACCACTACACATTTCCCACCCTGGTCCTGACCACCATCATCCTGGATGGTCTGACTGCTTCCATCCTTACTCCATGTAATGGGTTGAACTGTGTTCCCCAAAAAGGATATTTTTAAGTTCTAACTCCTGGTTCCTGTGTCTGTGACCTTATTTGGAATTAAGGTCTTTGCAGATGCAATTAACATGCAAATTAAGATGAGGTCATAGTGAATTGGGGTGGGCCCTAAATCCCGTAACTAGTGCCCTTGTAAGACGAGAAGTGGACACAGAGCAACACAGGAACACACAGAGGAGAAGGCCATGTGACAACGAGACAGAGATTGACGTGATGTGGCTTCAAGCCAAAGAACACCAAGGACTGCCAGCAGCCACCAGAAGCTTGGACGCAGCAAGGAAGGACTCTCTGCCAGATCCTTCAGAAGGAACATGGCCTTGATTCTGGACTTCTGGCCTCCAGAACTGTGAAAGAATAAGTTTCTGTTGTTTTAAGCCACCCAGTTTGTGGTACTTGGTTATGGCAGCCGAAGCAAGCTAAGGCACCGCACCATAGTCCATATAAGGCAGCCAGAGCAGCTCCTTGAACATATAAAACAGATCATACCACTAGGCCACTCAAAAATCTCTGATGGCTTCCCTCTCACAAAAGCCGAGAAGGTCCTATGATCACGTCATTATTGCTGTGACCTCATCCCTGGCGTCTCCAATCACACTAGCCTCCTTGTTGTTCCTCCAACACTAAAGTTTCCTAAAGCAAACTGCAGCTTTAGGGCTTTTGCACTGGCTATTTCCTTGCCTAGAACATTCCTTTCCCAGATTTACGCACAACTTGTGCCCCACTAGTTCAAGTAAATCTTTGCTTAAATGCTAACTTCTCGGTTAAGACCTAACATGCTCACCTTAGATCTCCACCACGGTTCCGAAGCTCCAGACCCTCTGTACAGCTCTCCTTTCTCTTTCTCTCAATGACACTCATTCCCTTCTAATGTGCCATACAGTTCTCTTAGCCATTGTGTTTATTTTGCATTGCCCACCCCTGACACTAGAAAGTAAAGTTGATGAGAACAGGGAGATTTATCTGTTAACTGATATATCCCCAAAAAGTGCCTGGCACATCATAGGTGTTGAGTCAAGATTCTTGGGATGAATGCACAGGAAAATACAACATGACACAGCAGATGTGAAGGTTTGTCAACCTCTGATCTCTGTTATTTTTGCCCCATTTTTATATGGATGGTTGAGTCATCAATGGTTAGAAAAAGCCTTGATAGTCCCAGCTAAAAAATAATAACCATCACATTCTCATTTTTAAATAGGTATGCATATAGTGTTACACTTGGTGAGTTTTTCATCAAACACTGACAGCAAAAATGAATTTAGCACAAATGCCAAAGAGGGTAAACTCCAGTCACTATTGCTTCCAAAATATTCTTGTTGAAGAACAAACTGTTTAAAGCAAGTTTTAAATGCTCCAAGGCTCTAGTAATGTTCCAGAAATACAAGCAGCATACTCCTTTCCACTGTAGTAGAATGGGCTCATATATCCTTCATAATTTCTATAACTAGAAGTTATTATATATTAATAGCTTAAGGAGGCAGATTAGAAGTTCTAAGCAATTGGTGTCCATGAAATCATCATAGGCTAAAACACTTAACCCTTTGAGACAAAATCCAAATTGCAAACTACCCAGGGGAAAAAAATGAGATCATGTATCTGCTTCTTAGATCATTTTTCTATCTGCCATCAAATGCCTCAACAAGAATTAGGGAGGTGTGTGTGTATATGTGTGTGTGTGCGCATGTGCACACATGATGCACAGATGCATACACACATTCATTTCAGCAGAAAAACTCTTTTGAAAATATTAACATATATTAATAAAAATGTGACGATAACAGCTGTTTGATTTTTAGATAACCTGTGGATGATTTTTTACCATTTAAGTCATTGAGAGTTGCACCAATGATGGAACAAAAACACTGCCAAAAAAATACAAGTAGGCTAAGAAAGGAAGTTCAAGAATTTGAATTTTAAAAAATTTATTGTAAATTATTAGTTATCTTGTCTGGTTGTGGAGGGAGGTGCTTTGGTTAATAGAGAGTTATCATATGATCTACACGTGAATTAGTAACACAGACCATGAACACTGAGTACTCTAAAAAGAACACAGCTTTTCTTTGATGAGTCAGTTAAGATTTCTTCAAGATATTTCTAGGCCTAATGGTTACCAAAGTTAACAAGAATTATGACTGTGCTGCAATTGTATTGTATTGCAAGTGCCAGCTAATAGAATTCTGATAAGCAGAAAGTATACTGCAGATGAAATTCAGGCTTACCCAGAGAGATATTTACTTTCTGATGTAGGATTTCTAAGTTTTAATAATGGCAAAACTTGGCAATCCTCAAAGTGCCTCACCCCGAGAATGAGTGCTGATATAATTCTCTGCGGCACTTGGCTCCTAAACTTCTCCTTTACAGTTGCTGACATTATTAGAAAAGGCAGCAGTTGGAAACACCCTCCCTCACAGCCAAAATGGCTCTGGTCTGAGTAGTGGTTGGAGGTCCACTTCAGTGGCAAAGGGCGTGACAGCTAATGGGTGTTAAAAATAAACTAGGATAAAAACAAATGCATAATGGCAATGAACATATTCTACAAATGCCAGAATTTGAATAGGCACAAATAAACACAACTTTAGGTCCCAAAGTGAGCATGCCACTCTCTTCTGGGGGGCCACTCACTACCACTTTTGTGCTCAATCTCTTGGTACAACTTCCTTGTTAATCATAAGTGATTGCCCAAGTTAATAAGTGATAAGTACAGTCAAATCTGTGGTCTGTGATGACATGTAATGCCACACATATCCCACTTAAGAGAGGACAACACTTATGCCATGCTAGCCTGATAAATTCCATATCCAATTTTTAAAGGCCTCTCTGGGTTTGACAAATCAATACCTACTATTAGAATATAAAGAAAGTCTATGAAGCAAAGACTTTAGTTCATTCACTGCCATCTCTCACCCTCTAGAGTAATGCCTTGCATGTGGTATGCACTGGATAACTATTTATTGGCTGAATGGATGGGCAGTCTTTTCTACTGTGAACATCTCTAAAATGGTAAGAAGTCAGAGCTTATAGCAAAATGAAACTCCTCCAGTATCCAGTTAGCCCAATATGATTTTTCCTAATGTCAGTGCCTCCAAGACAGCAGTTCCAAAAATTTCATATTTCATATGTATACTACTTTGGCTTTTTGGTCTAAGGAAATAATTCTGATAAAGTCACTAAAGACACTAGACTTTGCTTTGGGGACTAAAGGAACAGGGAAAGTCTTAATGCAAATGTACCAATTGTAAAAGCAGAATCCTGGAATGGAAACATATAGAAGAGGAATCAGGCAGGTTACCCCATGTGTGGTCCTCAGACTATATAGAAAACTGGCCCTGTTGGGCCTGTTCATCTGCACAAATGGTTTTGCCTTTCTTCTAGAGCTTGCCCAAAAAGGTTCTTCTCCATTTCATCTGTGTTACAAATCTTTATTAGAACTCGTTGGAGCTGTCACAACTTCATCACAACTGCTCTCCCTACCTCTCATCTCTCCTCCTTCTACCTCATTTCTTATGATTCCATCTTATAAAACCTCTCAGTTCATGTTCCTAATATAATGAGGTCCAAACACCTTGGCAAGACCCAAAAAATCCTTCACAAACATGCAAGAGTGAGGGCTCATTTCCTGACATATCCCCCTGCCCAAATATATAAATATATATAAAATATGTATCTATATTTTACCAATTTGCATACACACACACACAAAGACTATCTGGAAAGTATGTGTGTGTGCGTGTGTGTGTGTGTGTGTGTGTGTTAATTAATTAATTTATTTACTGCACCTCTCTCTCTCCATGCCCCATGCACTTTCCAGCAGCCTCCCTGTTTTTGCTCATGCAGTTTCTTTTACCTACAATGCCTTCCACATCTTGTCTACCTAGAGCACCCAAGAGTTCAAATGCCACATCTTCCCTGGATACCCCACCACCCACTATGCCTCCACTGGAACCCACACCCTCCCCACAGCCTGCCACAGAAACCCTCAGAGACAACCTGGCAAAACTATCTGATCTCTCATCTGTGTTTCCAGAACATTTTAGTGATACCTCTAATGTGGTAGACCTCCAAAGACAGCCACCAATAGTGCCCCCACCCCTGTATGCATCTGCTACTCCTCCAGGATATTTTCCACCCTTTCAATCTTCGCTGGCCTTGTGACTTGAATGGAATCCAGTGGAAGTGACTATGGGCCAGTTTTGAAGCCTTAATAGAAGTTAGACACCACATAAAGAAGCTTGAACTAGACTACTGTATTATAAGAGACCACGTGGAGGAGAACTAAGGGCCTCCCAGACATTCCAGTCACCCCAACAGAGGCATCAGACATGACTGACACCATCCTGGGCATTCCAGGTTCTATGTGAATACAGCCACAGGCATGTCCCCATTCAGTGCCATGTTGCAAAGAACTACCCAGCTGATAATTGATAATTGTTGTTTCAAGGCACTAAGCTATGGGGTGGAATGTTTCTCAGCAATAGGTAACTGAAACATTTAACATAGTATATTGTAGTCACATGTTTATATGTCTAATTCCCTGCGGGAGATTGTATTTTGCAAAGATTACTACAGCAACATCTCCCATGCCATATGCCCTTCCTCTGTGTGTCCTTGTAATTCCACCTTCAAAGAGCAGAGTCCAATTCCTTTCCTCTTGAATTTGGAATGGCCACAGTCACTTGATTAGGAACAGAGACTGTGGAAGAAGTGATGCTGCAACACTTCAGAGGTTAGTTCAAGAGATCTTCCAGCTTCTACCTCGGTTTCGTGGAGGTTGCCTCTCAGGCACTCCTTTTCGGAACCCAGACACCATGCTAGAAAAAACTGAAGCCATGTGGAAAGGCCATGTGTGGGTGCTCTAGTCAGCAGCCCCAGCCAAGCCCAGCTGATTATCCCAACTCAGGCACCAGATATGAGAGTAAAGAAACCTGTAGATGATTCCAGCCCCAGCCATTTAAATCTCCCCCAGCCATTGGGGTCTTCCCAGTGGAGACCCCAGACTTGTGAAGCAGAGACAAGACAACTCCACTGAGCCCCATCCAAACCCCTGAGCCATAGAATCTACAGGCAAAATAAAGTGGTTGTCATTTTATGTCACAAAGTCTGGAGTGGTTTGTTACTCAGCAATAGGTAGCTAGAACACTTCCCAACCAGACCATGGGCTTCCAAAAGCTGTGGAAATATTCAGTCATCATACTATCCCTAATTTATAGCATGATACCTGGGGCATGAAGAAGGTACCTGTTCTAATTGACATGTTGAATGTCTGCCACCTTTTTCGTGTATATGTTAAACTTTATAGGAGTTTTGGAAGCCTACATATTTGAACTAGAAATAGTATAAGAAAAATATTTACGTGCTAGGTTCATCACAGTATGCTTTTAGGATTCTTACAAAAATGATTCTTTATTTTCCTTTTTCATTATATGAAATCCTATGGAAAAAAGGGGCCCAAGCAAACTGAAATGGAACAAAATAGAGGAAAGTGCTTAGTAAAAAGGAAAATCAATCCAATTCAGTTTAGTATAAATCATTTGTTCCCTTTTCCAATCAAATTGTTCACCCTGTGTTCCTCTGTTCCATGTTACATAAGGGAAAAAATTCTAAATGCACTGTGTGCCCACAGTTTTTCTCTCTCCTACCAAATCAAAATTGAATAATAAAATGCTGCTCAACGTAACTCTTCAATTGCCTTGAATCAATAAAATGTCTGTAACATTGAAAAGTTCTTTTTTAAAAAAAAATGTACCTTAAAGATCCAACATGTGGTGACTGGCTTTCCCCTGATAGCCCACTAATTTCTCCATTCTCCAGCTTTGTCAGAGAATGAGGTGCTCAGAGTAAGTGAATTTTCCAGATAGCTTCCCTCTCTTCAGAGTTCATTACTTAGAAAGCCTATAAATTCTCTCACCACAAGGAACTGGTCACATTGGTCTGCAACACCTTAGAATGAACGAATAAGGCCTGATCAACCCTCATAGTGTCAGCAAATCAAGGGGCGAAGACGCTTCCAATCTTAAATTGCATAAAGGCCGAAGGCTGCACACCCAAACTCTGAGGGCTCCCTGGAGCAAACTCCATCAGTGACTGAAAGTTCCTCCATGAAAAGTAGTACATATGGAGCAAAAACCGCATTAATAACCTTCCCGCTGGGCTTTAGCATTATTTGCTTACAAAGATTTGGATTACAGAGAACGGGTTCCATCAGCCCAAGGCTGCAGACTCCCGTTACTCCTCAGCAGCCTAACAATGGAAGGCAAAGGCGTTCTGGCCACGTGGATCCAGATAACAGTGACGGTGCTATCTCTGCGTCCCCTGACGTGTGCAAAAACGATTCTTCCTTGTACATATTTATGCATTTCTGCTTTCACCATGATTCACTTAGTCAAGGTTTTTATTGACACCATTATATTCTTAGTTCCCAACTTAATATTAATCCATTTATTCTTTCACATAGTAATCTCTGCAGCATTTATTAAGCACCCTATGTGTTAGGCCCAGATTAGATGCAGAGAACAGAAAGATGAACAAGGCAAGTTCTCTCATTTTAGGGGACTCATGGTCTAGTGCAGACGAGAGGCTAGTAAATAATTGACTGGAATATAGCAGGGTTGGCAAACTATAGCCTGTGGGCTAAATCAGGCCTGCCCCCTGCTTTTGTAAAATTTTATAGGAACATAGACACGGTCGTTATATTACATATCGCCTATGGCTGCTTTTCAATTACAACTGCAGATCTGAGTTGTTGCATCAAAGACTCTGTGGCCCACAAAGCCAAACATATTTACTCTCTGGTCCTTTACAGAAAAAAATTTGTGGACTGCTGCAGTGTGGTGAGATGAGTCCGATAATAGAGGCGTGTTCCATATTTGATAGTGCACAGAGGAGAGGATGAGGACCAAGGAGCACCCCCACAGAGCAGGAAGTGCCTGAGCCGGGCACTGAAGAGTGAATGGAAGACCAGGCAAGGACAACAGTAAAGCCAGAGGGACAAGAGGAAAGTTTGGAGATAAGAAATCCACAGGGCCCATCTGATGCTGCCTAAGCAATGGGGAGAGGGCAGGGGACACTGAAGAACAAAGGGGTGGCGGGAAATGAGGCCAAGGAGGGAGGAAGGGCCTCAGTGGGCCGTGAGTAGGCCACACTGGATTCTATTCTGTCAGCAATGGGGATTCATCACAGGGTTTTAAGCAAAAGAGGCAGCAGGTAGAAAATAGATTGAAAAAAGGTGAGCAGAAAAAACCAATTACGATTTTGTTGCAATGTCCTAAGCAAGAGATAATGACAGGGAAAAGAAAAAGGCCAAGGCAGTAGGGACTGAAAGGAGTAAAAAGTCTTAAGGACACCAAATTAGCCAACATAACGTGCTTTGTCATGCATATTCAATGAACTCTATGTGGCATAACATCGGGTGGCCAGAACAGGGAAGACTGCTCTGGTCAAATGCATCCCTGAAAGACATGGGCAAGGACCGTCACTTACCTGTGGGGTTCCAAAAAGGAAATCTTTGATTATTGTAACTAAATATTGTTCAATGGGAGCTGGTGAAATGAGTGACCAGGTGACTTTATTTTTAGCCATGTGGCCTACCCAATAGTGATTATTAGGCCCCATGGCTTCAGTGGTTCCTTGATCACTTGCCCCTTCTTGCTTTTCATTCTCCGAGATGAGCCTCACAGAGAGATGGGCAGGTGCCAGGTGGCAGCCAGCACAGGCTTTGTAGCCAGATTGACCTTGGTTGCAGGTCCTGACACATTTGCTTAATAGATCTGCATCCTTGGGTAAGTTACTTAGCCCAAGTAAAATGAGAATGAGAATAGCCAATGTATTGTTATAAAAATTAGGACGACACAAGCAAAGTGCTTAGCACAGGGCCTGGTGCAGAGATACATTCAAGAAATGTCAGCTGTCATTATCTTTTTTTTTTTTTTTTTTTTTTTTGAGACAGAGTCTCACTTTGTTGCCCGGGCTAGAGTGAGTGCCGTGGCATCAGCCTAGCTCACAGCAACCTCAAATTCCTGGGCTCAAGCAATCCTACTGCCTCAGCCTCCCGAGTAGCTGGGACTACAGGCATGCGCCACCATGCCTGGCTAATTTTTTCTATATATATTTTAGTTGGCCAGATAATTTCTTTCTATTTTTAGTAGAGACGGGGGTCTCGCTCTTGCTCAGGCTGGTCTCGAACTCCTGACCTCGAGCGATCCACCCACCTCGGCCTCCCAGAGTGCTAGGATTACAGGAGTGAGCCACCACGCCCGGCCTCAAGAAATGTCAGCTGTCATTATCTTAAGAGAGCGCAGGAAATCTTCATATCTCAACTAAACAAGGAAGCCTCATCCCACCTTCACCAAATAAGTGAAATCCCACTTCAGTGAGCACCTAACACAACTGTGATTGTATAAGTTAGTAACTAAGTTGTTTAATGTCTGTTTTCCAAAATGGAACGAAGGTTCTGAGATATCAAAGACCATGTCTCCTTTGTTCGGTGCTGCGTGCCCAGGGTCAGCACTGAGCCCGGCAGAGAGAGGGTCCCGTATGAATGTGCTGAACTCATGAGAGAGGGTGGGGTGAGGGCATGGGGAGGGGAAGAATAGGGAAGCAGAAAGAAGAGGAAGAGAGGGAAGAACAAGGAACCTCTCCTCTGTGGACTCCATCTGCCTGACAGTATTGCTGTCCCTAAACCTGACTATTCAGAAATGGGGGTTAAAGTGGCGGAGGTGGAAGGGACATTTCCATGATCCCTGAAAAAATGGGGTCCAAGGTGTTCGGACCCTCTCCTCAGCTAGGAGCAGCTTCCTTGAGTTTCATTTGGCAACAGGTAGTAAACATCCCAGAAAAGCTGATTTCCCCAGGCCTGGGGATGGGGTGAGTAATCAACAGGAGTTCCGGCTGCCAAGGGCCAGAGCAAAGCCAGCAAGTCAAGATGGCAGCTTAAAGGGACCTCAGAGGAAATTGCCCAGAAATTCATTAAATTTAAATCCTTTTATAAGCAGCTTAATTTTTTTACAAAATTGGGGTTTCTTGAAATCTCAGTGGGAGGGCTTAGATTTATCAATCTGGGTTTATAGCAAATGCAGATTCTAAGGCAAAAACCTTAAACCCAATAATGCTTAAAACATCACAACTATTTTTAACTATTTTAGTGGAAATCTTTCTAAAATATATTTCATGCCTCGCAGCTGCGGTAAACACAATGACCATGTCTGTGCCTTCTCCTGGTGACCAGGGCCACTGTCATGCACGGCAGTGACTGCTGCATTCCAGGCACTGTGGATCATTTCTCTGAGGGCACCTAGACGACTATGCTGTTCTGATCTGTGGCAGTTATGACTCTGTTTATTGACATTTCCTTCTAGGTGGCTAAGATGAGACCTTTAAAACTTGTACAAATCGGCCCCCCAAAAGTGGTACTGTTTTAGCTGATATTGCTTTTATTTCTACCAACTGCAGCTGCCTCTGCTTTCCACTGCTGCTTCTCATGTTGCCATTGAGCCCGCAATCCTTCCTGTTCCTCTAACTTAACTGTCTGTTGCCTCTCCAGTCTCTAACAAAAACTAGAACCCTAGTTTCTAACACCATTCTCCTATAAAAGGAACCAGGCTCCGTGGAGGAATAGCTGATTCTAAGACTGGGGCAGGAAATACACAATATGAATCTGAAGTATTTTGCAGTGCCAGAAAAGCAAGAAAATTCTTAAAAAAAATTTAAAACCTGTAATGACGGGTGTATGTCAAAGGGCCACAAGAGCTAACTGAAAGAGCCTCCAATGGTCAAAGGTGAAAAAACTTGAGCAACAAATAAAGTCATATTAAATTATAACCCAAAGTATAAAATAAATATCCATGAGTCTGTACGGATATAAATAAATGATTGAATAAATAAATCATTGGGAAAGAAGAGACAAATCAAATACCCCACGCAGAAGAATTCCAAATAATTTATGTAGATACTCTGCTCTCAAGGAGACAGAGCATAATTCCCCACTCAAGCGTGGGCTGCACGTTGTGACTTCCTTCCAAACAAAACAGAGTAGAAAGGGGGGAAGCAACTTTACGGTGGAGAACCCTGACGAACACTACCTCAGCCAGGTGACCAGGGTTAACGTCAACAGCGATAAGTATGTTGACAATATGCATGTGATACGATGTAATGACAATGTCGGTTTACCTCTGTTGTCTTCCTTCTTGAAACCCCGAAACCCCAGTCTGATCATGAGGACATCAGACAAATCCCAAATAAGGCACATTCTGCAAAATACCTGACCAGTACTCCCCCAAATGTCAAGGTCCTCAACGACAAGGAAGGTCTGAGAAACTGCCACTGGCAAAAGGAACCTAAGGAGACCTGACTACTAACCAACTAGATGGAACACAACAATCCTGGACGGGGTTCTAGAACAAAAAAGTGACATTAGGGGAAAACTAAGGACATGCAAATAAGCTGTAGATTTTATTTATTAATAACGATACTATATCAAGATTGGACCATTAATTATAACAAATGTACCTTAGTGACAGAAGGTGTGAATAATTGGGGTAACTGCTCACGGGGTATATGGGAACTCTGTGGTATCTGTGCAATTTTTCTGTAAATCTAAAACTGTTCCAATATAAATAGTTTACTTAGAAAAATTAAGTCACTAGCCTCCAGGTCCGACAAGGAAGGGCGAAGTGCCCCCCCCAGCAGCCTCTGCGGTCCTGGGATGAGGGCTTTGCTTGTCTTAGTGCACTCCCCGCCCTTGAGGGCTTGGTGGTTCAGGGTGACACTCATATACTTACAACACCACCCAGAGCTCGAAGACTTTTAAGAGGCTGTGAAAACAGTTATTTCCCTTATGTACTCTTTTCCAATTTATTCTCCCTGCAAGATAACAGGGCTTGAATTCATCAAGGAAGGAAAGTCTACCAGAAAAATGACAAAACCTCATGTAACTTTAGGAAGCCAGTTGGTTGGAATGTGAATTTGTTAGGAAAAGGCTACTCCCTGCAGTTCTCATTTACAAGCTTCACAAACTGGCTCCTAAACTAGCTTCCAGCTAAGAAAACGTGTTAAAGCATCAATAAAATTGTTCTAATCAGCCCTGCATAATCAAACGTAATTGATGCTTATTAAGAAAGAGAACACCACGTACTCCTTAAAAGGCAAAAGGAAAGAGGTCTTCAGTAGCCAGCAGAACCATGTGGGGCTACTGCTTTCTCCCTGGCCCCCAGGGGAGGGACGAGCCCTGGACTCTCTGTGGACACCTGTGCTCCCTCGACTGTCACGTCAGGGCATTGCATGACCTGGCTGCAGGGAGGTTGGGCTCTAGCAAGTAGCACTCTGGATGGGTAAGTGGTACTCAATTCTATATTTTCCCTCTTTCTTTTAGTCTATTTGGGCTGCTATAAAAATATTATAAACTACATGGCATATAAACAACAGAAATTTATTTCTCATAGTTCTAGAGGCTGGGGAGTCCAACATTAAGGTGTCGGCACATTTGGTATCTGATGAGGGCCCATTTCCCAGTTCCCAGTGGCATCTTTTTGCTGTATCTTCACACAGTGGAAGGGGTGAAGAATCTCCCTCAGGCCCCTTTTATATGGGCACTAATCCCATTCATTCATGAGGGCTTCCCTCTCATGACCTAATCACCTCAAAATACCATCACCCTGGGAATTAGGGTTTCAACATATAAGTTTGGGGGGGGATACAAACATTCAGACCATAACACCTTCCTTGATCAAACTACTTTGCTGCTCTGACCAACAATTTTCTCATCCACAAAAGAAGCGGCACAAAACTCATCCTTACCCACGTAAGTGGCAGGTAGTGATAATTAGTGAGAACAATTGTGTGAGCATAAGGGGCAGCTCCTACTTCAAGGCTTCTGGAGTACGTAAATTTTTGTACTCCATAATTATTTGTACATAATTTTTTGTAGAATTCTTAGACTAGTAAATCAGGACTTTAGAGTCAGTGGGTGGGTCTTCCTTGTAGTCAATTACTTGGCAAAGATCACTCAATAGGTGCATTGAGTTATCAACGTGTGAAATGTTATCAGTAGACCTAAACCATGTGCTCTCCTTTTGCACCTCTCAAGCCATCCTTCCCCCAGTCTGACCTCTCTCCTAGTGCTCCTGGAAACATCTGAAATACTGAATTAACATTCTTACCACAAGGACATATTAAAATGTCACATTGTATAGCATATCTTAAATCATCCATGGGTGGACTGCCTAGAAACACTGAGAATTTCTGGTGATTTCAATCTACACCACTTATTCCTTTCATCCAACCTGAGACATTTCATTTTATTCCTGGGCTGGCGTGTGGGGCCGTGGTGCTGTTCATGTTCTTCTGTGCTCATTCTCCCCTATTTCCAGGGCTTCATTCTGACTATCACTTTGGCAACATCTGCCCTAGGTCATTAGCTCTTTCCATCAGCAGGGTTAGCCTGCACCCTCAAGGCAAGCTCTGGTTCTTGGAAGTGGCCAGGACATTTCTTTTGTGCCCACTCAACAGCAGTCTCACCGTTCTCTCTGCTGTTGTTACTTTGGCCATCCAGACAGAATTCTCACCCTTTCCCCTTGCTCTCACATAGGGCTTTCCTGTTTCCAGTCTTCTTAGTATTAATATAACATGAGGCAGACTTGAGAGTGCTTATTTTAGGGGCAGAAGTAGCTGCTAGAAAAGGAGAGGTTAAAGATAATGGAAAAGGGGCACTCGCTGATACGGCCAAGTCTCAGAAGAAGCAGAAGGGCTTGGGGTTTGGAGCACGGGAGGTTGAGTTTGAGAAGGAGGGAAGAAGGGAAAGAGAGAGGTGTAAGAGTAGATGGGGAGGATGTTAAGATAGCTCATTCCCATAGCAGCTTTTTATTTTTAATGAAAGTGAAAATTATCTCTGCTGAGCCTGCACATGGGCAAGAATTATGGAAAATATGAGTAAGTAAGGGATGGCTATTGAAGAGAAGAGAAGAAAGAACTGCTTGGGGACAAGAGTCAGGAAGATTTCTCCCATCACACTCCACGTCCCACAGAGACTGGCCACAAACCCT
>CM052441.1:60105101-60149214 GCA_028533085.1 Varecia variegata | reverse complement strand
GAAACCAAAGCCTGGGGTGACCAGATGTCCCATGCCACCACTCTTATCAACAATATGTCTGTCAGTGCATCCTTCACCTTGTCCTCTTCTCACCTTCTTCTTTTTATGTTTCTTTTTCTCTTTTCCTGTCCACCACCAGCTAGCCCTCTTTTTTCCAGGGCCTCCCTTTCCTTAACTCTTTCCTATAGCAGAAAACATTTAAGTTCCACAGGAGCAAGAATGGGCTCCAAAGATTAGTTGAGGGCCCTCAGGAATAGGCAGCATCTCCTAGCCTCATCCTCTTCCTCCTCCAGGAAATGGCATCACCCTTCCCACATCCCCCTGGTGCCAGGGAAGAGAACTAACTTCCACTATGTGCCAGCTATGCCAGACATTGCTGGAGACCCTACAACCATCCCCTACTCAATCTTGCCTTCAGCTAAATGCAGTATTGGTTTATTATACCTATTTTACAGAGTCCTCTAAGGGATTATGTCTTGTTCTGCTACTAAGTAGCAGAGGCAAGGTAGAAATCCAAGCTTTTACTGTTTCTACCACAAAATTCTACCAGGCACAAGATAATAGCATCTCTTATTGTGTTCTCATTAACTTTCGATCTATAATTTGCTCATTGTATTGTGTTTCCCATATTAATTCCCATTTATAGAAGAAATTTTAAAATTATAGAACATTAAAATTTTAATTATGAAACTAAATAGACAGAAATTATAGTTTGAGGATTTTAATGAATACTGAAATCAAGCTGGTTTTACTTAAAATACTTCAAGGGAATTTCAGACAAATGTCAAGATCAAAAATTTTATGTATTTACTTCTGGTTAAGCATGGCAATTTGTTGTATTATCTCTATTCCCTCCAAAAATTCTACTAGAATGACAGCAAAGAGATTATTTTTAGTCCTAAATCAATAGGGTAAAAGGAATAAAGAAGATAGAAACAACAAAATTGTAGATTCTAGAAAGCAAACAAACGAATGTAACAGACATAGCACAGGCAAGAAAGCAAACAGCTACAACAGCAATAGAGAAAGGCAAGAAGAAACCAGATTTATGCCACAGAAACCTCAGGAATTGCAGAATTGGTAGCAGCTAGGACTTTTAGAAATAGAGGTGAAGGTAGAGCTAACAAAGGAAGTATTGATTGATAGACAGTCTGCATGAGATTTCCAAATACAGTCGTCCCCCCTTATCTGCAGTTTCCTTTCTGACCTGTGGTCAACTGCTATCCAAAAATATTCAAATGGAAAATTCCAGAAATGAACAACTCACAAGTTTTAAATTGTGCCCATTCTCAGTAGCATGATGAAATCTCCGCCTGTCTGGCTCCATCCTGCCCAGCACGTGAATCCTCCCCTGGTTCGGCACATCCCTGCTGCAGACCCTACCCACCCATGAGGCACTCAGTGGCCACATCAGTCATCAGGTCAACTGTCAAGTTCACAGTGTGTGTGTTCAAGTAACCCTTATTTTGCTTAATAATGGCCCCAATGCACAAGAGTACTGCACCTAATTTATAAATTAAACTTTATCATAGGTATGTATGTATAAAATAAAACATAGTGTACATGGGGCTCAGTACCATCCATGGTTGCGGCATCCACTGGGGGTCTTGGAAGTATCCCCCGCAGGTAAAGGGGGACTACCATAACTACTCCAATATCAAGAATCAGGTGAACGCTCTTCCTTACCATGGCAGAAAACGAAAGTTTATCCCCCAGGGAAGGTGAAACAGAGGGTCTCTGAGATAAAAAACACCACGCTCAGTTGATGGGATATACTGAAAACAGGCAGTGGAGTAAAAGTATTAGTAAAAGCCTCTGCTCTGTAGCTCTCTTTCCACATTTGCCTTCCAAAAACCTGGACTATTTCTTCCAATAAAATATTGTAACATCCTTCTCTAGGAAATCTGAATATCCCAAGAAAAATGGCCCAAAGGCATTGACATTGGATCTGCCCCATTGAAAACACCCAAGCTGATGACCCTGGTCTTCTGCCCACAGTTGGCATCAGCTGCAGGTACAGAGCTTACAGTTAGCTCTGTGGGGCCCTACGCTTAAACATGGGCAGAAAGACACGACTCTCTGAACTTTGAGGAATGCATCTAATATAGAAAACAGAAAGGCCAAATAAATAAACATCTAAGATTCACATGAAGGTAAAAACAATACAGGAAAAGAAAATTTCATAAAAGTTATTGCTAAATATAGCTTTTATGGATGATAGTCTCAGAAAGATAAGAGAAGATATTACATTCATTTAACAAGAATAGCATAATGGTAAACAAAGTCAGAGAACATTGTTTAAAAGCTCAAAAAAATTAGGAAGCAGACAGTATATGTAAAAAAAAATTCAGTGAATGGGTTGGAAAATAAAGTTGACAAAATCTCACAAAACGGAGAGCAAAAAAGATAGAGGATAATAAGGTCAAAAAGATAAAAAATTAGAATGTTAGTCTCAGTAATTCCACATTCAAATAATAGCAGTTCCAGAAACATAAAATAGAGAAATTGGAAGATCCAAAACAGTGAAATAATTCAAGAAAATAGTCCAGACCAATGGATGAGTTTCCGATCTAAAAGATCAATCGTGTGCTTAGCACATGGATAAAATTAGACCTGTGCCACAGGCATGTCGTGATGGGTGCTGCCATGCTTTCCTCAGATCTCCCTTCAGGAATGAAGCCCTTTTTGCCCTAGCTGCTAGCAGCGTTGCCAGCCATCTTTGGGGATTACCTCAGCAGAAGATGGCCTTACCCAAGGTCACACCTCCTTTGAGGGGTAGCCGATATCCAATCAACATGCATATAAAGGACCAGTCTCCTTGCCCCAACTCAGGGCAACTCTGAAGGGTCATGCCAGCTACAGAACCAACCCAGACCACACCAGCTAATGTTCCTTTGAGAGTACGGGACAACTCAACTGTTCTCTCTGTCCTCTCATACTTCCTTCCCTCCCTCCACAGCTGTTGATCCCAAGAGCACTCTCTAATAAACCTCTCATACACTAATTTCCAACTCAGAGTCTGCTTCTTAGAAACCCAATCTGTGATACACATCACTGTGAATTTTCAGAATGCCTGGGATTTGAAGGAAAAAACAAAAAGAATAAATCTTTAAAGCATTCTGAATGGGGGTTTCAAGGGAAGTGAAACTTGGTGGAGGGCAGGCTTGATACAAAGGATCAATCATGAAAATCACCTTGGGTTCTCAACAGCAGCAATGAAAACTAGCAGACATTGAAGAACATTTTTTAATTATAAGAGAGAAAATTGCTTCAAACCTGAAATCTTATACCCAGCCAAATTCTGAATCAATAATGAAGGTAGAATAAAGACATTTTTGGTCTTATAAAATTTACCACTCATGTACTTTTTCTCAGGAAAAAAAAATGCAGCATGTGCATAAGTAAAATGAAGGGATAAACCAAAACAAAGTGGAAAATATGGAATCCAGGACCTGGGGGCTCCAACTGAGGAGCGTGGCAAAGAGAAGGCCCAGGAAGATAAGATGATGAAGGAGATCCCAAGATGATAGCTGCTCCAGAGAGAGGCCTTGAGATCAAGCTAACCCGACAGGGGTGGGTGAGAAGACTCTGCTGAGATCTGTTCCATCAGCTGAAAGAGACAGACAGCTAGATACGTTTGAATCTAGCTTGAGGAAGTTTACACAGCTGGAGGAATTTGGGGATAAATTAGTGGTATGTACATAGAAAATTAAGAAACGAAGAAAAAAGGGACCATTTACAAATTCCAAGAAAACCAAAGATGTGAAAGAAACGAAACCTTGCATAGCTCCAGTTGTGTGTATACTGCTATTAAATTTTAAATAAAAATAATGAGAGATTTAATCTAACCAAAATTAGAGCTAACTATATTGGTAGGATAAAGGGACAGCAAGAGAGTGTGTGTGTGTGTGTGTGTGTGTGTGTGTGTACGTGCGCGTGCGGGTGCACATGTGCAGGCATGACTGTGTTAGGGAGTGGGAGTATGTGGAAAGAGAGCAAAGCCCTCAGTTTTCATAACTGAAAGGCAGTATACAGGTCTAAAACTGGGAAATCAAGAGGGAACACTACAACATGTACAGAAATACCAAAGATACACAAATAATCAGTTATAAGTTGACAGTGATTGCTCGCTGGGAGCATGAACTGGTGTATATGGAAGAGGTAGAAATGACCGTTGATAAAAGTAAAAACAAAATTAAAAGCAGAATAAGGTTTTTGTTTTGTTTTGTTTTGTTTTTGGATTTGCTAGCTGGATTCTATCCAGAAACCTATGTCGCCAAAAGTCTAATTTTAGAGTGCCTCTATTTGGGGTTTGTATTAGTAGCACTGTGGTGCTACTTCATTCTTTGGTGGTTTTTTGCAGGTTGAATAAAGATGACAAAAAGGAATCATTTGCAAATGAGTTTTTAGGATGAAGTGCTTCTATTATTTATACTCTTATGATATTTCCCCCAAATCTCAGCTGGTTAAATAGTCTTTATGGTGTATACTTTGAGGTACGATATGCTATTTTTTGTATCCCTACAATGTAGTTAAATTATGATATTTTTTTTTTACCAAGTATAAAAAGTTGACCACCTTTGGTTTTGTATTAGTGCCACAAAAAAAAAAAAAATACTCTTTGCAAAAGAAACTTAATCTGCATGCTCATCGCCTAAACACAACAAGAAAAATGAGGGCTGCCTCTAGGTAAAATCCCATGGGCTCACTCAGGTGGCTTTGGGGGTGACAGTGGGTCACTGATGCAGAAGAGCCATGCCAAAATTAAGCCCACTCACTCCCCCCCCACACTACACAACTGAGTCACTGCCTCTCTCTGACTCTGAGGGTGGAGATAAGGAGAATCCCAGTCCCTGGAGTGAATGGACCTTGTGGGAATTCTGAAGTAGGGGAGGTCTCTGAGCCTCAGCTTGTTGACTGTGTGCAGGAAGAAACCCCAGTGAGGCACTAGAGGCTCTTCGCCAAATGTCCCACAGCTTAGCACTGGTGCCAAGCATGGCCTTTGGCACACAGAAGACACTCAATAAAAACATATTGGGTGCGGGAATGGCAGATACAAGCTATAAGAGCTAGACCACCTTTCAAAGACATAAGAAAAAAAATTAGGCAAACAATTCAAAGTTGCATTTTTTAAATTTGAAGTCATCAAAAAAGAAAGCTCTCTCCCACCATAAGGAGTAGCAGCACAGTTTTTCTTCCCTAAAGTTGGGATGGTCTAGGAAACTAAGGGCTTCTCAAAGTATAGAAACTAATTGGTAGCTTGGATAACCAGCTCTTGGAAGCACAAAAAGTGGATACTATGGTTTGAATGTTGGTGTCCCCCCAAAATTTATGTGCTGGAATCTAATACCCAATGTGGTAGTATTAAGAGGTGGGGCCTATTGGGAAGTAATTACATAACTAAGTAAAGAGGTTGAGGGAGCTGCCTTGCCCCTTCCACCAGGTAAGGATACAGCAAGAAGGTGCCATCTCGAGGCAGAGGGAAAGCCCTCACCAGATATCAAATCTGCTGGCACCTAGATCTGGAATTGCCTTGCCTCCAGAAATGTTAGCAATAAATTTCTATTGTTCATACACTACCCAGTCTAAAGTATTTCGTTATAGTCCTTTGAACAGACTAAGACAGTGGGACCAAAAGCTCCCAGGTGAACAGCAAGTTTAACTGGATTTAAAGATGACAAAAAAGCATCATCAGGGACCTCAAGTGTACTCTTGATTGCCACGGGCATCTGAGGGCCGGGTGTCAAGGAGGAAGGGAATGATAGCAACAGCCATGTCTGGTGAGTGTGGGTACTGACTGACTATGCCCCAGGCACTGTGCGGAGAGCTTCAGACGTGTTCACACACTTAATCATCACAGCAGCCCTACACAGTAAGGATGTGCTGTGTCACCCCAAGGGGCACCCTCCATGCTCCCCATAGTGCACCGTCCTGAGGGCTCACTGCAGAAGATTTGGGGATGACCGTTTGGCTCTGGAAAGGTCACCACTCTTGATGAAGGAGGAGGTGGTGGTGCACTCTTCCTTCCACATGGTAGGTCCCAGGAGGGAGATCATTTTATTGGCCTCATTTTACAGTGAAGACACTAGAGCACAAAGCGAATGAGTAACTTGTCCTAGGTCACCCAGCTAGTCAGTGGTGGGGCTTGTATCCAAACCCAGCTGGGCCAGCTCCCGTTAGGCCTATGTTTTAATAAGCACATTTCAGTCCTTTAAAAAAAAAAAAAAGCAGGGTTGGGAGGGAGAAGAGTAATAGGAATGGGAAAATGAAGAAAAAAAATGGGGAAAAAAACAAAAAGGGGAACGTGTTGGCCTCAGGTACCAACCACAGATGTGGTTTTGTAGATTGCCCTGGAGAACTCTGACCAGGTAATTTTCTTCATAAGGGATTGCTCTCCCCTTCTGTGAGTGGCGTTCTGATGAGACCTGCATGGAGGAGAAACTTGTCAGGAAGCACCTTCTCATATAGCAAAAGTGCGGTTCAGTTTCTTATTTTTTTTAAAGGGACGCATTACTGTCAGTGATACCGGCTCACAGGCGGACGAGGGGCCTTTTCTCCAGGACGTCCCTCTGCACTGGACTCTGACTTTGTGGTCTGCTGCTTAAACAAGAGGCGAGTACACCTGCAGGGCAGGAAACGTGATACCTCATCCCTCTTCCTCTGGATGGAAAGTGGGAAATGGAGATCTGTCAACCTCAAAGAGATAGTTTGTCCGTTTAGGTGATGGACCCACAAGTGGAGAAGTGACTGTAAGTTCTCCAAAAGGCTTAACTTGCCTGTCACACACGTGCCAGGAAACCTCATCCTACACGAAGGCCACTCCCGGGATTATTAAATAGCTTTGGCTGTGCTCTTTGCTTCTGTGGCAGAAACATTACTTGCTTTATAAAGAAATCTGGCTCATTTTCCTTAATGTTTGAATAACTTTGCATATTCTGAATAATACCTATTAAAATACAGTAGTGTACATTGTAAGTGGACATAATTGGAGTTTGTTGAAGGCTCCTCCTCCCGTCACCCATTTCCATCACCCTAAGGAGCCAGATGAAAAAGACATCAGGCTAGAGCAAAAAATCTGAAATATCAATATGATTCCACAAACCACAGCAGCATACATTCCAGATCAAGTAATATTTCTCATGTTCATAAACCTCTTTTGGTTTGAGATATTTGAGTATCCTGAGACAAAAATCTGTGTCCTCCAGGTGAGAATATGACCTTTGGTTTGACCATTGTCTCTAGGACACCTCTCTTCTTACTGTAAAGAATGAAACTTTCACTTGCAAAACACAGTTTACTTCACAGTGAAAAAAGTACCATGTAATTAAACAACTAAGATATTTACTGAGTACCTATAATGTGCAAAATGTTCACATTTAATGTCAGAGATACTTACGTTCTTGCCTTCACAGAGCTAGCAATCTAACTAGGAAGGTAGGTCTACAGATACACCAAATAATAATAATTGTTAACATTTGCTAAAAGAATGTTCCAGGCACTAAGCTTTGTATAAATTAATCTCAGTTAGTCCCATTTAATTCCTACAACAACCCTGAAAATACAATTTACCCCTGTAAATAAAATTATTATTCTCATTTTACAGAAGAGGAAACGAGACCACAAAGAGTTAAGTGACTTGCCCAAAGTCACACACTGAGAAGTGGCAGAGCTGGGATTCAAACCCGGGCAGTCTGGCTCTAGAGTCCAGCCTATAGGTCATACTTTACTCTATAGCTTTTAGGTAGGATGAAATGAGTACTTTGAGTGAAAAAAAAAAAGAAAAAGCAAGAAATTAGTAGTTATTATCGAACAATAAGTTGCAGCTTAAGTGTCTTTTTATTCTTTTACTGTCAGAAGGGGAAAGAAGTTAAGCTAAGACTGAACAGGTAGGAGCTGGGGGCTGGGGAGCACTTTGGAAGACAAGGTGCCAAGTCTCAGAGGCAGAAACAAGGTCAATAGGGTCAAGAAAATGAAAGGAGACCAAGGTGGCTAAAGGGGGGACGAGAAGGCCACAGAGTGGCACCAGCCAGCACTGGGGAGTTGACCCAGCAGGGACCAAGCACCCACTATGTCAGCCAGGATGGAGGGTTTGGAGCTTCAGCTCGTTTCTCATTTTGAAAATATAGACCAACGTGAGGATTTATATTATATTTTAACCATCTAAATGGGATACTCAATCTTCAAAGTGTTAAGTTTAAGGAGTCACAGGTTGACATGGAGTGACGGGGAGGAGGCAGAAAGTAAGCATAATGGGGAAAATTTCTTTTTTAACAATCAGAACTTTTAATTCTGAAACAGAAGCCATGATTCAATTTATGTTGCGACAGTTTAAAAATGTAGATATTCATCAACACTGAAAGTAAACTCTTCCCCCACCACACCCAATTACCCTGTGCCCCCAGGGCCCAAGCAGTTTAGATTCACTGCAAAGGAAACCTTTCATTTGTGAAGTGGCCACTCCTCCTCACCCTTGATGATCATTGAATTAACTAAGTGTGACTCGACTAAAGCAGCTCTTTGCAATGTCTTCAAACAGCCACACTGTTTGAGATCTAATCCCTTGGACTGGAGACTAAATCCAGCCCTTTGATGTGGACTCTGTGTCCATGCTTACTTGAGAATTCGGGGTGAGTGGAGGAGTTTAGAGATGCCAGTCCCCACTGAAACGTGAAACTGACAGCCTCTTCATCTGTCTGCCCCCATCAGTTACCGTTTCTTCTCTAGAAATGCCACTTGGAAAACCCAGGACTATCCTTTTGTATTGAATGTACAGCACCCCCTCCTTCAAGAAACCTACCCCAGATTAATTGGCACTAATACAGCCATTCACAGCTGTATACAAGATGTTGGGGAGTGAAGCAGAGAGGGGTGATTATGGTTGCCTGCACACTGTCATTACGTTGTAAGAACAGACTCGCCTCCTTCAGAAATGGCATGATAATAGAATGTAATAGCAGAGCCTCTTGGCATTCAATGCCATCGTGCAAATAAGAGCACATCTCGGTGACAATAACAAAGATAGAATGTGAAACAACAAAGCCCTCTCTCTCTTGGCCAGAATTCTCAAGAGCAGCTCATTACTTTAACCTCTCCACCTTCACTGAATGCACAATTAGAAACATGCTTTTCCACGGGCATTAAATCCACTTACTTGCTTACTCTGCCCTCATTAGAACACTCAGTGGGGCCCAATTAGCTGGATGGTCATAAACAGATGTTTGTGACTTGAGAGAACAGAAAGAGAACATTCTTGGAGCCAAAAGAGAATGGAGAAAATCTGGTACACCCCATCTTATTAATTACCTGAAATCTATAGAATTTTAGTTTTGACATGAGCCTACACAGTTTGTTTGGATGCGGAAAACTTACAGACAGAAACACTGAGCTCTCCTATAGCAGAAATCAATATTTTATTCATGTCACATAGCATTTTTTAAACTTCAGTCAACATTTTAAAACTAAGAAATTTTGCAGATTGTCTATATCACTTGAAAAGAAGTTAGAAAGTTTGGCAACAGTGAGCTCACTCTCCTGCATGGTCACATGGCTGGAGGTGAGTTGTATGTCTATTCACAAAGGGCATTTGCAAGAGGGTAGGTGTTTTTGGTTGTCACAGTGATGGGGACATGCTACTGGCAGTTAGTGGGCAGGAGCCAAGGATGTTACATGTCCTCTTGTTGCTTGAGAGGTTCAAGCACAACCAACTAATGTCCATCCCAAAATGCAGAGGGCAACTCCACGGGTAAACACCAAATGATTCATTATTATTCTTGTTCAAATAGAGCATGAGCAAAATCTGCCCTGAAGCATAGGTGCATTTTTTAAAATTTTTTATTGAAAATTTATTGAATTCATACATCTATATTATTATTTTTAAGATAAACACCTCATGAATTTATACCAATGCTTCTAGTTCAAATTCAGAACTACAGAGGCTTATACTTAATGTCTTCTCTGTTATACCTATGTTTCCTTTCTTCCATAGCAGATGTCCTGGTTCTCCAGGACACTGAAGATGGTAGAATTGGAACATTCGATAATTGCTCGTCTACTTTATCCGGTTTTACACACATAGTCTGTGATAGGTTTATACTATCACATAGGTGCGTTTTGATAGACTGATTAGTTCATGCTTGACCCCATCCCCAAACATCACTGTTCAAAGGTAGTTCAGTTGAATTTTTAGTTGAAAAGGAGAAGCATCTATTTAACATACCCCTCTAGAATGCCACATTTTTGTTCTTTCTTTGACATTTCTGGAATAAGCCCATATAATTCCAAAGTTTCTCCCAGGACTCCAATTCCCCCTTTGCATGGAGATACAGCCACAACCCTAGTATGGAGTAGCTCCCACTCTGGGCGTCAGGAATATACCTTAGTAAGCCAGACAGAAGAGGTTTGTTCTTATCAGGCTTCCATTCCAGAAAGGGGAGACAAGCAATAAACTAGTAAATAAATATTGAAAAGGGTCATTTTTGGCGACCAGCAGGGGGGTGTGTGCAATGAAAGAGGGCACTGTGATGTGACGTGTGGGCTGGGGCTCCCTTGATGGAGCTGTCAGAAGCTGCCACAGAGCAGATTCCTGGGTGGCAAGAAGGAACTCACCATGTGAAGATGGCGCGTGACGGGTAGAGCATCCCAGACAGAGCACAGCAAGGGCAAAGGCAAATGTTTCTGGAAGAAGAAGAATCCAATGTGGCTGAATAAGGAGGAAAAGTATACGTGACAGAGTTAGAGAGGTAAGTTGGGACCAGTTCAAGAAGGTCATTTGCGATCACAGAGAAACATCTGGATTTTATTCAAGGTGCAGTGGGAAGCCATTGAGGAGTTTTAAGGAGGGATGTGGCAGGATCAAATTAACATTTTAGAAAGAGCACCAGGCTGCTGTGTGGGGAACAGACTGTAGGAGAGAACGGACTGTAGGAGACGAGAGGAGAAACAGGGACACCAGCTAAAATTTAGCATAACTGGCCCTACAATTGCTTTCAACCCCAAAAATGCTATCTTTGGTCCTATGATCCATAAGAGGCAATGAGTATAAGACAGAGCCCAGACCTGGAGTCTTGGTATAACATGACCCGCTAACGCCCATTTGCTGGCAGGATCATTTCTCACCAAAAACATCAATCCTCTAGAGAGACCACAAAGACCCTGCAGTTTTACGTCCTCGCATCCTGCAATCTTGTTGGAGTTCTGTGGCAAGGAACCCATAATGGTACTAGTGTACCCGTTGTAACGGTTTGAAACCAAAAGGCCTCTCCATCTGATGTTTAAACCACAAATATTTCTAATTGTTTATATTGGGCATAAAACACAGAAGGTATTGATTTTTCTTCCATTGTTATTGTTAAGCAGTTTGGTTTTTTCAAAGTCTCCCCTTAACTGTAGCTTCGAACAAGAAATACATTTTATAATGCGCCCTGCCCCTCCCCCAGTAGCAGACGATCCACATTACCAAGCAATGGCATCTGGCAACTATTATTCCCCTGGAGCACAGCTGCTCACAGAAGAGTTAAAAAAAGGGTTGTAAGGAAGAACATGGAAATCAATTGTTAAGTCTTATTTTAATTATTGGCTGCTTTGGTTTAAGACTTGGTTACTTTTCATAAACATTTGCATTAGGTAGGCAGCAGGTCTTTCCCTGATTAAATGCCCTAAATTTTTAATTTATGTTTCCATCCAAATGTTCAACTTTCATGCCAACCAGAACTTGGCTTTCTCAGGTACCTTCCTAACTTTTCTCTACGTGGATATTTGGAAATTCTGGAGGAAGACATTCAAAGCCCTCCACCCAGGCTCTGGGAGCTCTCATCACCATAGCAAGGCAGTCTTTCCCTGGGACAAGATGCCTCCTGTAGAAGGCAGCCATAACTGATGTTTGCTATGTAAACTATAGAGCAATCTGATGTTTGCTATAGTAATAGCTATGCTATTACTAAGAAGCCCTAAAGAACTCTTTAATCTTGACATTGTCTTTAAAAAAAGAGATAAGGCTAAGGACAAATCTTGACTTCTGTGTTAATTCAAAAATATAGGGGTTTACACACAACCCACAAGAGAGAGAGCTAAATCTTGGAACAGAATAAAGGCAAGGGAGGCAGCATCTAGACCAGCGGCTCTCTGTACCCACATCCACCATGACACTCCTATCCCTCAGCTTCCTAGCTTCCCCTGTAGCTACAGATGACCATGTGATCCAATTTTGGCCAAAGAGACATAAGGAAGAATCTCCTATGATTCTACTTTCCTGATAAAAGTAACAGATGCAGCTAGCATCACTGCCTTCCCACCTTCCTTCCTCCTTACTGCTTGGAATGCTAAGGTGGATACAGCTACAGCATCATCTTGCAACCATGGGGAAAGAATGAAGGGACCACAGAGATGCCAACATACACCCCTGATACTGTGAGGCAGTTGGACAAGGATTAGCAAATGCTGACCTCCACTCTTGTCATGTAAGAAAGTAAAGTCCTATGTGATTTGAGACGCTTTAGTTGAATTTTTCTACCTGTCATACCTTGGTTCCACCACAGGTAAAGTCCATCCTCAGCTGTGGATCACAGAAAGACCCAGAGCCCGTTCCTTCTCAGGATCCAACCTGACATCTCCACAGAATGCTTTCCCATGAAAATAATTTTATAACTTGTAAGCCAAAGTTTACTGTGTCTGGGCACCAAACACTGATATTTACTGTGTCAAGTCTTGATTAAACATTGCATTGGTCAAGGTCCAGTCAGGAAAATAAAGACATGTCGGGTCATTTGTAGGGAGGATTTCATATCAGGACATAATTACAAATGCATCAAAAAAGCTGAAAAGCGAGACAGCAAATGATGAGGAAACCGAGTTAGTAGCAAAGCAGGAAGCCACGACCAGCCCTAAAGCTGGAGGGAACAAGTAAAGGGAAGGGAGGCTGCCCGACAGAAGGCAGCACAGCAGGGAGGCTGCCCAGTGAGGGCTGAGACCATGAGGGAAGTCCTGTCAGCATGAGCTGGAACGGCGGAAGGAACACACCCACTGCCTCAGAGGTCACCCGAAATGAAGACAGAGGGAACAAATGCCCTGACTTCGCCCTGTCCCGCCCCCCTCATCTCTCAGTCACCCATCAGTGCCTGTCACCAGCTAAAGCTCCCCAAAGTTGGTTGGCACAAGAGCCTGGAAAGCCGGTTTCCAGGAGTAATCCCTCCACAATGCAGAGCAGAGCAGGAGGGACAGAGAATGGATTTGAACGCAAACAGCCAGTGACTAGCACAGACATTTGCTGCTGTTAATAGCAGTGTATGTATAATAATATTTCAATGACTTTTTTTTACCCTCTCCTCTGTCTGTGACCCTCACAATCTCTGTTGAACTTACAATGATCACAAAATGCTCAATACACAGGATGCCAGATGTGGGTGTCTCCCTGGAAGACAAACATACAGTTTTCTTAATATGTTTAGTGCAAAAGCACAAGTAAGTTCTATTCTAAGCAGTTACAGGATTAACTTGTGGAACAAAGACAAAGAAGGGCAAATGACCTGGAAGTATAATTGCCATCACAGCGGCCCCTTTGATTCTACGGAAATCAGGGAAGAATTCCCCCTCAGCCCTACTCCATGCTTGTGCTCTTCTCTGAGCACAAAGGAGACCTGACTCTCATGCTTTCACCTCAGTGGGGAAGGAAGAGGGGCAAGAGCAGAGGGACACGGCATTTCCACATCACTGGCCACAGAAAACTTAGAAACGTGGATTTGTAGAGTTCAAAAAAGACTTGCAAGGCCAGGCGCGGTGGCTCACGCCTGTAATCCTAGCACTCTGGGAGGCCAAGGCGGGTGGATAGCTCGAGGTCAGGAGTTCGAGACCAGCCTGAGCAAGAGCGAGACCCCGTCTCTACTAAAAATAGAAAGAAATTATCTGGCCAACTAAAATATATATAGAAAAAAATTAGCCGGGCATGGTGGCTCATGCCTGTAGTCCCAGCTACTCGGGAGGCTGAGGCAGAAGGATTGCTTGAGCCCAGGAGTTTGAGGTTGCTGTGAGCTAGGCTGACGCCACGGCACTCACTCTAGCCTGGGCAACAAAGCAAGACTCTGTCTCAAAAAAAAAAAAAAAAAAAAGACTTGCATAAAGTAAGATCATGTTGGTAAGTGCTTTGAAATCCAGGAAGCATTACAGAAGTTATATATATGTTACATACACTTATATATATATATTTTTCTATCCTCCCATTTAGTCCTTTGATCTTACATATAACATCTCTAAGAAACAAGCATTCAACTTCAGTTTTACTCTTTGCAGTTCAGAATGCTCAGCGCTTCATGCGGAGGCATGTGCTGTAGACACATAGCTCTGATCATTAGGAAGCCAAGAGTCTTCCTCACATTTTCTTCTACCTTGTGGTGCTGTGCTTGCCCTTCCTCCTCCACTTGACGGAGTGGAGGAGATGATGGAGAGTGTGTTGCAAGTGATCCATGTTCTGGAAGGCCTGCAACAAGCAGAACACCTGAGAACGTTGAACGTGTACGGGTTAGGTTAAGAGATCCTGGGAGAACTGTGTGAGGTCCCAAGGTGCCTACTTTGAAGCAGACTGAGGCATCGTTGTCCTATATGAAATGTTTCTTATATCTTGTATCTTCTTCAATAAATGTCTTTATTTTTTGTACTACATGGCAGGATACTTTCAGGACAGACTCTCTCTCTCTCTCTCTGAAGAACACAGACCATACACTAACCCATTTCTCCATTTTGAAAATTAGGACATTTTTCCCCTATGTCCAGTCTTCTGAAATGCCTTTTATTAATTTTATATTTGGCAAAATTTTGCAAAGAGGAAACCAGACAACTCAGTATCTCTGGAAAGTTATGTATATGGATTTCTGTGTATGAAATACAAGGATGGTTTAAGTGACAAACACTATTCAAACCAAGACTAATATATTTTATTCATTATCAAGGTAATCCTAACAGGATGAGGCTGCTTAAGTTATCATGCATTGGAAAAGTAAATTTTTAAATGATCATATGTATTGATAGAAATTTCTTGATTTTTTTCCCCCAGCATCTAATGTTTTTTTTGTTGTTGTGGTTTTTTTTTTGTTTTTTTTTTGAGACAGGGTCTCACTCTGTCACCCAGACTGAAGTTCAGTGGTGCAATCATAGCTCACTGCAGCCTCAAACTCCTGAGCTCAAGTGATCTTCCCATCTTAACCCCCTAGTAAGCTGTGACTATAGTCACATACCACCATGCCTGGCTAATTTTTTATTTTTTTTGTAGAGATGGGGTCTTGCTATTAAATATGTTGACCAGGCTGGTTTTGAACTCCTGGCCTCAAGTTCTCCTCCGGCCTCAACCTCCCAAAGTGTGGGGATTACAGACGTGAGCCATGACACCTGGCCATAGTTTTTTTTTTAGTTTTTTGTTTGCTTTTTTTTTTTCTCCTGAAGAAAGGCTTATTGAATTTGCAAAATGTGGGTTTTTAGTTAGAAAGTCTAGGACCGATTTCACTAGTTGGTTGCTATCTGGCTACACTGATAGCAGGATTTATAAGAGAAAAAAAATGAAGGTGCAAAATATGCTTTGGTATTGAGGTCAGGCTTATTGTTTGTTCCCAAGCTCTTCAAGGCACAGACATGTGGCAATTTGGCATAAGCACCAAGAGAAAAAATTACAATATCCCAATTCCCCGGTTATCTTAAAATGAAGCAGCAAATGGGAAGAATTCTTTGCATAATTATAGAAAGTTTGGCTATATCATGCTGGACTTGTTTTTCTTAGATAAAGGAATAATTAAACTGTACCATTATATAATAATAATCCTTATCTCTCATTTCTCAGAGGAAATCATAGGACCATGAGTTTCCTTGGGGTTCAGCCTGAGTTGTCATTTTTCTAGCTCTTAAACTTCCTGAAAACCTGATCAAGTCATCAGGCATGACCAGGAACCCCAAAATGTACCCAGTTCATAGACGGAGGAGAGATAATGGGTGTGAGGGGTCTCTAGAAAAGATTATGTGGCTTCATTACGACAGAATGGCAGAAATTCTCTCAAGGCTTTTAAGTTCTAGTGGGAGCATGGCCCGTTCCCCACATCCCTGAAGGAGAAGTCACTATTGGAGAATCTTGCCCACCACTCAGCGCTAAGAAACAGGTGGTGTCACTGACAAAATTTCTGAAATTGTGAGTCTGAAGTTGAGTTTGATGTTGAAAGTCTGTCATTAAGGGCTAGCTGGCTGTTGCCGTCATTGGATTTAAGTTTACTCCACACTCAGGAGTAGCATTTTTGTTTCAAGGAAGGTCCTGTCTGCATTCTGAAGAGAACTCATTCTGAGTTCACAGACTGCACCTGAAAATACAAAATCCAGTTTCTGTCGGTCCTGATGTTTTTCTAGTGTATTTCCTGCGAGAATCTATCAGCAAAACACCTACCACGTGCCAAATGCATACGAATGCAACTCCTCCAGCTGCAGCTGATCCTACTGTACCTCGGTTTACCTCATGTTTGGCTCATGTCACCAACAGAAAAGCCACTCCCAGCTTTAATGTGTAACGCCATCAGACACAACCCCGTGATTTGTAGGTGAGCTCATGTGTTGCTCTCCAGCCCAAATCAGCACTTTCTCCATACGTCTCGTGTAAGCCAGACTTTCATTTGGCTTTGGCTGTGAAGAATAATTAAGATTTGGGAAAGGCGAGATGATCTTGCCAACTCAGCTACTCTAGAGAGGAGGATTATTTAAGCTGTTAGCACAGCCCAGGGGAGCAAGAGGTGTCGATCCAGCAACACCCAAGGGTGCAGCACTTGCCTGGCCAGGGGCTTCCACTCTTTTTTGACCACAAGCCTCAGTAAGAAATTCCATGCAATTCTATAGCAATCCAGTGCACACCTGACTACATAGACCTGCATGTGGGAATTCACACATACAGACTGAAACTGTACTTGCATTTGCTATTTCATTTGTTAAAAACATGTTTGTCCATTGTATTAGTTTTTCAGAAAGACTATAAAACCGCCCCCAGACCACACAGCTCTTTGGAGCAGAGCCTGTATTTGAACCTGAGTCTCTCTACGCGATGCCCATGTCCTTTCCACCACACATTGTGGTGGTTTCTCTTACGTCCTCAACATCCTCCCAAAGCTGGGCCTCAAGTCTTCCCTCCAGTCCAGCAGGCCACCAGGCAGGGAAGCAGTTTCCCTCCTCAGGGCTTATTTCCTGGGGACACTTGATGTCTGAGGCTGCCACCTTCTTATTCCATAGACCTCTCCGGTAAAAGTACACTCATTCTCTCTCTCCTTAATGCAAACACAACTGTAGTACCTGCATGCTTTTATATAAGACAGAGTCAGCTAGCTTTTAATTCAGACTTAACCACCCCGAAGAATCTGGCAAAGCTGAAATTTAAGGCATGAATGAGGCTGTGTAAGTCCAGCAAGAATTTAACACAACAAGCTATGAAATCTTATTTCAAGATTTATTTCTAGGTTTTCAAATGAACTTGGAGAAGAATGCTCTGAGAATCCTTTCTAAAACTTTCTAAAGATTACTGACTGTTGGGCAAAGTCAGAGCTAGATGTGAGTAGTATGGCAAATGGTGCCTTGGGCTGCATGTCAGGTCCCCCCATGGGTTGCATGACTAGTGTGCTGAGGTGGAGCTCAGGAACCCTGGGATCTAGCCCCAGTCTGCCACTAACCAGTTGTGTGACCTTGGACTTACGGATTTAAACTCTATATAGGAGATATAATGCAGAGGTTAAACCTGTGCTTTCTGCAGACAAACTAAATTTTGAGTTCCCAAACTCAAAAGGGCCCCTTTCAAATTTATTAATTGGAAAATAAACAGATGCCCATTGAAAAAATTTTTCTCCTATCATTTTTATGTGACTCCTTTAAATAAAGAGCAAAGCTAAAGCAGAATGTATGTCAAAGGTAATCATGTGGAGTGTCACAGAGCCCTCTCTGGAAACTATTGTCATAGAATTGCCCCTCTCCCCAGCACTCCACCAATTACCACTCATCAGATTCCCTAATAATATTAACACATCCCTAGGGAAGTCAAAGTGAAATCAACTTTCACTTTCTCGTGCTGGCAAGTGAAGGTTTAAGATAGAAAGCTGCTTTGTGATATCAAAACTATTTGTTTCAAATACATTTGGATTCTAATGGAAGAAAAAAACTAATGTGTCAAAAAACAAAGATGTGCTCTAGCAGAGCAGAAGGAAGCCCAAGAAGCCAGCAGCATGACACATGTCACTTATGTGTATAAGGCCTAGCACATATAAGGTATTCAACAAATAATTGCTGAATGAATGAGCTTGCAATCTGATAGGTCAGCCAAAACAGCAGTGGTTTCCAGCTGAAAGAATCATGGGCATATTACGGAATAGGAGGAAAGTGGTTGGGGGTCCCAATATTATTTCACTGGGATAAGTATACGGTCTTTGGGGCATGTTTTTTAAAAGTAGTTAAAAATAAGGAAGAAACTATATATTAGCTCTGCCAGCTTTCATCCACTCCAATCATTTCCCTGGACAAGCAGAGAATAAAAGAAAGAAGGAACATCCCCATCAAAGGATTGCCCCAGAACCCTTGGCTGTTCTACACCATGGTGGGAAGGTTTTAGGTTCTTAACATAAATGGAATGGGGAAGCATTCAACCTCCTCTCCATACTGCTCCCAGCTTTTCTTGCATGTACCTCAAGCAGTGTGTAAATAACCTGCCACCCCCAAAAAGAGAGAAACTAAGTTAATGAAGAACCTAGAATTGTTAGCCAGTGGGAAAGACAGTCTTGCTTAAGTCTTGTTTAAGAGGCAAAGAAAGTTGAGAGCTGTAAGAGGGGGCAGGGAGGGAGATATTAAGTCATCCTAGAAACAAAACTCATAGAAACGGGATTAAAGTGGGGGGCACTGAGTGATAGCTTGGAAATTTGCTAATAATGAGAAGTCTATTTCCCTAGAGGCAACCCATCACATCAGAGCAGATTGGACCAGAGTGAGACCCTGTTTCCTAGAGAACTGGTTCTTCCCTCAGCTTGTTTCAATGACAATGAGCATTTCTAGTTGAGTGCGAGAAGACATGAAGGGCATCTTTTATTTTCCTAAGAGGAAATTGAATCTATGCATTGTGAGACTTCAGTGTGTGCCTGTGTATGAAAAATATGAGCCAAATGCTTTTGAAGAGAAACAGAAATATGCTGCCCTCGTGACAGAGAAGTGTCCAAGAACAAAGACAGAGGTATTTCGGCATGCAATTCCTACCCTACAGGTTCTTTGTTGTGATACATTTTATGACCAACTTTAAAGACCTTGACCTGTTGATCTTGTTCTGGTTTTTATTCGCCACATCCTTCTTCACATAAGAAAAAGTCCCTTAGGAAAAACAGCATTTTCATTTCTTAAAAAAAGCCACACAGAAACTCAGTATCCTAACAGTCTCTTTCCTGCCATATAGAACATTCACCGCGTTAAACATACAAAAAAGGGAAAATGGCACCACGCAATGAAGTTGAGAGTTTGGCGAGAGTCCCACCCACGTGTTGCCCCGTGGGTGGAATTAGAGATCTAATCCACAGACACCTCAAGTCGCCTTTTCAGATGCCCTCCACTTGGCTGAAGGCTGAGTTATGCCACAAAGTCTCCCTTCCAGTGAACAAATGTCTAATTAACACTGAAAATGTGTGGTAGCTAAGTTGGTGGTGAAGACAGGCCATCTCCTCGTTCTTCTTAGCTGGAGCTAGATTAAACTATGAAAGGGGGACAGGATAATTGCTCACGGTGGGGCATGGTGTTTTCTCCTGCACAAACATATAATTAGGCTGTCTTAACCTCCCTGTTCAGCAATAAACACCACTTCACAGACTAATTTACAGGCAAGAGTTGCAGAAGGCTGTGGAATAAACTCTCAGTACGACAGACCCTGCAGTTCAGTTAAAAGAGAGCAGCTTCACTATTTCAAGTCAGCAAAAATCCTTTTGCACTTACCACAAACTAAAATGAGATTGAAATAAGGGCTATGAATTCAAAACATTGAACACACCAGCTAATAAAAAATACATTTGTGACTGGTCATAAAAATAGAGAATGTAATTGGCCATACCCTAGAAATATCTTTTACTTACAATATTTGGGAAGACAGAGGTCTCCATAATATTGACTTTGCTAACACGTCTACGTTTTTCTGTCCGCCATAATTATGCTTCAGTCAGTGACACCTCACTCCTCTAGCTGCCAACAGGGCTCGACTCAGGCGGTGGGGGGTGGGCTGGCCACAGCCCGGCACCAGATAATGTTTGCCTGGCAAATACTGTTGGCTTGGGGCAATAAGGGGGAGGTGCTCTTGTAAAAAGACAGCTCCTTCATGACGGCATCATTCTTCCCACTCGGACCCCCAGGGCTGGCGGGCCTGTCTGAAGGAACTCGGGAGCTGTTCTTTAGTGGCCTACTTTGTCCGAAAGCCGTGAAACGCAACATAGACCCCGTAAGGGGAGACACATAAGTAGATACACCCCTCTGTGCGAATTGTGTTTTCTTCTGGCCAAAGCAAACCACCTAGAGACAGAGAGGCTGTGGTTTGACACTGATTGGACTTTAGGGGTAATCACAGAAGGGCTGTGGGCTGTGGATGTATTGGACATTATTCATGTGGTGTGAGAGTTGGAGAAAGGACAGTAGACAAAGGCACAGAAGGGAGGCTCAGAGACCAGTGAACGGATGAGAAACTAGACAACTGAGTAGATGGTTTTATCCACAGCCAAATCTGAATTATTTGTAGGCTATTTTTCTTTGAGTCGCTCCCTCGAAGTATGAAGAAATAAGATAGGTAATTGGGTCATATTTTCTCTCAAGTCCTCTTTTTACCTCCAATCCTCAGTTCAGCCAAGATTTTCAAGGACAAGGACTGTGTTTTCACTATTGTAAATCTGTGGGATCTAGAAGTATCCATCAAAAATACCTAATTCTTGTGAAAGCAGTGAGTAAACGAGTGAATGAATAAATGATGAATGAATGAAATCTTCCCTACTGAAAGACTGAGAAATAAACAGGCTAATCTTACATTTTCAAGATGCATATAACTACAAAATCCCATTTTTATATGTCTTTATGAGTGAAATAAAATGATTGGCAAATTAATTCAAATGAAAATAATTTAAATAAAATAATTCCCATTTTTCTAAACATATATTGCATTAAAATATCATTTAGAATATTATTAACTAGTTTAAAGTATTATTGATTATAAAAACCAAAAAAAATCTTTATTTAATTTGAAAATAGTCATCTCTCAAGTAACATTTTTATGAAATAACATGACAACTTTAATGGCAAACAGCAACTTCTTACTTTGATAAGTTTAAACAGAGACTACTCTGTGGGTAAGGGTAAGGATATTAGTTTTAGTGAGCATTTATTGTAAATTTTGGAAATTGCCAGTGCCTCAGAACTTAAACAAAAGTTAAATGATACCAAGTTTCATATTACCTCAAACTGGTCTCTACTCATATTATTTAAAACAAACAAACAAAAAAAGCTGAAATCTCTTTCAAAATCTTAGGTACTGAGTCTATAAATTTCTAAAGATATACACAATTACAAAAATTATAATTGATATCCTCAACAGAAACATAGCTGTAGTTGATATTTTGTAATTTTTTTTCAATCATCCTCATAATGCAGGCATTTTTAACTTAAGTGTTATATTTAACTTCCTTAATATTCTTAAGGGCCCCCTTTAAGAATTAGGCTTCCTCATCTTTTAAACCAATTTTAAATGACTGAACAGTAGCAGGGAGACAGAGTATTGAAAATGAATATCTTAATGAAATAAATGATTCAACCAACAGTAATTAAATATCTTGTGTTTTTGAAGTTACTACAATTCCTTTATATTTTTAGTTTCGAATCCTACTTTACTGACAGTATTGCAGTCAATGCCGTTTATCCAAGAAGTAATCACTGCTACTGAAAAACTTATTAACCAGTTAAATTCCATTGTCAAAAGGCTATATTTTTATATATTTTTTATAAATTTAGATTTTGTATCATCAAAAAGATAATAGATAATCAAGAATTCCAACATTTTTTCTTAAATTTTTCTTTGTTCCTTTCCCAGGAACAAAATGTCATCATATGTATTTTTGCAGTTTTTAGAGAAAGCAATTGGTAAATGAAATACAGTGCCTTCAAATATTTTTAAAAACAAGAAAGAAAAGTAATTTCAATGAATGATCATTTTAGCAAGGCTATCCAAGATCAAACCACAAAGAAGATAGAAGTGGATAACCAGCTTTGTGTGTGCACACGTGTGCATTTAGCAATAGGCTCTTAACAAGGAAGGAGTCGGTAAGGCCCTTTAAAAACTTTTGTCCTGAATCATTCACATACCCTCCCCGGGTGAAACATGGCCATGGTTTTAAAGCTAAACATAAGCACTGCACACAACTGTAGCTATGGGGAAAAGCTTGTAACCATAACCCACTGACTTTCACAGATACCTTTAATTTAAGGCTCTGGCTGGAGCAGAGGTGAGCGCTGAAGCAAATACTGTCGAGGGAGTGAACAGTTACCTCAAAATACAAGGATATTTTCTATTATGTAAGAAAAGGGGAGAATTAATCAAGGTAAGGAACAACTTAGTAGTTTAATTATGAGTCTTTTAATGTCTTTTCATAATCAGTTAATAAATACCTTAACAATAAAATTGAATTTAAGCTTTTAATAGGCCGCGTTGGCTTGAACCTAAACAAAGGAATTAGCAGCTCCAGGCATTGTGCAATAACTGCTCACTGTTTGGTGCCAGGAGAAACAAAGCATTTCAAGTGCGTTTTTTGTACCTCACTATAATAAACGCTTGTAATATTCCCCAATTTCTGGAGTGTAAGACGCAGATCTTATTTATCACAGTATGTGACACACCTGGCACGCGGATCAGGAAACCACTGGTTTACTTCATTTCTGTCATCACCTTCCAACAGATTTCTTTCACATTCCAATTTGGATGGGGGGACTTGACTTTCTCTCCATAAGTTCTCCATTAACAGCTTCACAGCAGAAGGCGCCATTGGTCCGTTTCCTCTCGCAGCAATTAATTACACGGAGCGGCGTGTTTGGACGCGGACCGCGGCAAACGCGTAAAGTCACGGGTATTTACGCGTATCTGCGAGCCGCGTCTTCATCGCCGGCTCCGCGCGTTCTCTGGGAGGGGAATGAATTGTCCCAGTTCCTCGGACAGGCAATGACGAACACAGTGTCAAGTCAACAGCGCAAATTACCAACTTCAACTCCCTTCAGTCACTTTTATTAATAGGCATTTTATTTGAGGGAGACTTTCTTTTAAGGGGTTGGGTCACTGTATGCGTTCGGCGGATAAAAGGCACTTTTGCTTTCTGTAGGAGCAGCGGCAAGCGTATCAGACTTGGAGACTTGCGCTCTGTGGGCCCTGCGAACAACTATGCACTAATAAACCTTGAAAAGCTTGAATTACACCATAACCCACAAAAATTTTCAAATTAAAAAGGCATATTTAGAGGCCCCCCGTGGATAGTGATTTTATTTAGTTTAATTCCCTCTTGTGGCCAATTAGGTAGACACCCCCGCACACAAGCACACACTCTTGGGGGAAGAAAAAGGAGGGGGGGTTAACTTTGGTTTTGGAAAAAAAAAAGTGGCAGTATATCACTCCTCCATAGACAGAAATGATTTTCCCGGCTGTTGCTCTGTAAAGAACAGGGCTGTTAGAAATCAATGAAAGTGTATGCAAGATGGATTTTTATTTGGATCAGTTTTTAAAGGCTATACGGGACTCCAACTTCTTCCTAATTCAGCCGTAGCAAATTGCCAAGTTGAAGAATAAAAATTAAAGTTCCACCATCACAACAGAGCATATATCCCTTTAGTTCTCTTCAATTATTTTCTGGTCAAAATGACTTCTTCCCCTTCCAACTGCATGGTTAATGGTAGGTTTATTTTTGCTTGCTTTTAAATTAAGTCATTTGCACAAGTTCAATGCATTTTTATCACCTATACATGGAGCTCATTTACCCAAATGGAACTCAGATCAACACAAGAGATATATTTGCTTCAAAAATTGTGCCTAACATCTCTCATTGCTCACTGCTGCTCTTTCCATCAGAATTGCAAAATTTGCCTCCTTCTCGTCTGGTGGCAGGCTCCATATGTACCATATGAAAAAGGAGTTAATAAAATGCACGTTGGAAATATAAAACAAGGTCAGGGGCGACAGTTTGGCTGAGGGCCTTTCTTTAAGTGTGGAAAACAAAAGAACAAGATTGTTTTAGCAGTTGCAGCTGTCGGGAGAGTCAGCTTCGGATGGAGTGTGGCAGCCAAACTCCCTGCTACCTGCTTCCTGCGGCCATCGGAATCACTGTCCTCTCCTAACGCAGATACTCTGCACAGTAGGTGCCCCAAGCTTTGGAAAGGCTCATTAGGGAAAAAGAAAAGTCCCCATCTTGCTCCCAAGGGAGCTCTGGGGACTGGAGGGCTGTAGCAGTGGGAGGTATAGGGTCAGGCTGAGGGTGGGAGGGCAGCAAGGGACTTCAGGCTCTAAAACCCCCACAGCGCTGTGTCCTCCTCGCAGCCCGCCGTGATGAATGGTGATACTGTGCGCACTGCAAAAGCCACCCGGATGGGACGCCTGTCAGCGGTAGGTTTTTTAAAATATGGACTTAAGATTCTGTGGTTGGGTCCATCTGATGCCAACCAAACTGGAGAAAAGAAAATAACATTGTCAGTCAAGCAGTTGCTTGTTCCCCAAGACCTCAAACATACCGCTCGACAGATTTGTTTTCTTAATGAACTGACTGGTTACTTTGGCATCACTTAGGAGCCACAAGGCAAACAGTGAAACTCCATCAGAAGAACTTTATCATTTTAAAATGAAGATAAAAGAGAAAGCACTTAATAATTGTGTCATGAGATGATGATAGTAACCCACAAACCCATTAATATGTGAACATAAATTAGTTTATCAGAGTAGCTTTGACCCAGCAAAGAGAAGATTTTATAGTCTTGATAAAGAATGAGAAGACCAGGTCATCCAAATGGGAAAAAAAACAGCCTCACAGAGAGGGATAGGTACTGTGATGAGGGCAGGGGAGCTGTTGGAACCCTGAAAACATAGATGGGCAATGATCAGACATCATTCCCCCAATCATTAATTCTATGATCTTGGTCGAGTAACTTCTCCACTTTAGCCTTTGTTTCCTCATTTGTGAAAAAGGTATTATAATTTCACCTTCCCAGATCGAATAGCATGATGTGTGCAAAGAACTTGGCTAGCACCTGGCACATAGTAGGTGCTCAACTGAGGGTTAGAACATGTGCTCTCTCTCCCTCTGCTGCCTCCAGCCATCCGTAGAAACAGCCTAGCCTGAGTAAACCATCACTCTACATGCTGCATTCAAGATCAGATTGTTGTTGTTTTAGGAAAACACTTAGCTTTTAATAGGACTTACCTGCACTAGAAGTAATGAAAGGGTCTAGGTTAATGGGTCCAGAAATTCCACACCTGTAAGACTTGTGTGAATGGTGGAAAGAGCCTTCTACCCCACCTTCTATCTCCCTTCCATGTCAGCCTTCATAGGTTGAAGATTATTTGTTTCAGCAAAAAACTTCATATCCAAAATGCTTCCCCCAGACACTCACTCACAAAGTGTGCTCCCAGACAGCAGTAGCAACAGCAGCAGCATCACCCAGGAGCTTGTTAAAAATTCAGAATCTCATCCTGCACACCTCCACCCCCATCACCCATCTATTGAATTAGATTCTGCAACAATTCCCAGGTCATCTCTATGCACGTTAAAGTTGGGGAATTTTTTAAATCCTAGGCCAGTTAGACCGGAATTTCTGGGGTTGGAACCCAGACATCAGTACTTTTTCAACCTCTCCAGATGGTTCTAATGTGCAGCCAAGTTTCAGAACAACTGTTCTAGTCCCATTAGCAAAAATCAACCTTAAAAATAGAAACATATTTAAACAAGAAATACAGAGTAGAAAGGACTACTCTTGAACTACATCCATCAAAAGAAAGTTTTCAAATGTATACTTAAAGGCATCTACATTTCTAAAATCCTACAGAAGGAAGAAGGAGAACTGAGATACATTTTCATATCTACACCTTGCCCTTACACAACTCTCGGTTAACAAATACCCGGGTGGGCAGAACATTTATTGACATAAGTCACCGTGTTTATTGATGCTGCCCATTTTCCACTGATTTTAGAACTCTGTAGGGGAGGTGCTGTGACTTTGAAAAGGCTATTTTTATAATCAAATTGTTTTACTTAAAGGTTTATGTAACATGCTATACTATTAAACAGTAAATAAAAACCACTGATAAATCCTGGGTCCCCCACAGGTAATTTGGCACATCCTTAATTATCTGGTTTATGAGCAAATTGCCACCTCAGCTTTGGTTCTCAGCTTGTTAGATGCACGTGTGTGCACACACTCGTCTCTCATGGCAACCTCCCCACAGATTCAGGGTGTAAGTGATGTTGCCAAAATATGTTGGGGGTCAGGGGAAAGATGTGTAGAAAATACAAGGGCTGAAAATTGGGTTGGATTTGGGTTTTTGGTTTTTGTTTGCAGTGAAGACTTAAGTTGATTTTTTTTTATTAGTGCATATTAGGGCACACTCACAGACCAAAGGGCCTGAAAAAGGTGACCAATAACAGCTGCCCTCATCAAGATAAACCCATCCAGTTCTACTGAAGTGTTCTGGTGAAAGCTGAAGCGCCTCTTTTGCAGCACCCCAATGTCGGGCTCCGTTCTACTTTCCCTGCCAGCAAGAACAGCTAGGAGGCTCATGCTTGCCTTCCAGCAATTCTCCAAAGAGGAAAATCCTTTTCCATGCCTTTGCCATTCAAACTTAAGCTAAATAACATTCTTCAATGGCATTAGATGACTTTTGCTGCATTTGTTTTACAAATGTCTACGCTGGGCAAGTCTCCCAAGTGTTTACAATCGTCTCTAACCCCAGAACTCCATGAAATCAATGTTCTTCGGGGCCTCAGAGGTTCACAGCACCCCGGGGGGCTCAGCCCAATGGACTCCCCCTGGTGGCTGCACTCCAGACTCTCCTCTGCTGGTCTCACAGAGGAGAATCTCCCTTCAGATTCACGGAAGACCCGGGGGAGGGGGAAGAGGCAGAGACAGACAAGGGGAGGAAAAACAGTAGGCTATCTAGCTTCTTTGGAAATCGATTCTTGTTACAAAACTTCAGGAATTAGCTTTCTGGGTGTGAGAGATCTAATCTCCTTTTTAGTCAACGTCCAGGCTCGGCACCCCTTACTGCCTGGACACCAGAGGACATGCAGTGTGGGCATTTATGGACCCTCCCCTCTGCTCCAGGCCATGGGCACGGGCCGTTTCCACAAGACATACCAAGTATTACAAACCATTGCAAACCCCTGCATCCGGTATTGATTAAACAATGTCTGGAGCTGGCAAACATTATTAATACATAGAATGCTATAGAGATTGATTGCTCTACTTTCATTTTTCTTCTTCCTGCCAGCCCCTACAGGAGAAAGCCCTGCAGCTGTTCTGAATCCCATTGCCAGAGGCATATTATAGCTCGTTTTGATGTTTCACCAGCAAGTTCTGTGCCTCATACAGGGACAAGCCAAAGAGAACATCCCCAGCTCCAAGCTGAGGCACAATCACCCTGTCAGGTATTGTTAGTAAGTCAGGATCATAAAAGATAATAAACTCTCTCCCATCTTTTATGACGGCACACCGAGATCAAACACTTTCCATACCAGAGCACAAAGCCCCCAGGACCAGTTCTCCCTGACAGATGTTCATCTGCTATCTCGGTATTGACGTGTTACTTAATTTATTGATCCACAGAGGGAAGGAAATACAAAGACCCTAGAAATCTGGTATTGTACAAGCTGCTTTCCAGGGCTCTGAGCCCTAGAAATAAAGTGGAGACTTGATGTTGAGTTTTAGGAGCTGTTTGAATATTGCCCTTTTATTGTTTTTTTCAATGCTTAAACAAATAAAAAAATTGGTCAAAGGAAAAGGAATTGAACCAAAAACCCTCTTATTGTTTTTATTTGGCTTTTACTCGATGAACAATACACTTTGCAGTGAACAACATGGTTCGTTACTCTTTATTAACTTGCTGACACTCTTCTGGCCCTCTCAGTCCCATGTACACAAAACGCCTGGCTCACCTCTAGGTTTCATAAGATGATGAGGAATGGGGTGAAATAAAACTTCATAGTGCAATGCTAAGTAATTCAGTCTTTCCAGCTCTAGTCCATTCGGCACATGACCTCTGGACTGCTCGCGCTGAAGCAGAACTCTGATTGCATGTCTCCAGGTTGACAGAGTCTTGGCAGGTGCCCCTGCCTGCCAAAAGGATTCAAGCCCCTTCTCTTTGGGGTCCCAATCAGCCTCAACAGTCTTACCCTCAGCCATTGCCTTTCACATGCATGTGCCCCAGCCCAGCTGGATAAATTACCAGTTCCTCTTTCCCACTTCTGTGACTTTGCTCATGAAGTCCTTGCCCATATCTACAAATAAAAATCCTTTAAGGATCAGGCAAAACCAGTCTCTCCCTCCCCCGATTCCTTGTAGCCCTTTATTTGTATCTCTGCAGAGGCTACTTCTGTATAGGGTTGTCTTTCTGGACTTCAAGAAACCTGAGTAAAGAACTAGGTCTTACGCATCTTTTGGCCTCACCTGCCTCTTCACTGTTGCATAACAGTTGTTTAACACTACTGTTCAGCGACTGAATGAACAAAATGCCCTGCCCATCTTCGGAATCCTCTGCTCCAAAGCCTTCCATGATTTCACCTGGACTAAGGATAAAGACCAAACCCTTTAGACTTCCATTCAAGACCCTTCAAATTTGGCCCCCACACATCTTTAGAATTTATTTTGTCCTAGACAAAAATCCCCTAGCAAAATAGTTCACTTATTGTCTCCCATGACATTCTACCACCAGCCTGGACCACCCCCCTCCTTTTCCCATCCAGACCCACACATCTCCTTTGGTTACGGGCTCAGGCATGTAACCCTTCTTCCTCAGGCAGTTTTCACAAGCAACTGCAGCCTTCAAAGATCTATGATGTTATACAATGGCCTGTATCTGTTCCACACATTTGTCAACTAATCCTTGCAAACCTTCATCACCATCATGAGCCAGTATTTAATTTGCATTACATAAATTTTGAGGGCATGAATTATACTTTCTTCATCTTAAACCTTCTGAAGTTCCCAGCATCATGCCTTGTTTGTAATACGCAATCATCACATCTTTTATCATTTTACTTTGAAATACACTAAAGAACAGTGGTTAAATTATAGATTAAGTCAAGCCAAAGTTTATTCCACCCAACAGTTCCAAACCAAATGATTTGTCAGTAATGAATAATCAGAACTTATCTTTCTTCATTTATATAAAGGACTATTTTCAAAATTTAACCTTCACTCATAAAAAATCACAACTTAACATACCCACACACACATAACTAAAACCACAGGTCTCAATTTAATATTTACCTATACTTCATGTAATGCAGGCTAATATTTTCCATTTTATCTCATCTCATTATAAAAAAAAAAATACTGATCATAGACCACTAATGATTTTATGACCTATAAATGGGACACAATCAATTAGTGGGCCAGTTTTAAAAACATTGATCTAGAAGTTCTTAACATTTCTAGCTACTAAAGAATCTCTAAAACCTTATAAGGATCAAAAAGGCTGGATTCTTTTTCCTCTCTGGATATCCAAGACTATATAATAAAACAGGAACAAGTAAATTTAGTAGCCTCTATGATGATGCCAATCAGGAAGTTCCAAGCTGGCGTGAAATAGCCAGAAATGGTCCAAACAATAATTAAATCTGAAGCTACAATACATAGCTAGAAAAACTTACTGCTTCCCCTTGTCTTTAGCTAATTAATTAGACAGTGAGAGTATCATGCTGGTGTGGTTGAGGTTTCCTCTACTTTATTTGCATCATACCAAAACTCTTAGCTCCATGATTTTCTTGAAAATGTGCATCACTGGTCGCTTGGAAAGAATTATTTTAACTTTCCAAAGAAAGTAATTTTGGTATTGCTTTCTCTTAGAAGTGCTTCTCAATTATGTATGATTTTGCCACCAGGAAATACTTGGCAATGTCTGGAAATATTTTTAGTTGTCACAATTGATGGAGGAGGGGGAAGGTGAGTGCTGCTGGCATTTAGAGGGTAGAGGCCAAGGATGCTGCTAAATATCCAACAACGCATAGGATATCCCCTCCTCCCATGACAAAGAATTATCCAATGCAGAATGTCAATGTGCTTGCTATGGTTTGAATGTGTTTCTCAAAGTCCATGTGTTGGTAACTTAATCCCCCAACTCATATGCTGATGGTATTTGGAGGTGGGGCCTTTGGGAGGTAATTAGAATTAGATGAAGTCATAAGGGTGGGGCCCCCAGGATGGGATTAGTGGTTTATAAGAAGAAGAAGAGAGACACCTGAACTGGTACTCTCTCTTTGTCTCACCACGTGATGCCTTCTGCCATTTTAGGATGCAGTAAGAAGGCCCTCACCAAGATGCAGCCCCTCAGTCTTGGACTTCCTAGCCTCTAGAACTGTAAGAAATCTATTTCTTTTCTTTACAAATTACCTATTCTATGGTATTCTGTTATAGCAGCAAATGGACTAAGACAGTACCACTGTTAAGAAACCCTGTTCTTAGCATCTTTATGAATCCTATTTCTTTATTAAGATAGACCTTTATAATATTAAAGGCCAACTAGGTACACAAAAAAGGAGGAACAGCCACTCTCATTCAGAGATTTTACTGCATATCATCTCTGCCTATGGAACTTCAAATTAGGCTGTATCAGGAAAATTGAGGCTTGCCCTTAAAAGTTCCCATACTCTTCATGAACTATGTACACAGAAGTTTTAACAACCTTACAGCTTCACCACTGGACTGAAATCCTCCAAATATCAGGACTCCTAGACCTCCATCTAATGGTGAGGCATGGCACAGCCACCAGAAACCAATCAGGGAAATGCAGATGCTATTCCAGCATCTATAAGAAATGTAATATTTGGATCCTTAATTCAAAACATATCACTCAGTTGGAAACATATCCTCTTTAAAATGTTCTTTGCTGCAAAGTTTTTGGGTCATTTTTTTAGTCCTTTTCCCTGTACAAAGGTGCATTCAGCTACTAAGGTGTTCTCTAACTCACACAGTCACCCAAAAGAAGCCAACAATTTCCTATGTACATGTGTATTGGGAGTCCCAGCTGACACCCACACTGTGATCTCTTCCAAATCGGGGCTGGATCAGTGAGTTCTAAAGCATGCTGTCTACATGACAGACACAGACATTTCCTCAACAAGAATTCTGAGATTTCTGTCATAGCTTTCCAAATGTTTCTCTTACCACAAGTCTCTTCCTTCTTTATTCTTGTCCATAGTTAACTGCTATTTTATCATATGACTTCTTTACCTAAAAACCTTCTGTGACTTCTTTTTTCACAAGAAGACTCCAAACATCTCAGTACTTTATGTCTTTCTCCACTTGACCTCTACCGTTTTCTCCAAATTTACCGTGTGTATACACCCTCTCACTTAACTCTTCCTATGGTCTGTCTGGGTTTGTCCAAGCTTATTCCTGCTCTTGGCCTCCAAGCATATGGTTTTCTTCACCTAGAAAGATCCCTGCACCAGTCAGAGTTCCAGCAGAAGTCAGGACCAATGGCACTCAAACACCTTAACAAACTCTTTACAGAGGTGTGGCCAGTGTGTAGGGAATCGCAGCAAGGGAAATCTGCTCCGCCTTCTCAACCTGCACAGCAAAGGGAGTGACCAGCATTACCTGGAAGAGGGACTGTCCAACAAAAGCTGTGGTCAAAGGTAGGGGACCATGCACCTGCTGCCAAAGCCATAGCCAAGCAGAGAGGGATCAGGGGAAGAAACACCCCAGCATCTTTGTTCACCTGCTGTTGCCTACCACTGGTTGGACAAACAGGAAGCCGGAGGGCAAGGGAGCTGACTGAGGCAGTCCATGGAGGTCAGCCTTTCAAGACCCAGGGCAGGGCAGAAAAGAGCAAGAAATGTGTGTGTGTGTTAATAACCAATGCATAAAACTTTCTTTTTCTCAACCAAATTGCCACCTCCACATTTGTGCTCTCTCCTCCCTCCAAGCTCCTTGAAAATGAATTGATGTTGTTCTTATTCTATTTAATGTCTTAATTTATTCTTTTATTGCTTCATTGTTACCTAATATTTTCTGTTCTATATCTTTCACTCTGATTAAACTGTGAACAAATTGGAGAAAAAAAGACTGTCTCCTATGGCTTTGTTTCCCCCTATGGTTAAACCAGTGTTTGAACATTGAGATGCTCAACAAGTTGTGCATTGAACAAATAAGGGGAAATGAGTAAGGGTCAGGAGGGAAATTCTTTGATGGATGATGGAAAATAATTACTCATTGCCCAAAATCATATGTGGAAGGCAAAAATAGAGTTAGAATATAGTTATATTTATAGCTTAAGTTCTGTCAGAGAAGGTACCAACCTCTCTGAGGCATACCATTCCCATCTCCCTTTTACTGTCAATGCTGATCCACTTTAAAAATAAAGCTAAGAATCCTCAAAAATGGGATGTGGTCAGAGCTGGTGAAGCTCCATGCCTCTTCTTGCCCCTTTCAAGTCCTGCCTAATGTACACTGTCCTCTAGTACAGGAAGGGAACTCAATAGATATTGAGTTATAATGATGCAGAAAACAGAAGAGTGTACAAGGAATGTTATTAGAGTCAAAGGAATCAAATAATATAAATCCTGTGGCTATGAAAATAAACAGTGAGCTATTAAGGATTCCAATTCATTTTAATGGCTATCAGGGTCTTCCAATTTTCTTCAGATCTTGCCTAATTTACATTCTCATTTTGAAAATAATTCTTTATTTTTAGCACTAATTCACTCCCTGAAAAATCATAAATCATCAATGTTTGTTCTGCTAATAGTTCAGTTTGGGGAAATTCAAGTAGAAATCTATGTGGCATTCTGTAGTAAAGTGCTTCCAGAAAGATTTAGCAAATTCCATGTGATTAAGGCTATTACTCAAGAGATTTTAAATGAATAAGTTCCTGTAATAAGATTTACATTTTGGCAGGTCTAACAGGAGAGAAAATATTACTGTGAAAAGTTTCAGTGGGAAAAGTGAGTATTTGTGTAGTCAGGGAATCAGAAGATAGAGCTGAGAGAAACAGGTATCGACACTATTGTTAGCTACCTTCCTGTAATAATGTGTCTTGGAAAGATTGAGTGTCTTATGGAGAAAGACCATGCCCAAGGAGAGGACTTGAAGAAACAGAGTGCTTGCTGGTGCCTGGGTTAAGAAGAGCAAAGGGTTGGGGAGGAAGGACAGAGCTGGAAAGCCTGGGGGAGAAGGGCTATAGGGCATGCGCAAAACGGAGACTTTCTCACCTGGGCAACCTCCTGTGGCCATGAATGAGTCCTCCCAGCTCAAGATGTGATTGCTAAAGGATTATAAATCTTTTTTGAAAATTGGAATCTAGTGGATTTTTTAAAAAATGTGCTCAAGCGCTTTTTTTCTACAAAGTTATAAGAGACAGAAATGTTGAGAATTTTTTTAAACCTGAGACAGGTGTTTTAGTAATGGCTAGAGATGCTGCCCAGAGAGCAGAGAGCTTATCCTCTAAAACAAAACAAAAAAGAGCAGTGAAGAGAGTTGGTTCATTTTTATTTATATAGCAATGATTCTCACCAAAGTCCTCACTTTCAACAAATCATACCACAGTGGAAGAGAAAGCCTAAGATTTCCTTCTGTCATTCTGATGCAGTCACCTTCAACTCAACTCAGTCTTGTGTGGGTACAAGTGCAAACAATAAATGCCACAATGAGAAAGAAGTTTGTGCCCCCTCTGGTCAGCTAAGATTTCCCAGTAGTAAGATTTTTTGAAGCAATTTTTTACAAAGTGTTCAGAGTTCTCTGAACTTGGAGGAAAAAGTGTTCTTTTCAATTAGGAATTTTTCTGATGCTTTTTGGATCTCATTAAAATTTTTTAAAACTTTATTTGTAAGGTTCCAAACCTGGAATTATATGTACAGTGATTCTGAATAAGAAAGAAAAACCTGGGCTTATTTAAATGTATTTGTTTTGGAAATAAATGAAGGGCACATTTATAAATACAGCATTGTCTTCAAAACACAATTTTTGTTTGTCTACATAAGGCCTTCTGAGATCTGTAGGCTTTTCCACTCCGGGGTGAGGCCAGAGGAGTCTCACTGTTGAGCTCTGACTGTCCCTTCACAGCAAAGTCCAGCCAGCGACAAATGCGTGTCTTTCCCTGGCAACCGCCACGTCTGCCCTCATGCCTGCAGAGCTGTTTTAAAAGTAAAAAAAAAAAAAAAAAAAAATGTTTGTTGATTCCTTCTTATGTCACAGAAGAATTTACCCAATTTTTTTGCCTAATCTTCATGACAGTCTTGTGAGGTTGATTTTATTCCCCTTTTTACCAATTAAAAAAGCAAGTCACAGAGAGTAGGAATGTGAGGTAGAATACAGACTTGAACACAGGCTTTTTGACTTTAGTCCTCTTTGGACTCTATCATGTTTTTTATACTAGTCCCCTGCCTGTGAAGTCCAGATGATTCTAATTCCCTCTTAATTAAGAGAACGATAAAGTTCAACTCTTATTTCCTTATCTATGTGTCTCCAGGTTCATCTTCCCAGAAAACCAACTGCACTGAGACTGGTGGCATGAACCAGTGATAATCTCCCACCTCCAGCATTCTCTTTCAAAACCCACAGGCTCAAAACAGAAAACTGAACTCCTACGAGGCATGTTTCTTTCTGTGATAGAGAAGTGACTACGACTAAAGGTTAGCTTTCAAGGGAACTTGAGTCCCCAAATTTCTCCTTCGAATTTCAGAAGGACAACCCCAAGTTTTGAAAGTGTAAAACATAGAAAAGACAGGCTGAGTTGGGGAAGAGGGTGGAAAGGGAAAGCCAGGGTCTATGTCTGTATCTACGGAGTCACTACAGAAAGTTGTGATCCCTCTTCCTTCCTCCCACCCCCTTCCACCCCTCCTCCCTCATCTCATACACACATCACAAGATACGCTTCATGATGGGTTCTCCCAGCCCAGAGCAAAACAAATCAGGCAGAACCATATAATTTATTGCACCAAACTGGAATTACCCCTACCCACTTAAAAAATCTGGCTTCATTTCAGGGTTAACAGCAGCTCAGCTCTGGCAGGGCTCAGTCAACGTGGGTGATCTGTGACATGTGGCAAAAATATAGAACTCATCAGATTTAATAAAACAAAGTTCACACACGATTGGAAGGCCTCTCTCAACAAAGGCACGGAGGAGTTATTGCCGGCAGTCCCCAGCTTTCAGGGGAAACAACCCCCCCCGAGTCCAAAGCTCCCTCTTCACTCAGAAGTCATGAAAGACCAACCGGCTGCCCCAAGCAGACAGGGGAGGTGGTGGAGTCCGGAACAAATGCAGGTGGAACAAATGCAGCGGTACAGAGCGGGAGAAGCGGCTGGAGCAGCAGTGTGGCCACCACCGAGATCTGTCTTTCCAGGATCTATTGCCTCCCACTGCAGGCTAGAGGTGCCCTCTGCTGTCCACCAGCCACAGTGCACCAGGGCACTGCCACCGCTGGTCCCCGGGGATGAGTCCAAGAAGTGCTGGGGTGACTGGAAATCCCTTTTTTCCTGCATGAACCCTGGGCTGTGGTGCAGATAAGCCACTGACAAGATCTTCCCAGGACAACCGGGGGTACCCTGAAGGCTACACATGGAAGTGCATATTTTAGATAATTCAGTTTTAGAGGCAACGACCTGGAACCTGGGAGCAGCAAGCAAACCCTAGAAACCTCTTTAGAGCCTCACAGCTGTCTCTTCTCTTCAATAACACAATTACTAGCAAGATGGACAGGGAGGCAGAGAGAGAGGCTTCACAGCTGAGGAGAGATTCTGGTCCCCAAAAAGGTTGTCATTGAGACCCTTTGGCAAACGCTCTGCAGGACTCCACCCTCCATTTTTTGGACCACTTGTGCCTCTGATAACAGTGATAATTGCACCTATCAATCACCTGCCACCATACCAAGCACCTTACCACAACTCTGAAAGGTATTGTCATCCCTACTTCACAGGTTAGGAAATGAAGTTCACAGAGAAGTGACGTGACTAGCAAAAGACGCGTAAGTGCTAGAGCCGGGATTCCAACCCAGGTCAGCTAGGCTGCAGTCTCCCCTCTCCTCTGCCATTCTACACTGTCTCATGTGCCGCTGAACAGTTGACTGCACCCCACTGTGGAAGGGCACCCAATGAAAGCCTGACCCAGGTCCTATAAAAATGAAGTCGAGCTCAGTGAGATAGGATGCCATCGTTGTTGTTGTTGTGTGTGTCATTGTGGCTCTCTTGCTTTCTAATGTTGACAACTTGTGCCAGGGGGCTAAATATCCTGGGATAGTCCTGACTCGAGCATGCCTAGGGCAGTAAGTAGGCTTCACATGGAGTAGAAACTGTGAGGGAACAAAAAGGACCCTGGACTCCCAGTCAGAGCCCTGCGTTCTTATCCACTATGCTTCTCATTAGTTCCAACATCTTGAGCTTGTCAATTTCTCTGAGTTCCAGTTTCCTCTTTTCTTTAATAAAATACAGGTGCTATTTTATAAATTTATTATGGGGATTAAATGAGATTACATATTTATATGCATATGTGTGTACATATATGTGCATATTTCTACTATGTATATATAAAAATAGTCAACTATGTGATGTACAAAAGTTAGGTATTAATATAATACCAGAGCAAACAATGAAAAGAGGTTGCTTTAGGATTTTTTACATCTAAAGTCAACTGATGACATGTTGTGTGAATTACCACAAAGGAGGGGCAAAAAAATTATGATTTTAAGGAATCCATAATATTTGTGGCTTGGCTCTCACTGGGAGGGCATAGTTTGGGGAAAAGATGTGGCGGGCGGGCGGCTCCCGTAAGACAGCATAGGCAGTCGCTGCGCCAGAGTCCCAGCCCACAGATTCCAGCCAGAGGTCAGAATTCCCCAAAGACACCGGGTGGGCCTTCTTACAGAATGTTTCACCCTTTTGGTCCTGGGTTCAGCTCTACGACTAAGAATAGGTTCCTTGCTGCCATTGTCCATGGTTCTGACCCACCTGGTCACAAAAGCCAGGCTTGGCAGAGGCTGTGGAGGAGCGAGGGAGAGGGGCCATGCTTCCCTCCAATCACACCTCCACTTGCTCCAGGTCCTGATGCCTGTCTGGGTTCCATGTCTTCTCTGACTGTTGGAACCTGGAAGTATTATGGGCTGTTGGCTGCCTACAATTCCTCCTAATTGACTGCATTGACCAACACTTCCTATACTTACTGAAGAGACAGACATTCTGCAAATTCAGTCAATTTATTAAGGATCTAGAACACTCATGCTCCTCTCCTCCAGTTTTGTGATTTTTTAATGAAAACTCTTTGCTTTACTAAGACAAACTTTTAAAGAGATTATTGATAGATGAAACAATCCCCTCTGCCTTCTCTTTTAAAAAACTTATTCCAGCTCCCTGACACTGTGCACTCCTTCCTCTAACATTTTGTACCAACGACAAACTATCTGAGGGTTACCATAATCTCCCCACTCACCTTTTGAACGTGTACCTTCTCTCAGAACATCTAACCTCACACCCGGTGAGTTAAGCATTCCCATCAATGGAGCTGTGGCATAAAGAGTTTTTGCTTATCCCCTGCCATAGAAAGTCACTAGGACCTGCATTGCTCGGATGAATTTTAGCAACAGACAAATTCAATTAGAGAGTTGAGTTGTCATGGTTCTTCCAACAAGAATATGTGAATAATTCAAGTTATCTCTTTATCCATATGTTCCAATGAAAAAGCAGCACTTTAGAAAGTGTAGTATTTGTTCTACACTATAATAAGATCTCTAAAAGATATGTTTTACTCTTATTTCATCTATCAACTCCTAATTTGGGGAGGGCTGTTTAATGACTACTACAGTGTGTAGCTGAGTGGTTGAGAGCTTATTCTCTAATCTCAGACCTGATTCTAATTCAAGCTTGGTTACTCACTAGCCATTGACTTTGGACGAGTCACCCAACACCTCTGAGCCTGTTAAATGAAGATAAAAATGCCAAAGTCAAAGATTTATTGTGAGGCTTAGCATCTACCCCAAAGAGCAAAAGACATTCTATAATATAGACACCTGCACCCGAATGTTTATAGCAGCGCAATTCACCATTGCAAGTATGTAGAAATAACCCAAGTGCCTGTCAATTCATGAGTGGATTATTAAAATTTGGTATATGTATACAATGGAATATTACTCAATTATAAGAAACGATAGCAACCTAGCACCTCTTATATTTTCCTGTATAGAGCTTGAGCCCATTATCCAAAGTGAGGTATCACAAGACAGGGAGAATAGGCTCCATATGTACTTGCCATCAAATTGGCACTGACTGATCAACACTATGGTGCTCACACAGTAGTAATATTCTCCAGGGATTAGGGGCTTGAGTGGGGGCAAACTCACAACTAATGGAAGCAGTGAGCATTGTAGAGGGGAAGGGCATGCCTCTAATCCTCGCTTGGGTGAGGCAAAGACATAAAATGTAACCAAAATGTTTGTACCCTCATAATATCCTGAAATTAAAAAAAAAAACAGAAAAAAAGATTTGTGAGGCTTAAAAGAGATAATGAAATGTTAACTAGTATTTTTATATTTCTACCTAATCTACCTGTTTGATAAACTGGTATTTTTATAGGTTAAGTTTGGTAAAGTGAAAATGCCCCCGATGGATGCTTCCTCACATCACTTATTTGGAATTTTTGAGGCTGGCGATGGCTTTTAGATGGCATCTATCCTTATCTTCTCTAATATTTACCCAATCCCAAATTTCTATCACCAGTTGGGAGATGATGCCAAATACTAAGAACATTATTGGTTTCATTTTAGCCACCACATTCAATCTCCATGTCACCTAAACGTGCTGGAATCTGTCTACTGCTTGTTAATAAAGCAAATATAAAATTGTTGCTGTGGCTGTCTATTCCCTGCTGCATCATTTCTTCTGTCCTTTCAGATTTCTCTTCTTCAATATAACTGACTCCACGTACCCCATAGCCACAAAACAAACAAACTTACCACCAGGCAACCCCCCCCCCAAAAAAATAACCAGCACTTTTGTTATGCAAGAGGTTAAACTGAAACTAAAATATTTGGTAAGAGTTCATTTTCCACACACTTGGGATTTTCGAAAGGAAATGCCACTCTAACCTTAGCTGTCAACACATCAACAAAACTGTTCCCAACCTCTAAGATAGTTTTCTCTGGCCCTCTGGAGAACACTTAGGAGCCAGACTTTTCCCCGTGTCAGCTTCCTTCATCCCCTCGCCCAGTACTTGGGTCATTCTTCCCTGGACTTCGGCTGTTCTCCACTCTGGTGGTTCGTCTCCTTCAATTGGGATATTTATCTCTCATCCCCCATCTCTTTGCCGCAAACACAAAGTCCAGAAGTCCTCAACCTTTGTCTCCTTGTCCCAAGTTGAGCTCCTCTCTTTCTTAGGATTCGAAACAATAAACTTCTAGTTTATAAGTACACAAACAAAACACAAATGTTGAAGCAGGGTTCAAATTATTGACCTAATAATAACGATAACAAAATAAACCAATAATAAAGCTTAATTTACTGAGAACCTAATGTGCCCCGGGTACTTCAGAGACATTCTCTATTTTAATTGACACTAAATCAAGAAATTGAGGCTCAGAGTGGTTCTTAACCTCCCCAAGGTCACACAGCTCGTAAGCAACAGGTCAGGATTGAAAGCCTGGATCATGTGATTTGAGAACCTGTGCTTTTTAATTATTCCTCACCACACTTGGTTCTTCAGATTTGTCAGGAAAGCTAGGGCTTCACACAGAGCAAACTAACAAGGCAAGTCACATAGCAATTCACATAGTAATACCCAATCTTTAGGTTACAAAACAAGAAATACGAAGTAATGTCAAACTGGGGCCCCTTCACCCTTTACTTAATGTCATTGGGCTCAGTCCTTCAACCTCTTTCTTTTCATACACACTCCAGCCCTTGCCATGGTGCCTGGTAATTGCAGACTTTGTTCTACATGTCTGTCTTCCCAACCAGACTGTGAGCTCTTCAAGAGCATGAAATATTCCTGTTTCTTTCTGCACCCCAGCACTTCACTTAGCAGGGGTTCTGATATTGATATTTATTTATTGATGAATCCAAACCGAATCTAGGATTTTGGGTACTGACATCTCTTCCCTGATTTCTTTCTGATTCTTATCTGCCCCTCTTGCTTCTTTACGTTTATATTCTTTTTTTCCTCTATTTTGTTGCAGGTTTTTTTTGTGTGGTTGTTCTTACATGTTGGGCTAAAATAAAAGGAATCCCAGAAAAGTAGTGTCTTTTCACTAAAAAAGGAATCTGAGTCATGAAACCAGATGCTTCTAGTTTCATGATTGTACAAATAAATAATCCTTTCTCCAAATCCAAAGTATATAGAGAATTAAAAGAAAAATTGAAAACACTTCAAAGAATGTATGCAAACTCAAGAATAAAGTCTCAAAATGTAGAAACCCAGGGATGACAGCGAAAAGGTTTCAGCTCCAGCAGCGACATTCGGTTGCCAGTGCCCGCTGGGCACTTTGGGTTGAGAAGGGCTCTGAGAGACTAAGTAAGCCAAGGCCGAGGGAGCAACGGTGCTAAGATTGATTAGAAGATTAGGAGATGGCCCCACAGATGTCTTAAATTTGCCATCCTTGGGGTAGCATGTAATAAAATAACATAAGCTGACTATTGCGTGATTTCAGATTTTTTAGTATTGGTCAAAAGGAAATAGCCTGAGGATTACAGACATACCTGTGTGCACAGAAGGGAGTTACCATCCGTCAGTCTCCACTGTTGTTTGAGCACTGAATTCTGCCTTTAGTAGCTACATTTCTATTCTTCCTTGTTTATAATAAAAAATCAGAAATGCAGAGATAACTGGTGTGGAGAAATACAGAATTTCCAGGAGTGGCTGCTCTGTGGATAGTCACAGTCCATGTGCAAGGCAGCTAAAATTCCACATCATCAGAGAAGACCAACCGCCGTGGAGGGAGGCTGAGAGCAGAGGCGGCTTTCTCACTAGGACCAGCGAAAACAAGAACACATGTGAGGATTCACCTATTTCTATCCAGTGGCCACAGTAATAGCAGCGATGACATGTAGTAGGGGCTCCTACTTTTCACTGCCAACTTTATTCCAGGCCCCAGTCGAGACACCTCACATGTATTGTCTCCATAACAATATCCCTAAAGCATTGTAGTGAAGAAATTTGCCCGAGGTCAAAGAATTAACCCCATTTTAAAACAAAGTCTATTTAATACACCAAACTGTATTTTGTGCCAAATTATTTAATAGCTGACATAGAAAAAGGTCAAGTGGTGAAAATGACCTGGAATAGCTTGTGGATAAGAGTAATTAAATGATGTAAATATTTAAAGGCTGATCTTTTGCTGTGATTTATTTAAGTGACTTTTTTACTTAGAAGTTGTTTTTCTAATTATTTTCTATTTTCTTACATGGCTTACTTTTTTTTCTAATTTACTAATAATTCTATTTTGTCACTCGAAGAATCTACTGATGAGCATTTTGGAAGTGGATGAGTCCGTCATTTTTTTTCTATTCCTGAAGATAGGAAAAAAACACAACCCACAAATCTATGCTATTTCTTGACTACCATACTGAGTAGATCAGATAGAATACTGGTAGCAAGTGACCTAACAGCCCATCCAAACCACTTTAAGCAAGAAAAGGTCACTTATTGGCTGGTGTAACAAAGACCAGCTCTCATAGCTTGATTCAGAGTTTAAACAACGTCAGCAGGGACCAGTTTCTCACTCTTCACTCCTCAGCACTGCATCCTTGGTGCCGGCTTCAGACTCTGCTTCCAGGTGGCTGCAAGATGCCCACAGTGGTTCTCCCTCCTCTCTTCACAACTTCAAGCCCCAAGAGGAGTGCATCACTGTGTCCCCAGGGGCCCCAGGAAAGTCTCATTGAGTCCATTGACTCTTTTTGCATCACATGCTCATCCTTGAAGTAGTCTTTGGCTGAGGGGCTGTGAAGAGCTGGCTTAGGTGCAGGACCTACGTCCACCCTTGGAGTCAGCCCCACCTAAGCCACACAGACGAGGGGAGAGGAAAGGAGGACTCCCCAGAGGGAATTTGAGGCAATAGAAATACTAAAAGGAGAGTTTACAGATACGAGAAGTCAAGATCTGGGTGACAAAACCAACAAGACCCACCGCTGAGAACTCTCTGCATGGCAGTTCTCAGAAGTCAAGTCATAGAAGATGCCTAAGAGGAATTTTAGCATCTCCCCAGGACACCCACAGAAACTTCACGGCAAGAACATCATGATTAAAATCCACGAGTGTTGCCTAACTGAGACATACTCCTGAGCTTCCCACCAGGGAAGGAGAATTTCTCCTGTAGTGAACATGAATTACGTGTCTCAGAAATGTGCCACACTCCCAGAGAGAAGTTCTAATCCCGAAATGAAGAGCTATGTTGATTTAGAACGGTGGAAGGAAACTGGACACTGGGAGTATCACTGAAATATGCACTGTGGCCTTAGTGAGCCGGTCACATGGACAGTTACGCTGTCCTCTCACCAAAAAACAAAACAAAACAAAAAACCAGAACACTGTTGACATACTCTTCAGGAGGGGAAAAAATGCATCCAGAAACTCAGGGGGCAAAGTTAATGAAAGGCTCATTAGTCCTAATCCTGAAAGCAGAAAATCACAATTTTCCTCAACGAAAGCCTGCTACTATCATAAATGACCAATTAAAGTGGGTGGAAGATTTTTTTTTTATTAATGGAGAAACAATCTAAGATAGCAATGAATAGAACTAGTGATCTTAATGGTTACTGATTTAACCGATTCTGAAAGGTTTTATAAAATGCCTCTCAGACCCCCTGATATAAGAGGGAGATCAGAATTTTGAGAAATAGACATCTCTGTGACCTGCATGAGCTGTTAATCACTTACTAAAGAAAGCAAAACAGCGTGTTTGAGTGCAGTGACCTCCAAGTGAGACAAGATGAGTGCCTAAGAGGCTAAGATTTACAGGTAAGGGCAGGGAAATCCCTGTGGATCCCTAGGAAGGAAGAGAACCAGAAACAATTGTGGATTATAAAACAGAAAAATATTCATAGGTGAAAACCAAAAAGCTTTATGTAGGCCTTTTTTTCCCAATGAGATCCTAGGAGAAAATGAAAAAACACAAAAGAAAATTCGACAGCTATACCTCTAATAGCCTTAGGCAAACCAGTTGATATCTCCAAATCTCAATTGCTTCATCCATATAAAATTAAATTCAAAGCTTTCTTCTGAGAAAGATGTGCTGCATCCTTTATAATTGGGAAATCTGAGTCACAAGTCCATTTGTCATCTGTTACTTAAATGATTTTGGTCCAATTTGGGAGACATTTTCAAGAAGTTTGTTTTTCTAGTCATCTTTTTATACTTAATAACAAATACTTGATTATGAGATTTTGAAGTCTGTCTCTGAATTAAGGGAAAGATGGAGGTAGGAAAGGGAATAGAAATAACACCAAGAAAAGAAACTGAGAAACATTCTGACACTTGTTTTATAACCACAGAAATGTTGGTGCTTTTAAGTTTATCAGATGACTCTCAAGAGAATCCAATAAAAACACTTGCAAATAAATCTGGACCCTAGAATAGCATTCACAGAAACACAAGATCTGAAAACTGCCCCATGCCATAAAGCAAATCGCAGCGACAGATCCTCAGGGGTTTCGTGCTGGAGGCAGAGGAATCCAGTCCCTTCGTGTTGTTTGTCATGAGCGGCTGAGGCTCGTCTACCCGTAGGGGGTTTCTCTACCTTTGGTTCTAGAGTAATTTTGGAAGACAAAGGTCAAAGGCCTCTAGAAATGATACAAAAAGGACAGAGGAAGACTCAAACTAAAGTTGTGACACATCTCTTCAGTGCAGGGAACAAATAATTCATTTGAATTATTAAATTTTAAAAAGGCGGCCAGGC
>CM052441.1:60090972-60105001 GCA_028533085.1 Varecia variegata | reverse complement strand
GAGTTCGAGACCAGCCTGAGCAAGAGCGAGACCCCGTCTCTACTAAAAATAGAAAGAAATTATCTGGCCAACTAAAATATATATAGAAAAAATTAGCCGGGCATGGTGGCGCATGCCTGTAGTCCCAGCTACTCGGGAGGCTGAGGCAGTAGGATCGCTTAAGCCCAGGAGTTTGAGGTTGCTGTGAGCTAGGCTGATGTCACGGCACTCACTCTAGCCCGGGCAACAAAGTGAGACTCTGTCTCAAAAAAAATACAATACAATACAATACAATAAAATAAAATAAATAAAAAAATAAAAAGGCTATTATTTGGTTGGGGAAGTCAACCTAACTTTAAAATCATTATAGATCTTTAAAAAAATACAATGTTATTCCACAGAATAAGGGTGAAAGAAAAGCGAATTACGTATCAGTGTGGGGATTAGCAATGTTGCCCAAGTCAGGGGCCGTGTCGCCATTCTCCAGCTCCCTCAGGACAGGAGGGGCCTGTGGGAGGGAGAAGACAGTCCTCAGCTGCCTTCATACTCCTAGAGACACTGCTATTTTGGCCAAGCGGGACTGCAGTTCTGCCTTGGGAGAAACACCCCGGCTTCCAGCTCCAGCCTGTCCCAGGCACAGGAAGCAGCCTTTGCAAGACCCGCTATGCCACCCTCTGTACGGCCCTGACCAAGTGTGGAATCCCCTGACTCAAAGGGCCTTGGGCTGCTCTGACAAAAGAAAGAAAACAGTCATTCGCCTTTGTGTTAGTATTCAGAGCCCCAAAGCACACTCCAAAATCAATTTTTTTTTCATTCTGTTAAGCAGAAAGAATATATCTTACATTACTTAGGGTAACAATGTATTTAACAGATATATTTTATACACTCATAGTTTACACCTTCTGTTTTACAAATGAGTAGACCCTGGATGAATTAAGTTTAACATAATCAATGAAAGTGGTGATGATGCTTGGGCCCCATGATGTTGTAGGTTGTTACCAAGACACAGGGTATGTATGCAGCTGGAATTCTACAATAGCAACATAGCCATAGATGCATTTTTAAAGAGAACTAGAACCATATACCAAAAATCATACTTAATGATAATATGTAAGAGATGTTGTAACTACTCAGTGATGAAATATTTAAAAATTTTAAAGTTCTCATGTTTACTAATAGAAACCTTTAATTTATTTTTTAAAAGTATATCCAGCTTTAATGAGATACTGAGTAAATGATAACAATCTTGAAAATGTAATCAAAAGTCTTAGAGCACTGGGGTAAATTTTTTCATCTTCTAATACGATTTTCAGGATGACTAAAAGCAGCACTGAACACAGAATCCTCTCTGGCTCACCACCCGCAGTGCTGTTACGTATCTCGAGATACTTAGGCCAGAGCAAGCATCGCAAAGCGCCCTGGCCACACTTTTCAGCATCTTTGCTTCTCAGAAGTGAATCTTGTATCTGTCTAATAGAAGCCACCTTTAATCTCATTACGTTATAAATGGACTCCAAAGGGAAAATATAGAAGTTTATTGGACTTTATTCACACACATTCATTCAATAAATATTTACTGAAGGTCTTAGACCCTGTGGGGGACGTAAAGCTAAATGACACAATCCCTACACACCAGCTTGCAATACTGAGGGGCAGAGACACGTATGTGTTAGCTCACAACCCTCACCCCTCCATCCTCCCTCCCACCTCCGTCCTCCCTCCCACCTAGATCAATGCCCTGGCCCCCACAGTCTTCCCCAGGGCTCCAAGGGACAAGTGCGGGAGAGGCAAAGGGTCCTTGGGTGGGAAGGATGAAGGAGTTACTATGTGAGTTCCCCCTTTTCTTCTTTTCCCCATTTGGGGCTGGATGGTTCATCTTTATGGAAGGTGTCTTTACCTGTGAAGGACTAAGAGGAGCTCAGGGTTGCTGGCGGGTCAGGCTGTGGCAGAGCATAATGTGTTCAGGGAAAGCAGGGAAGGTTCTCCATAACCTGTAGCCCCAATCCTCTCTCTCCACTCTTAAGTCCCACTAAATTTCTGTTTTATCTACTCACTCCTCTTTGAATACACTGCAGTTTGCTTTCATGAAAGCTATCTCCTCCTGATCAGTTGCTGCCTAAGTCTATTCAGCTTCTCAAGGGCCATCTTCAATGCTTCCTCCTCCATCAAATGTTTCTTGGTCTTTACCCGCTCTAATGTACATTTTTCATCCTCTGAGTCCTCATAACTGAGTTTGTGTCAACTCCAAGGAATTTATTATGCTCCAACTTGTATTATAAAAATTTGGGGACTTTTTATTCCTCATTCTCTCTAGACTGTAAAATGCTTGACAGCAAATCTGTGTTGGATTTGTCTATCCCTCACTGGACAAAGAAAAGACCAGGTTGGTCTGCATTTTTAAATTCATTTATTTAACTAACATTTATTGAGCATAAACTCAGTATGTTTGACACTGGACTAGGGATTCAATAGTGAGTATAAATTGTTTCTGTATACTCTAGGGGCCAAATAGTCAATGATTAATAAATATCTGATAAATTAATCAAAAAACACATCTTACACTCAAAAATCTCTCTCTCTTTCTTGACCCCATTCATTCTTCTCCTCTATTTACTCTTTTAAATTCATTTCTCTAAACAGTAACTAAAAGGCTTCCTACCTGTGGAGAGAACGACTGAACGTGAAGACAAAGATTTAAGAAAAGAGATACTTTTTAATTTGAGCAGTTCAATTGGTGGGTAAGGAGCATGTTTTTTCAATTGGTGGTTAAGGAAAATGCTTGTATCTTATGGTTTGACATTTATGAGCCCTTAAAGGCAAGGAAGGTACACTCCCCAGTGTCTTGTAAAATGGTAGGACTTTGTCTGAACAAATGATACTCTCTTTATAGTGAAAATAATAGTAATAATAAATGAGTAGCCTTTGTTGGAGATTTCCCCATTCACAAAGATTACTGAGAAGTCGAAGATTATGAAACTGCTAACATCTTACTGACCAGATTGATGTTAATGATAGAGAAGTGAAAGGCTGTAGAAAATAAGACATCTTCAAAGACGAATAAACTTCCTCCCTGCTCCTTCTTAGCCTGGCTCTTTTTCTGAGGCCACACTCCAACCAAGTGTCAATGCTCATTAGGGTTGCATGTCCACAGTCATCTTGAGTTACTTTATATACTTCCATAACTTCAGCTATCAACCTGAGACTCCTAAATCTGTATCTTCAGACCTCACTCCTTTTGAGCTCCAGATTCATATGCCCAACTGATGCTGACATGTCTACTGAGATAGTCCACGGGCCAAGCAACCTCCAAAAGTGAAATGTATCGTGTCTCTCTTCTCTCACTCTGTTTCTCCTCAGCTAGTCTCTATATTAGCAGGATCTTTTGCAAGGGCTGCTGCCAGGAGTAGAAGGCCCTCTGCACCTTCAACACATGAAAACACCCTCCCATCCTTTCAGTCACAGCTAAAGCACAGGCTTCTGTAGGACGAGCACCCTAAGACAGACAGCAGAGCTAGATGGTCCTTCTTTCTGTTGTTGGGGGACCATGTCCCAGTTTCTTTGAGAGCTCTTATCTGTTTTGCAACTTTGACTGACTAGAGATTGTGAACCCTTAGAGCAGTGGTTCTCAGCCCTGGCTGCATACTAGAATCATCTGGGGAACCGTAAAACTACTAATGCCTCAATCCCACCCACCTCCCACCTCACTCCCTGAATCTAATTTAACTGGTCTGACGTATAGCCTGGACATTGGAATTAAAAAAAAAATCTCCTCAGATGATTTTTATGCACAGCTAAAATTGAGAACTTCTGGACTTGATAAGAGCAATTTTATCTTGATTATCTTTGTGTATTACACACATCAGGTGCTGAGCAAATAAATAGTTACAACATCTAACCAGACACCTGAGCAAAAAGCCATGGAGTCCCACACCTCATGTATGGCCAATACCTGCAAACTGCACCTCTGAGAAATCTTTTTTATCTGTCCTCCTTTATCCACATAGAATTATTACCTTATTTCAGGCCATTTTTCCTGCCAGACTGTTACATCTTCTTATTCATTGTCTCCTTGTCCTAGAGTCCCTCAAGGACCCTACTAAGCTACTGTTAGAGTTATCTTTCTAATAGTCTAACCACATCCGCTTCCTGCTGAAAATGGATTTGTGTTGCCTACATAATAAAATCTAAACTTTGCCAGATAAGCCTTTTAATTTTCCTTCTTCCCTTCCTGGCTACTTCTACTCTTCCTTCATGACCCATCTCAAACGTCACTTCTTCTAACCAAGCCCTATCCCTGCCCTACAGCTCTCCCAGGAAAAGTTATTTTGTCCCCTCTGTGCCTCCACAGCACTCAGTGTATGTCTCTTTTATAGCCTTTTCCATTGTATGTTGACATTATTTGTTAAAATATCTGTGTCCGCTACATGAACTCTTTGAGAGCAGAGACTTTGCTCTGTCATCTTTGGATCCCTATTGCATAGCACAGGTCTAGTTGGTACTTAAGTAAATATACATGGAATGGGAGGATAGATTAATGGGAGGAAGAGAGAGAAAGGCTAAGAATGATATTTATGTTTACAGGAAGGAACAGCCCAAAAGGATGAGGATGGAGAGGGGAAGCTCCCAGAGGAAACCTAAACTTCTGTTCTGCAGGAATCTGTCCCCAGTCACAAGAAGCCCTGAGCAATGGCATCAGAGGTTAGAACACCTGAGTCAGGTTAGTTGGCCACTCACCCCCCACAGCCTCTTTGTCAGCCCAGTGCTCCCTTTGCAAAATGAGCCCAACCTGAGTACACCTACCATTCGACATAACTCTAAATCATGTGATGTTCTGGGAGAAAGCTTTTGCCCTTCCTTGTCCAAGATGATGTATGCATATTTAAAATTAACCTGTCACTCCACAGCAACAAGAATTTACAACTTGGATTCTTTTATTCTCACTTCCGAATTGGCCATACATCCTATGATTTTCTGCATTAACTGCACTGTGGGAATGCTTTCCTCCCCAAAGAACAACCAAAGATGACTATTCTTTAGGCACTGAAATAGTCATGATCAACCTGAATACCTGCAGATGCGTGTTTTATTAGTGGGGGATGGGAGGAGTTAATAACATTTCTCTCCGGGCGAAGGAAGGGTGGATCAACTTGCCCAAAGCATTGGCAACTGGTCCATGCAACACGCCCCTCTCCATTGCTGTACTTCCCGCCCAGGTTAGTCAGGGGGCTAATTATGAAACCAGTGTCTGTGATGATTACATGTTAGGTGTGAACTATACAGTCAGTGATAATTATGGGTTATTGAAGTGTTCATTTGGTTTGATTGACAGAATGCATGCACTGTGTGGGAAGCACAGTATTTCTTACTCTCTGACGCTAGATACTCTACATAAGAAAGTACTGTAATTCTGAAACAAGCATAAGAAAGTATAATCAAAGTTCTGCATTTCTGAGAATAAGAGGGAATCCTTTCATAAAGACCTCCCTGAGGCAGGTGATTTAGAGATGGAGACAGCAGGGGAGCGAGAGAGTTTGGAAATCCAAGAGTAACCATGTCTTGAAAGCCCAGTAGACCCTGAATTCATCCACCCAGCACTAACTCTGCTTGAACCTTAGAAGATTCTACACTTAAAATACTTGAATAATGCTTTGAGCAACCCATTGTTATTGTCTGAACATGACTAAGAAGTATTAGAAGCTCATTTTCTTAGCATTATCAAGTATTAATTGTTCAATACCACAGAAAGATTACTACCTTTACATCATCAAACATTCATTAGATACAATTCAGACCTATAGCTACACACACAAACATGTACACATGCAAACTGCTTTGTTACACCTCACAAATGGTTTCCTATTTCCCAATAATCTCTGAAGTAATAAGAAAAATTAGCATTGTCACTGACAAGTAGGGTTACTATCTATAGGGCTGGATCCACAATGAATGCCAATAAGAAAAGGAAAAATGTCTCACAGGAGACATTTTCTCAAAGGAAAAATATGGAGTTCTCTGTGCAAGTATTTTCTGGCCACACACCTTGAGAGCACTGGGAAACTGTTAACTATTTGACAATTTCCAATTTCAACCTTCTTCAACATTTCTGAAGAGCAACCTTGAATGTCACTAAATAGTTCTAACATGACTTTGTGGTTTTCTAATTTTAACCTAAACTAAAAAATAAGCATTAGCACAGGTCTCACTTGGATTATAATCCTGTAGTAGTACTACATAAACCAGAATTACCCAAAAACTGCATTAGAAATTTGCATACTACCCTGCTCTACAAGTCAGCATACTCGGCTGTATGTTCTGACATTCACACGGAAAAGAAAATTCTTCTTCATTGGTGGCCAGCAGCTCTCTTTACAGTTTTCCACTGATTCATGGAGAAGAGGCTTAGTGGATTAAATAGACCAACATGTACATCTTCTTCATAGATTATACCCCCCAAAAAAACTATAAAACTACTAAGCTTGCACCTATGTAGCAACTTTTAAAATAACCTAAGTTCTTGCCAAAAGGTGTGTAAAAAGAAGGAATTATACATGATAAGACATAACTTAAACAATAAAAATGGAATACCTTGGCAAAATTAAAAGGGAGGCCTAAGACCAAAGCCCAAGCCTTCCCACAATCCAGATGGGGCACAGATCACCAGAAGCAGAATTATCAACTTTACTTTTGTTCCTAAGTTTTTTAAAGTTTTCTTTTTTAAAGTTCAGCCACAAATGGAAATCTCTTCCTCATTTTTCACTCTGTAGTCCACTCTGGGAATACCGAGACAAGGAATGGCTTAGCCATACCCAGACATATGCACATGTACAGGCACATATCCTCCAGATTCATAGTTGAGGATTCAAAGCTCTAGAACTTTTCATGATTTGGGGACCTATTTAAAGATACCTCCTATATTCTTGGCAATTGCTTACAGGCAATGCCTTCAATGGGTAATATGGGAATACAAAATAGAAATCTGTCCCCCAAAACATAGGGATCTCATTGGTGAAGGTGCAAACCCTCTTAATACTAGAACTAGGAGAGTAAACTATTAATGAGATGCATCCATCAGCATAAAAAAGAAAAAAACATTCTCACTGGAGTTAAGTGAAATCTCATTGTGGCTTTGATTTGCATTTTGGCTTTGATTTGCAATACCAATTTGATGGTGAATACATGTGGTGCTTGTTTCTCCATTCTTGTGATACTTCACTTAGTGGAATGGGTTCCAGCTCTACCCAGGATAACACAAGAGGAGCTAGATCACCATTGTTTTTTGTGGCTGAGTAGTACTGCATGGGATACATATACCACATTTTATTAATCCACTCATGTATTGATGGGCACTTGAGTTGTTTCCACATCTTTGCAATTGTGAATTGTGCTTCCATAAACATTCAAGTGCAGATGTCTTTTTTTCCTCTGGGTAGATGCCCAGTAATGGGATTACCATAATGGGATGGTAGTTCTACTTTTAGCTCTTTGAGGTATCTCCACATTACTTTCCATAGAGGTTGCACTAGTTTGCAGTCCCACCAGCAGTGTATAAGTGTTCCTATCTCGCCACATCCAATGCCAACATTTGTTGTTTTGGGACTTTGTGATAAAAGCCATAACATGGTACTAGTATAAGAACAGAGACATAGACCAATGGGACAGAACTGAGAACCCAGCTATAAAACCATCCTCATATAGCCATCTAATCTTTGACAAAGCAGACAAAAACATACACTGGGGAAAAGAATCCTTATTCAGTAAATGGTGCTGGGAAAATTGGATAGTCACATGTAGAAGACTGAAACAGGATCCACACCTCTCACCTCTCACAAAAATCAACTCACAGTGGATAACAGACTTAAACCTAAGACATGGAATTATAAGAATTCTAGAAGAAAATTTTGGAAAAACTCTTAAGCACATTGGCCTAGGGAAAGAATTTATGAAGAAGATCCCAAAGGCAATCATAGAAACAACAAAAAATAAATAAATGGGACCTGATCAAATCAAAAAACTTCTGCACAGCCAAGAAAACTATCATGAGAGCAGACAACCTACAGAATGAGAGAAAATATTTGCATGTAACACATCCGATAAAGGGCTGATAACTAGAATCTATATAGAACTCACGAAAATCAGCAAGAAAGAAATCAAACAACCCCATTAAAAAGTGGGCAAAGGACATGAACAGAAACTTTTCAAAAGAAGACAGACTAATGGCCAACAAACATATGAAAAAATGCTCAACATCTCTAATCATCAAAGAAATGCATCACATTAATAGAATTGAAAACAAAAACCATATGATTATTTCAATAGATGCAAAAAAAGCATTTAATAAAATTCAACATTCTTTTATGATAAAAGCCCTCATCAAAATGGGTATAGAAGGAATATACCTCAAAATAATAAAGGCCATATATGACAAATCCACAACTAACATCCTACGGAACAGGGAAAAATTAAGGCCTTTCTTCTCAAGACTGGAATAAGACAAGGATATTCACTTTCAGTGATTTTATTCAAGATAACACTGGAAGTTCTGGCCAGACCAGTTAGGCAAGAGAAAGAATTAAAGGGCATCCAAAGTGGAAAGGAAAAAGTCAAATTAGCCTTGTTTGCAGACAACATGATCTTGTATCTCGAAAAATCTAAAGATTCCACAAAAAAATGGTTGGAACTGATAAAACAAATTCAGTAAAATTGTAGGACACAAAATCAACATACAAAAATCTATATATACCAACAGCAAACAATCCACAAAAGAAATTAAAAAACAATCCCATTTACAATACCTACCAAAATTATAAAATACCTAGGAATAAATCTAACCAAAGAAGTGAAAGATCTACACAAAAAAAACTATAAAACTCTAATAAAAGAAATCGAATAGGACACAGAAAAATGGAAAGATACTCCATGCTCATGGATTGGAAGAATTAATATTATTAAAATAACAAGGCCGGGCGCGGTGGCTCACGCCTGTAATCCTAGCACTCTGGGAGGCCGAGGCGGGCGGATTGTTTGAGCTCAGGAGTTCGAGACCAGCCTGAGCAAGAGCAAGACCCCGTCTCTACTAAAAATAGAAAGAAATGATCTGGCCAACTAAAAAAGTATATACAGAAAAATTAGCCGGGCATGGTGGCGCATGCCTGTAGTCCCAGCTACTCGGGAGGCTGAGGCAGGAGGATCGCTTAAGCCCAGGAGTTTGAGGTTGCTGTGAGCTAGGCTGACGCCACGGCACTCACTCTAGCCCGGGCAACAGAGCGAGACTCTGTCTCAAAAAAAATAATAAAATAAAAAAAAAAATAACAATACTACACAAAGCAATTTCCAGATTCAATGTAATCACTATCAAGATACCAATGCATTCTTTACAGAAATAGAAAAAAATTCTAAAATTTATGTGAAATCACAGAAGATACCAAATAGCCATAGCAACCCTGAGCAAAAAGAACAAAGCTGGAGGCATCACACTATCTGACTTTAAAATTTACTACAAAGCAAAACAGCATGGGATTGGAATAAAAACAGATACATAGTCCAATGGAACAGAATAGAGAACCCAGATATAAATCCATGCATTTACAACCAACTCATGTTTGACAAAGGCAAGAACATATACAATGGGAAAAACACAGTCTTTTGAATACATGGTGCTGGGAAAACTGGATAACTACACACAGAAGAATGAAACTAGTTCCCTATTTCTTACCATACACAAACATTAAATCAAAATGAATTAAAGATTTAAATCTAAACCTGAAATTGGGAAACTACTTGAAGAAAATATTGGGGAAACACACCAGAACATTGATCTCGGTGAAGATTTTATGTGTAAGACCTCAAAAGCACAGGCAATGAAAGAAAAAATAGACAAATGAGATTACATTAAGCTGGAAAGCTTCTGCACGGCAAAGGAAACAATTAACAAGGCAAAGAGATAACCCACAGAATGGTAGAAAATATTTGCAAACTATCCATCTGACAATGGCTTAATAACCAGAATATATTAATATAACGAGTTCAAACAACTCAATAACAAAAAACCAAATAATTAGATTAAAAAATGGTCAAAGATCTGAACAGACATTTCTCAAGATAAGACATACAAATGGCCAACAAGTACATGAAAAAATGCTCAACATCACTAACCATCAAAGAAATGCAAATCAAGACCACAATGAGATATCCTCTTATCCCAGTTAAAATGGCTTGTATTAGAAATATAGGCAATAACAGATGCTTACAAGCATTTGGAGAAATGGGAACCTTCATACACTGCTGATGGGAATGTAAATTAGTGCAACCATTAGGGGAAACAGAATGGAGTTTCCTAAAAATAGAACTATGATATGATCTAGCAATTCCACTACTGGATATATATCCAAAAGAAATGAAATCAGTATATCAAAGAGATATCTTCCCTTTCATGTTTATTGTAGCACTATTCATAATAGCCAAAATGTGAAATCAACCTGAGTGTCCATCAACAAATGAATGGATAAAGAAAATGTGGTATGTATACATGATGGAATATTATTCAGCCATAGAAAATAATGAAATACTGCCATTTGCAGCAATATGGAAGGAGCTAGAGGCCATTATGTTAAGTGAAATAAGCCAGGCACAGAAAGACAAATATTGCATGTTCTCACTCATATGTGGGAGCTAATAAAGTGGACCTCATAAAGACAGAGAGTAGACTGGTGGTTACCAGAGGTTGGGAAGGGTAGAGGAAGGGGGAAATGAGGAAAAGAAATAATATAAATGTGGTTATTACCACTTACCTGCACATTTAAAAATGATAAAGATGGCAAATTTTTATAGGTATATTTTACCTCAATGAAAATGAGCAAAAAAGGCCAGTCACGGTGGCTCAAGCCTGTAACCCCAGCACTTTGGGAGGCTGAAATAGAAGGATTTCTTAAGGCCAAGGAGTTCAAGATAGCCTGGGTAACATAGAGAGACCCCATCTTACAAAAAATAAGAAAAATTAGCCGGGCATGGTAACATGCACCTGTAGTCCCAGCTACTTGGGAGGCTTCGGTGAGAGGCTTGAGCCTAGGAGTTTGAACTGTAGTGAGCTATCATTGCGTGGCTGTACTCCAGCCTGGGTGACAGAGCAAGACTCTGCTTAAAAAAAGAAAATCATTCATGAAATTTTATTTTTAAGAAGACATTTTGAAACCAAATGCAATCTAAGCTCCCCGGGATTCTAGAATTCCAAACTTATCTGTTAGAAATAATATCTCCTTAATCGTAGCCTTATATCTTAGAATGCTTACTAATACATGCAAATTCCCAATGCTGACAGCAGTAATAAGTAAGTATAATTGCTAAATCCAGATAATTAGCTTCTCTTCTTTCTTGCATTTTGTAAACTTTAGGTTGGTGTAAAATAGACCAACTGTTCCAGTTGTTCTGACATTGTCAATTACTTTTGGGGCTAGCTTTTTCTAAAGCGGACTGAAAAAAAAGTTAGTAAACTTTTTATTAAATGCAGTGCAACTCTTCATTCACTGCTTTACCATCCAGATCCAAACCTGATTTTATTTCTAAAATGGCACACATTTTTTCAGCTCATCTCATTCCTTATGGAAATGTCCATTCGGTATAAGGAAAATTAAGACAGCAGTAGAATTCCAGAAGGATGATTTGGGCATGGTGGATGGTGGCGTTTTTGAACAGAAGCCAATGTGATGAGCAAACACTAGGACTCTTCCAACACTCTCTCTGGCAGTCTATTTATTCTCCACTGGCTGGAGACCATTCACAAGTAAGTGTTGGATCTGTAACTTTCTCCTGCACCTTTTCAATGCAGCAGGACATTAAAATACAAGCTGCTAATCCAGCCAGAAGGGAAACTAGTGCCCCGGACCTGCGGCTGCTTTTATATTCAAGGATTGACTTCAATTGACTGGGGGTCCATATAAGTAATATATTTCCAAACCAAAAAACTGCCCTGAGCAATTATTCTTTTCTGAAAACTTTCTACGAGGTGCCAAGAGAATTACTTTAAGAAATGTTTTTGGAAGTTTTTTGACCTCAGAATTTTTTCAAGGTGTCAATTTGGGCTGATCCCCAATAACAGCAATCCATAGCTTAGTCAGATTTCAGGTTTTAAAAGTGTGTGGCATTTTTAAGAGGGCTCCCCACCTCCTTCAAACATGCGCCAAAAGTAAACACGAGTTCAAGTCCATTGTTATGCTTTCACTTCCAAGTCTTGTGTCTTTGTCTCTCTCCTTCCTCCACCACTACCTCAACATCCAATCAGCAGGAGGCAGGGGTGAAGAGGACCCATCCAGCTCTGTGGGACAACACTCAAGGGGCATCTTGCCTCAAATTTTCACACCTTTCAAATCCTCATTTGTTCTTAAAATTTACAATTTTATCTGATAGCACTCTCTGGATAGATTAAAAAAAAATAAGGCACTCTTCTAAGACGATTAAAAACAATCCTTTCCAATATAGGAAGGGTCCGTCTTGGAAATCCACAGGAAGTTCTGTTTCTCTCTGGCTAGTTGAGGACCACTGAGTTCCAGATGAGAAACAGAGTCAGAACTGAAAATAATGGGAGTGGGAGGTTCTGCCCTATGGCATGAGCCAATTCTGACACAATATGAATTTCCTGAGAAAACGCAAGTGTAAGCTACACTTTGTTAGAAATAGATTAAGCTTACAAGGAGGAAAAATAGGCTTAGGTGGCAGAAATGCAATATCCTCATCTTTGCCAATGATACTCAGTGCTATCTTTAAATAGCTAATTTTTTCTGACTCCTAATCAATAAATGAGATCAAAAATATTCCTGGACATTTACAAGGCAATGAGGAATAAATGATTCCTAAAACACCATTATCTTCTGATCTGCCCAAAAGAACAAAAGACATTCTATTAAAAAGACATCTGCACTAGAATGTTTATAGCAGCACAATTCACAATTGCAAAGATGTGGAAACAACCCAAGTGCCCATCAATATATGAGTGGATTAATAAAATGTGGTATATGTATATCATGGAGTTCTACTCAGCCACAAAAAACAATGGTGATCTAGCACCTCTTGTATTATCCTGGATAGAGCTGGAGCCCACTCTACTAAGTGAACTACCACAAGAATGGAAAAACAAGCACCACATGTATTCACCATCAAATTGGTATTAACTCATCAATACTTAAGTGCACATATAGTAATAACATTCATCGGGTGTCGGGCAGACGGGAGAGTGGAGGAGGGAATGGGTATATTCACACCTAATGGGTGCAGTGCGCACCGTCTGGGGAATGGACACGCTTGAAGCTCTGACTCAGGTGGGGCAAGGTCAACATATGTAACCTAAACATTTGTACCCCTGTTATATGATGAAATAAAAAAAAAATTAAAAACCAGCATTAAAGAGAATCCATTATATGCAAAACATTAAGCTAGGTTGCATGGAGGATAGAAAAATGAACATGACCTAACATTTTTGAATGCTAAACAGCATGACAAGCACAGCACTCAACACTTTATGAGCATCTCATTTAATCCTCACAATAACCCGCTGAGGTTGCCAACTCGATTCCAGCTCCCACATAACTTGACTGTAACCACACGAGACTCAGAACCAGGACTCACCATCTGATCTCTGCCCAAAACCTAATCTACAGAAACTGTAAGAGATAATAAACAGATTGTTGTTCTTATAAGCCAATAATTTTTGTGGTAATTTATTATGCAGAAATACGTAAGTGAAGCAGATGTTGGTGCCCGGAGTAGGGTGCTGCCGTTACAAAAAACTAGACCATGTGACATGGGCTTTGGGTCTGGGAAGTGAGTGGAAGCCGGAAGGGCCTGAAGGAGGCTGTGAGTGAAAAGCTAAAGGGTTTCTAAGGCAGTGTTAACATAATCCAGTGAGGACTTACAAGGAAAGTAAGGACTGGAAGCTGGAGGAAAGAGAGCCCTGTTCCATGGAAGTGCAAAGTTTCATAACACTGTTGAAACTGAAGGGTTAATTTGCTTAGGTCTGCCTTCCCTGCGTGCTCTTGGTTGTTTGCTTTGTGTGTGTGTGTGT
>CM052441.1:60074622-60090472 GCA_028533085.1 Varecia variegata | reverse complement strand
CTGAATTATTAAGATTTCAGTTTTAGATATTTATAAAAATATAGTACTTTATTCATATCCCAATTTTACAAAATTACATTACAAAATTTCCAGTACTACTTATTCTCCTTGTCTTATGCTTTTGTTTACAAACAAAGCCTACTTTGGCTGTTTTTATTAGTTAACCTTCACTGAGCATCATTGATATCCTTAATTATTTAGGTAGCCATCAAAGCAATCAACAAGAAGAAATCCAAGCAAGACTTCTATGTTCTAAAGAATATGAAGCATGAATCTCGAATCCAGCAAATGGTTAAACACCCTAACATTGTCCAGCTGTACCAACCCTGGCGACAGAAACTCTCATTACATGATGATGGAGGTGTGCCTGGGTGGCACCCTCCTGGACAGGATCTGAGATCAAAAGAAACTAAGTGAAAGGCAAGCACAGACATTCTTCGGACTGCTTTTGTCTACTGGAGGGCATCTCCACCAGCATGGAATCGTACACACGTATAATGCAATTTTCCCTCTGAGGGATGAAAAGCCACCAAATTCATGAAACCCTTGGCTTGTCAATCACTGGCAGCAAGCCCAGCACAAGTTGCTAATTGCCACTTAAGAGAAAATTAGCGTCCTTGAGAAGCTCGTCAAGGGGTGTGCTTTCATAGGGAGAACAAGCACAGCCCATACACCCGCATGTAAATGGAGCTGAAGCAACAGCAGCCAGCTCTTCCTCTCCTTTACAGGGTTTAGTTTGACCTCGTAAGTAACTTCTGTTTATGTGAAAACTGTGATTATAGTTTAGAAGGAGAATTTTTTATCTTCTTATGGGCAAAATATATAAAAGTAACAGAATGTGGCACTGATAAGTGTGAGAGGGATTCCTGCAAATTTTTGTGGGTTTTACGATTTGGGGGAAACCCTTACTGAGGCCAGCCTATGGTATTAGCTGGTTTACAATGTGTCTGTTCTTTCTATCCATCCAGATTTTTTAAATGCCTAATAAAATGCCTTATGATTTGGGAAAGATCATAGTTACTTATTCCCAAGACCCTTCACACACTGAACTATACATAGCTCATTCCACAACGCTGTCTTCTGGCTTCCCCTTTTCATTTCAGTAGAACTCCAGAGGCCAGAAAGGAATTTCAAGTCATTCTGTAACTCCATGCTAGAATTTCTCTTCCCTAGTCAGCCTGGCATTCCTATAATATGTGACCCCTTTCCACAGCACACAACACACACTGATCTGTTTCCGTGAATGGGAAAAACTCCAGAAAAAGAGAATATTGGACTTAACATCAGAGAGATACTGAAGATACACACCCAAGCAAGTCTTATAGAGGAAATAGTTTCTGATAAACTCCTGGTTTTTTCATAAGCAAGCAACTTATTGACATGTTCAATTGCTTAATGAATGTCAAGCTCGTAATCATTCAAAAGCATTTGGCTGAGTAGCACATCCACAACTAGAGGAGCAAAGGCTCTGCTGTCCTTCACAGCAAGGTCCAGGAATAGGCAGCAGAACACATCGGGGGCCTCCCAGACATTGCTTTGCCCGACTCAGATGGCCACCCCCACTCCCTACATCACTATGCCACCACCTCCTCGCAAAAGCCTGCACACAGAAGGACAGGAGAGACAGACAAGAAAACAAACAACTCCTATAAAATACTTGGTGGGGGAAAGGAGACCAACTATGTCTGAAAATGTCATCTTGTTTCTAATGGTTATATTTTAACTCTTTGTTCTGAGTCCACTGTGACTGCCTCTTGCGCCTCTGGTTAAAAGACACAGAGAACCTACTGCATACATCACCTTTGTAAGTAGAGGTGAATATACAAGGTATTATGTTGTTTAATGCCCTTGACAGTCCTGTTAGAAACCTCCACTGCCACAGATACTCAGAATTGGCCGAGCCATCACCAGCACCTCCGAAGGGTGTCACAAATTGGGTGTCTTGTGTAACTGAGAGAAAAAAAACTGTAAGAGTTTTGTTCTATATTTTCAATTAGCTTATTCTTTAAAAAAAAAATTGGCTCATATGATATTTGATGACAATACTCCTAACTTCTTTCGCACAAACTCCTAAGGAGACCTTTCTCAGATATTCAGGGTGTTGGTTCATTTTAGCCAGATTTTATCTGCCTAAAATACCAGACAGGAGAAGAGTGCTCTGTATAATTTATCCTGAGTCCTGCACTCCTAAGATACAACCCCAAAAATGATGAGATGTTTATACAAGATTCTACCTGGTCACCTAGTAGTCATTTAGTGATTTTAACTGTGTTATTTCCAACTATGGCTTGATTAGAAAAAGAGAAATTTCATTTGTCTGATTAATTTCTTATATGATTCATACAAAGACTGCTTGTCATTCATTTCTTAGCAAGTCTCCAGTTTTAACATAAGACGATTCCCAAATGGCAGTCTGTCAACATCAAGTCAAAGCCAGGAATAAAAAGCTGGAAGAACATTGACCCCTTTTCTGGTGTTTTTTCCTGGAAACTCAAGTGATTTAATCCATTATCACTTTTAAGCCTCAAATCAAGGAAGGATCCTCTTCAGCATAAAGAGGCCATATTCTAAAACACAAAATGCTAAGATTGGTGTATAACATTCTTTACTTTTCTTGATCTATTTAGGGACTTGAAGATTGAAAATTCTCTTCTGGATGAACACAATAGCAAAATTGTTGATAAGTATAAATGTCTTTTTCCAGTAGATTCATGAAATAATTAATCAGTTAATTATTAATTAATGAAATTAATTATTTGAAACACAGACCTAAAGGCTTTCAGGGGGCAGCATTACAAGCCACTGCATTTTCTCCAAGTGGAGTGATACTATTTCAAAAAGGACTAGAAACAATAGTTGAAGCATAGATGAGAGTAATGCACCCACAGAGTCCATTGTCATATTAAACTATCATGTAATAAATTAATTTAAATGATATCTCATTTAAAATGTATGAGTGTAAGTAAAAAAATCTAAATTTGGCATTTTATATCTGCCGTTACGACATAAATACACATTCTGCTGTCCATGAAACCATTTTGTTATTTCTTCCAAAATATTATTCTATTTCAAGTAAGCTTGGCAAAATAATCTTGAAGAGAAGTTCCTCATACTTAAAAATTTTTGTTGCTTTTCATGAATTGCTAACTGAACTCTGAGCAATTCTCACTGAAGTAATAATACCCTGAAAATAACCTACATCCTCGCAGCTCAGAGCTCTGCAGTGAGGCTTTCCGAGGATCTTGCAGACGGCCTGTTGGTCCCACTGTGTGAATCACTGAGAGCTTACAGCTTTCGTGACATGGACCCCAGCCCAAGTGCTTCCAGGCCATTCATGCTCACTGGGGGTGATTTTATATAGACCAAGATCCCAGATAACCAAGCTCTGTTGTCTCTAGGCTACCCTTGTCTCCTGTCTCCGGGGAAACTCTGTGGGCCCTGACCCGGGGGACATCAGGCCTCTGCCTTCCTCTACCCTCCCTGGAGCCTTGGCTGTCCGGTGGAGCCTGCAGACAGCTTTTCCCTGTAGACCCAAATTGCACAAAGCAGGGGCTGTCTTCTCCCCTTACAGGAATGACTGGCAAAAGCTGTTCCTCTCACTTACTTTGTAGAAACAGACAAATTGTGCAAGAAAAAAATAAGAACAATGGTAATAATCATAATTATATCAATGGAGCACTTATGATGTGTTCAAAACCGTTAACCTAAATTAACATTTAAATTCATATAAAACTCTAGGAGGTAGACACGTATTACCCTATTTTACAGATAAAGAAATGGAGTCACAGAGAGGAGTCACTGGGATTCCATCCCTGACAGAGTCGGGCAGAAAGCAAAAGTGAGTAAAGGGAGCCCCAGTTCTCCAGGTCATAGAGTGGTGGCTGCTCACCAAAGAGCAATGTCTGCACTAAACAGCCAGATATCACTCACCCTCATCACGGTCTACTGTTGGAGAAGAAACTTTACAACAGAGTGCAATGCAAATGCCAAGTTATCCCAGGCATGGACTAAAGAAAACATTCCTAGAGAGCTGGCTAAAAGAAAAGCCCAAGAATTTAAAGCAATCAAATAAATGATTTTATGTGAGGACAATGCCTCACCCTGCTTTCCTGCATCCTTATTCCCTTAAGAATTACTGCTATGAAACACTTTTATACTGAATTATTTTATCAAGTTATTCATAGACTCTTTATCCAAGTGCCGCTAGGAAGTACTGAAGTGTTCTCAGCCGAGGTGAACTTCCTGGTCTGCCCGTCTGTAAATCTTTCAGACTGTGGATTGAGCGACACGGTGCAGTTGGAGGGTCTGTCTCAGGAGCAGTTAAGCACTCAGTGTGGACGTCCTGCCTACGCAGACCTGAACTGCTTGCTCATCAGAAATACAGCCCCAAAGTGGATGTCTGGTCCATGTGAGTAAATCACCAAACTCCCGTGTCAGGTTAGGAACTCTGCGTGATAATCCCTTTGGATTTAGAGCTGCGTGAAAGCTGGCAGTCAGGAGGACAGGGTGTCCTGGAAAGCATTTTTTTTCCTCACATTAAGTTGAAGAAATTACACATACACATCACCTACATCTTAGCAAAGTTGTAATGCTGAAGATGGGGGCATCTCTGAAGATGTGAAGATTCTGTGACCTCGTGGTCAATGTTTCTTTTTTCTTTTCACTCTCAAATTCAAAGCAACATTAGTATTTGAAAGGAACACATTTTAGAGTCCTCCTGAGCAATTCTTCAAGACACAGTCTGACATCACCTCCATCAAACAATCTCAGGCACTCCTGAGCCCTTACACTGGGCTGGTTGGGTGCCTTGCTCAGGAGCTAAATTCCTTTTGTTTTTCCCTGTACTGGAGCCATTACCACCCTGCGGAGTCATTATGGTTTGGCTGTGGGCCTCCCCCATTAGACACTGCTCTGTCACCATTGCTGCAAAGCCAGCACCTAGAACATTGTGGGGGCTTAACAGGGGCTTACTAATTGTTTATTGGATGGACTTTCGAATTATCTATGCATGTTAACACACATTCGTTCTCCATCTGTCATCAGGTATTTAAACAGAACATTCTAATCACAGAGCTCAAGTTTAACATGTGTGAAACTTGTGCTAAAATATATCCATGCTGACAAATGATGTCCAAGATGTCAAGTGGGATCACTTTAAGGAAGAAGAGCCTGTGATTAATTAACGGGCCAAAATTCTCCAAGCAGTTCATCATTTTATTGCCCAGGAAAGATTCCATTGTCCATAAAAGCATATAGTTAACAGAGAAATTTTGCAAAGAATTTTATCTTAATTAATTTTAAAATTCCCCTTGGAAATCTTATTTGCACTCTGTATTTTAACATAAATACCTCAAAGAACATATCAGAATCACTATGTCTGAAATGCCACAATGTCTAATCTAGAAAAGTTTAAATTAATAGCATTTTATTATATGAAGAAAGACAATAGGATAAAATACAGTTTTAATGGTTAAAAAAATAGCAAGGAAAGGGGAAAAAGGGAAAAGGCAGCAGATGTGGCCGGAAGACTTTTTCCTCCCACATCTTCAGCCGCTTTTGGATTCTGCTGCATTTCAGCCTAGACTTGGAGAGTTTGTTAAAGCATACATTTTTACCCCTAAATTCACACATTAAAAAAAGAAAACATACTAAATTAGTAGACCTCCTCATTTTGTGGATCTTTGAGTAAGTACTTTTCATGCCAAATTTCTTGGGATAAACATAATCAGAATAAACATAGTGAGGTTTGGGGGGGATTTGTTTGTTTTTGTTTTTGAGAAACCAAAACGTTCATTAGCTCTGACTTCCATTGGACACATTCAACACAAAATCTATTAAGGGAACACCAACCATCATCGTACTTGTTCCTTATTTTTGTGCATCTAGTTTTAAGATCCTTTGGAGGGCTGAGATACGATTAGACTTCACGTACGTTGACTAAATTATCAAACCAGCTGTTGTCTTTAAAGCATGTCAGAGATTTCAGTGGAGTGGAAGAGCTGCATTCTGTTACAGCTAATAAATTTTCAAGTTCACATATCGCCGGGTTTCAGTTAAAATTAAACATCTAATTCACAATTGTTGGACTCAATGCACTTTATGTATCACCTTTTTGAACCATCACCTGTAGAAGGCTTACTCAGCTGCTTCAGTATCTCCAGTTCTTATTCTTTGCAGCACGAACATGCTGGCAGGTGTGTGGGAAGCACGAGAGACCTGCGCTCCACTCACCTCAGCATGATTTGTGCTTCCAGCTGATAACAGTGTGGATGGCCACGGCAGCACCAAAACCGTTGAAATGAACACTCTGTTTTCCCAGTACAGATTTCCCAGGCATCTCCCAGCGTGCAAGATCTCCCTGCCTGACCGCTTAAATCCCAGCACCAACCTAAAAACATGACCTCAGGCTTAGGCAGCCAATCTGCTCAGAAGTGCTGCTTCGCTCAAATATTAACACCCACTACCTCCACCTCCAAACAGCTTTTTGGCACAACCTGGCTGGAAAACAGCCGAAAAATATTTAAATCCAGTGTGAGTGGCTTAGAGGATTACTAGTGGGATAAAGAGTTTTTTCGTCTCTAGGTGTCTGGTTCAGTGACAAGTTTGGTTGATAGCGAGTGGAAATCCTGGTTGATGGTGAGTGTGAAAGTCATTACTACTTCCTTACAGGTCTTCTCTGGCCTGATCATTCCCTGTGGCTTCTTCCCTAGGTCCCTTTACAAGAAGTCTCACAACTATGAGATGATAAAAATATCTCTAAGGAACATTTGGATGCTGGTCACAAATTCCAAATGGATTTTGTTCTGCTTTCTTGTAAATCTCTATAGTTTTCATATGTTTCTAAACTCTCTGGCCCAGTCAAGTTTAAATGCTTGAAATCCCAACATTCCTACCAAAGAAATGGTTTCTCCATTTATTTTGTGGCCTGGACAGAAAGACCACTGAAGACCACTCACAATCAAAGACGTACATTTAGTGATTAAAAGCCTGGACTCTGAAGTCAGACTCCTTGGGTTCAAACCCAGCTTTGCTGCTTCCTAACTGTGTGCTCTTGGGTAAGATTCTTCATCGCCTTGCTGAAGGGACATGGTGCACACACTTCCGACAGTGTGTGTTCTAAGGGACAGCAATGTTTACTGAGAAAAGCAAAGCTTCTAGGAAGAAAAACCACAGGCTCCCTCCAGCCCCCTTCATGATGCCATAGATAATTGTCAGGGATAAACAGGACTAAAACATTGTGAAGTAGCCTACTTTTGGCTTTTATATCTTCCCACCTCCCCTAGTCCCACTATGCCTTAAAAATTCCCCCTTTCCTTTTCCTCCCTTCAAATCTCCAACTCAAAAATATTTAATACCAGATTCCTTAAAACTTGATTTGTCATTTATGATTTAGTATGAATATAAGCTTACCCAGTCCAGCATGTATCTGCTTTGTAAATGCAGAGCTTCTTAACCAAATAAGTCATTTAACTGGTTAATTCAAACAGCGGTTATATTAGCTAGGGGCTAGAGAGAGCAGGTAGTATGTTCAAATTAGGAAACCTCAAGGAGAGATCATTTACAAAGGGACTGATTGCAAATTCGAAAGTGGACAAAAGGGAACCACAAGGAATAATGCGGGGACCTGGAGCTAATAGCAGCAGAGCTGCCACGGTTCCCTAGTCCCTAAGGGACAAAGGGAGGAAGAGAGTACCAGAACCTAGAAGTCAAGTTACATAACACTGGCTTTTTGGAGAGGAGCAATTACCCTATGTCAAGGTGAAAAACCAGTCTAAGACAACCCGAGGCAGAGCCAGGGAATAAAAACCTTGACCTCACTCTCTCCCTTCCCTCCACTCTCCTGCCGGGGTCCCCATTGGCTGAGCCCAAAGGGAGCCAGAGGCTCCAGAGCCCATTCCTGCAGTCCGTGCACATGGCCTTAGGGCAGAAAGCAGGATAGAGAAGGGTGGAGAGGGGAAGCAGAAGAGAAAATGGAATACATTCAACAGAAGGGCTGGGAGACATTTTGGGGCAAGACAGTTCACTTTATCCTCTTCCATCCCAATCATCTCTGGTCTTCTCATCATCTCCAATAGTTTTAGGAGTCAGCAACTTGGCACAGAATTTCCGAAGTTTTTGTATTCACAGAACAGTAAAACTCTATGTATTCTCTTCCCCTCCACCATATACCTTCCTGAAAGTTTAAAAACGAATCTGGTTTTGACCATCAGGCAGGCAAAGTAACTGGGAAAAGGAATATTCCTTTGACACACACACGTAGCTTAAAACCAGCATCTTTCCTGGAAAGGCATTTTTTGAGCAGTCATATATCTCCAGGCTTTGGGTGGAAGCAAGAAAACAAGCAGAACATAAATTTAAAAGAAAAAATGAACCCAAGAGTCCGATTCAAATCTCAGGAAAAGGGCGCTTTGTATGGAATCGGAGACCGTGACTCACACTTCAGGCAGGATATGGAAGTGGAGAAAGAGACCCAACTTGAGCACAAACACCATGTAAATCCTACTTTACTGTCAGTTCACATCTGAAGGTCAATTCTAAATGCATTTTGCAAACTGCATAAAGTGAAGGAACTGCATTGAAAGCAAAAAAAGAGTTGGAAGTGTGCTAACTGCAGTGGTCAGGGTTATCTGTGGGCAGCTGGGTCAGCAGGGTATCCAAGAATCACAGAAGCACTAGGGCAGCCAGCCCACCCTCGCACTGGATGAAGGTAATCTTCCGAGACATGCATAACACACCTTTAGTTCAGCTGAACACATAGGGAGGTGAGTCCAGGATCTGGGAAAATGTACTAAATTTGTCTTCTATGGCATCAAGACTGGCCATCTATGAGACACAATGAAAACTCATTTGCAACCCTGGAGAACTATTATTTTAAGATGTATTTGTGGATTTCCACTTGTCTAGCACTAGATGGAAAACACAAAATTACATGAATATAACATAAATTTACAAGAAGTAGAAGCATTCCCATTAGGGACTTGAGATCAACATTCAGATTCTCCTTGGAGACATCTCCAACCACCTTTTGTTGGAAGACACAGTGCTACAAAGGGACATGCACAAAGAACCAGCTATACAAGTCCCAGGGAGTCTTTTGCTGCAGAGACTCAAATTCCACAGTTCTTTTCAAGAGATACGAACCTAGTTCCTCTTTTACTCTGAGGTAGAGTGAAAGAATCACACATCGTATGCTGCTGTTGAGAGATTATAACATCCTCTCTGTCCAAAAGCAAAATTTCTTTTCAACTGGTTCCTCTCCTTTCCCTTGATAGAGGGGTGAGCATGTTTTTGATGCTGACTGGCACTTTGCTGTTTGTTCACAGTAGAGACATTCAGTAACAAGCAACTCTATCAGAAGAGGGTGATTGATGAAATCAGCAGAGTCCCACCTGGAATCTCTTCTGGTAACTTACCATGGTCTCTAATTTTGGAAGCAAATCTCAGGAAAGAAAAATGACTAGATTCCAAGAGTACAGAGTATCTTGAATTATTTGGGGGGAATTCTCCATTTCTTTTTTTATTTTTTAAGTATGCAATATGAATCTTCGCTAGGAACATCTGTATCCCAATATGGTAACAATAGCAACTCACAATATTCATTTGAGATCTTTTGAGATGACAGCACCAAGAGTTTTATAGGAACACAACTGGTTTTGAGTTAACCAGTGGCTTTTTCTGGTTAAGTCTTATTGGCATACTAGCTGAAGATGACTGAGTTAGAGTCAGGAAGCATCATTGATATTGATGTTGCTTTTGATTTTTTTAGGATTTAGACTTCAAACTGAGAATGAGCCAGTTGTGATCACCACTATCCATACTATCTCTAAAAGGCTGCCACCCTTATTTAAAGGCCTTCCTGTTCCATTTTCTGGCCAAATAAGGATCCACAAAGCAGGTGACAAAAATTACCTGGAGAATTCATTAGCCCAAGTTCTCTCCCAAAGAATATAATGAGAAGATGAAATTTGGAAAATTGAGAGGCATGTTAACAGTGGAACAAATAATCTTTTGAGCTCATTTATAATTACTTTTATGCAAGAGCTTTATAATAGTAATGCATCAGCCAAACTATTCTCTTTCCTCTGTTTTCCTCCCTTCTGCTCCTCCCACTAATTCATATGCTATCTCTCCAGAACAGTGAAGAAGACCTTCAAAATTTAAGTGTCTAAAACAGACATTCGAACATTCACAAGACATCCCTAAGTTTGGGATATAAGCAGTCAACTAAGTGCCAAAGTTAGAAATTGTATAATGGGCAAAGTTTTGTTTCAATAGGAAAAACAATCTGTCCTTGGGGGAATCAAGAATCGGTGGCTTAATGCACAAAGCCTCAGGATTTTTCCTCAAAATTGTATCTGCATTTCCCTATAGGAGCCCAAAGTTTCATGCATTCCTTACCTGAGCCTGACTGCACGGCCTGCTATAGAGGAAGCAATGAGAGACAAATCGGTGAATGCAGGAAGTCACAGGAAAGGACTGCCTTCTCTAACATGCCAAAAACAGGTAATTAATTCTCAGTTTTTCTATCTCTTATTAACCATGACTTGTTCACCCCCTTTGTTTAGTTTCTCAGTACCACAGGGATAGGCTTTAGCCAAACTGGAAATATCTGCTCTAATGAAGGTCCACTGTAGGCTCATTGAAAGCAGGTCTGTTTCTAATATTGCAAACAAGCTGTATTTTCGTAGAGATGGCCACATGGATGAATTTCCTGTTCATGATTACATTGTGTGGTTTGGGTTCTACACTAAGCCTAGATTAAGAGATTTAATCATTTTTGTCTTCAGAAGAAGAGAAGAAAAGAACCAAATCCCACTTTTCTTTCCACCTAGATTTAAGATCATAGTATATTTAAGACATATACAAACCAGCCCTGCATTCCATAAACTTTAGTCAAAGGTCAAATACCTTAATTTAACAATCCACTCTACTGTGCAAGAAATTTTTTCCTTGGTATTTCTTACATTTATGGAAGATTATTGATTTTCTCTAATATCTTGGGTTTAAAAAATAAGGGGAAAGAAAAACATTTTGTGAGCTATTTCTCTCTCTCTGTGTCATTTTTAAATCTGCCAAAAACCTTCCAATGTATTATCAACAATAACAAGATGTGCTCTCCATCTTTAACTTATTGTAATGACATTCCCTTCGAGAAAAGCCCTGAGGGGACTTGACTGAAATGGGGGAAATGCTCAAGAAGACCCCGTTGCTTTGGTTGCAGACATTTTCAACTGCAATGGGCTGAAACTTTGAAGATTTTAAAGCACAATTAATCTTCAACTTGGAGACCCTAGGCTCAGAGTGATCCACCTCCTGCTCCTCCATTTCCCACTCCTGTTTTTGGAGAAACCGGGAACCTTTAGAGAAACTCTGGGATTGCACAGCAAAGAAACTGCAACCAGGAGTTCTACCTAGGGTTTCCCAAACGCTTGCTCTGCGGCACCCAGGACAGCAGAGGCTGCAGACTGGTCCCCAGAGGAGGGGTTGCCAGCATACCCCGAAGTGGCCCACTGTAAGCAGGAAGCGTCACTGAACTCGTGTTTGATACAAACAATCTGTGTTCTATAACTAATACTCTGTGTTTGTCTTAGTATTTAAACTTTTTAAATTACTTACCATGAAGAAAATTGACACTCCAGGAAGATATGCCACACCCCCTGCCCAGGCTGATGTGTCGGTGCCCGGTTTTAGAAGCAGAGTTTCCTTTCTGCTCTGAAGAACAGACTGGTGTTTCTTACAAAGCGTTTCTCCTATCCAGAGCATACCCACTTCCTCCCTTACTTCCCAACACAGCTTAAATGTATCATTTCACTTTCTTAACCTGTTTAGAATTCTGCTAATTAAACATTTGTTGGACGCTGCTTTAAATTACACCACTAGAAGAGTTAAGTAACTATCATTGATATGTTATTGTGAAGAAGTTCAATCAGATTGTTTGCCTATTAGTACTAGATGGCATCAGCTGCCCTTAAGATATTCAATGCTAAACTTTGATTTCAGAGAAAAGAAAAGTATATAATTGCTGTAGCCCTTGAGCCCCAATATAAGAGAGCTGGGGAGTAAGCAGGGGTGTGCAAAAGGTGATAGGAAAGTGACCCCCCCCCGAAAGCATTTTCATTTGGAAGTTCCACTGGAGTCAATCTTGTACCCTGTAAAGGACGATGAAAACTTCCATCTCCTTCCCCTCCTCCTGTACCACATGCCCCATTTCCACAACCTAGAACACATAATGGTAGAACAGGCATATTGAGTGCACTAATGGCTAGCATTAAATACATTTGATTGGGCTTGTTGAAAAACTGAAATGGCATTTACAGCATTATATGCAGCAATTAGTAAAAGTTCCAGACAACTAATTTCTACATGAACTTTTGGAAGATAATTCATTCATGAGGTAAATTCTGTCCAAGTAAATCAAACTGTTCTATAACCATTTATGAAAGCCTATAAACAGCTAACAAATGTCTGAGCTGGCTGGATTCTAGGGGAAAAAAAGTTATTAATAAATTGAGGAGCTACACATTTCCTTCCAATTCCAGCATTTTCCTTCATGAAAAGTAACCAGTGAATGGAGGGGTTCACAAGAGAGGAATGGGAGTATCAAGACAGATGTAGAAGTCATCAACTTAGTGAACCCAAAGGAAGCCCAAAGGGTCTTATAAAGCCCCCACTCTCACCACCAGTGTTAGTTAGGTCCAATAGCACTTTAAACTATCCCAGAATGATAAAAAGGCTACCTCATCTATAAAGCTTGTCAGTGAAGATCTCACCATCTTCTTCGACAACTCACACTACTATCAAGATATACATTTTCAAGCTTATTGATTTTAGCTGGAAAAAATAACAGCTAACATTTATGGAGTGCTTACTGTGTGCCAAGCACCGTGCTAAAGAATCATCTGTATACATAAAGTGCTGTATATACTCATTCATCATTTAAATCAATCCCCAAATCCTCTGGAATTCTGAGAGAGCAAGTAATCAGAAGTGAGAGATTAAGTAAAATAGTCACACAATTAGTAAACCGAGTTAGAAGTCCAGTCTCAGTCTGAGTCCAGACGTTGTGTTTTTAACCACTCGTCTATGCTGTCCAGTACCAGAAGGTGAAACCGATTGCTGGCTCCCTGAGCGTCCCTGCCTCCCGACATGCATGACCAGCATCCTGTGACACTCCACAGCCCAGTCCCAAGTCTCCTGACTTTCCACAAGTCATGGCTTTGCCTGATGCCTCAGATTACTAGTGCAGAGGGTCTGGGGGACTGAGGGGTGGGGCTGATTGGATTGTGCTCAGGGTAAGAGGTCAGGATCAAAATAGCTCAAGAGAACAACTGGGCACATCACTCTCCCTTACTTCTCCACTCACACAGGCACATCTCTAAAGGAAGCTTCTGCAAATACACTTTACATTCCCAGTGGTACTAAACCAAAGTTAAAAGGTATAACTTGCCATAGTAACCAGCAACAACTAATTTAAAGCACGTTTATATTTAACTGAAGCCCTCTTTCTTCATTGCCGTTTCCAACCGAAGACCTCTCTACTCAGACGAAGTAGTGATATGTACTTTTTTATTACCTCCCAATACAGATCCTTTATTTTCAAGAATTATTTCAAATACACTTATTTAAAAGTTGCAATATGTATAAAACACTTAAAGAACAGATACACTGAGAGTACCTTTGGCACATTAAAGGAACGTAGCGGTGAACACTGTTTGCAAATGGTAGATTCCTCTAGTGCCTGCGTAGTAACTCATACAGAAATCTCCCCAGAGTTTGGGCCATCCAGATCCCTCTAATAAACATTGCACCTCGGATGGAAACATATCTTAGGAGGGCCAGGTTGTCATTTTCTTATCAACCTCAATAATCATATTGCTAAAGGAAATGTCTCTTATTCTAGGAATTTTCTTATATCTCAGTATGTATAAAAAACTGGGTAAAACTTTTTGCGGGACAATTTTACACCACACTGACCAACTTGAGAAGGCAGTTCTAAAGCTCGTTCATGAATCTACTTTCACGTGCTCAGATAAAGTTATTTTCCTTGGCGTTTCAAACTCAGGCTTGAAGATCTCAATGCTGCTATTTTAAACTACCTGGCAAACACGATGGAATCTGGCCTTTCAGAAATTGTCGGTGTCCTGATGAACAACAGGCCTTCTTCTATCATAGCTTTGTACAGCTTTCTGTTGAAAAATTAATAAAATATCAAAGGGAGCACAAAAGCTCGAAGGTAAAATATCACCTTAGGATTGCATTGTGACCTTCAGAAGAGTAAAAAGCTTGACAATTAAAATTTTGTCTATCAAAAAAAAATTTTTCAGAAATTTTTTCTTTCCTTCTTTATTTTTCATGGAATCAATTGGAAACCTAAACACACACATACACACACACACACACACACACACACACACACACACACATAGATCATTAAATGCCACTTGATAATACTGAAATTGAGTCTAGTTTCAATGAGTTTATATTAATATTTAGCCTATAAATGTGAAAGTAGGATTGAGCCTTTCCCAGCCTAAGAGATTTTAACATAGCTTATTCTACCAATATTGGAAGGTTTGCTAGGAGCAGTGTGTCTGCTAAATATAAAAACATTCAGCAACATGATATGGTGAGGAAATTGTAGTATTTAAATCAGAAGATAAAGTTAGAAACTCAGCTCCACCATAAAAGTGACATTTTTAAAGAACTATTTCATTTTTAAAGAACTGTTAAGCCTCAATTGCCCATCTATAAAATGAGAATAAGCATAACATGTATAGTTGATTCTCATTATTCATGATAATTGTTTCCTATAAAGTCTCCATGAATGCTAAATTAATAAATACTAAATTATTGCTCCTAGGGGAAATACAAGGTTAGGTTCCAGCAAATCTATGGTCATGTTTTCAAGTGATCAGTACATAACCTTATTTGATGTGTGATTCTTTTTAAAGAGACATGATTTAATATTCCTTGATGATTCATTAACATTGAACTCATGGCCAACAGCATTGTAACTCATGCTTGAATGAAGCTTACCTAACATACGTATTTTCTCCATAAGGCACATACACTCTTCTTGCCCTTAGGAACACTAGACAGCATTTCAGCACTGCTCTGGGGGAGGGGAGGCATTTTAAATAGTGAAATCACCAAGAAAAAGCACAAAAATATGAGAAACACGGCACGAAATGGACTAAACTGATGGTATGAGAACTAAACAAGAAGGAAAAGTGTTGCCATGTTCAACCTCAGCTGGGAATGTGTGCGATACCCCACCCAAATTTTTCACTGCTTTGCTCGTTCCCATGTTCATGAATGACTATGAAAGCACAATGAGTATTGATTTTTGCGGTTACAAATAAATTTTAGCAAGTGGGCTAATTTGCAAATATGAAATCCACAAATAATGACCATCAATTGTATATCAAGTAGTTGATTAAACAGTAAATAAATTAGTTAATAGCTAATGTATAAGAAAGTACACTTGTACTCTAGCCCAGAGGGACAGAGTGAGATCCTGCTTCAAAAAAAAAAAAAAACAAAGGCTGGGCGGGCGCAGTGGCTCACACCTGTAATCCTAGCATTCTGGGAGGCTGAGACGGGAGGATCGCTTGAGGTCAGGAGTTCTAGACCAGCCTGAGCAAGAGCGAGACCCCATCTCTACTAAAAATAGAAAAAATTAACCAAACAACTAAAAATAGAAAAACTTAGCTAGGCATGGTGGCACTTGCCTGTAGTCCCAGCTACTCAGGAGGCTGAGGCAGAAGGATTGCCTGAGACCAGGAATTTGAGATTGCTGTGAGCTAGGCTGATACCATGGCACTCTAGGCTGGGCAGCAGAGTGAGACTC
>CM052441.1:60001137-60065263 GCA_028533085.1 Varecia variegata | reverse complement strand
TCCTCTGCCCAGGGAAAGTGCCAGTGCAGCTAGCATCATGACTTCACACCCTCCCTGCTTCCTCCACCCGGAGCTGCCTGCTTGTGAGAGAGACGGAGAAGCAAAGGCTGACACACAAAGGGTCCCGGTCCACTTATCCCAGCATCCACTAGCTACTCTGACCTTGTCCCCTGCACTCCACCCCCAGGACTCAGTGGTCAGAGATGTCCCTCTCTGCTAGCTTTACTCAAGCATGTCCTAACCTAAAGTTCAAGAAGAAATGATTGAAAACTGTAGTCCCAGCCTATCAGAGAAGTGAAGGGTTTCACATGTGATTGGTTCTGTAGTTACCAAAGCATCATATTGCTTCAGACAAACTGACCTGTGTACTCCAGATGATGCCCTCTCAGGCTTTCCCAACCCTCGAAAACCCACACATAGAGAGGGGCAGAGCAAGATGGCCAAATAGAACCTTTAGCTATCATCCCTCTGCACAAACACCAAATTCAACAGCTATCCATGCAAAAACTTCTCACCTTCAGAAGAACCAAAACTCAGGTGAGGGGGTCATACTACCTGGTTTGAACTTATATCAAAGAAAGAGGCATTGAAGAGGGCAGAAAAGACAATCTTGCATGCCTTACGCCACCCGTCCCCTCTCCCAGGAAGGGCCACCAGCCTGCCAAATGGACAGAGAATCTCTGTGCCGGGGGAGGGAGAGTGAAGTGACTGTGGGACTTTGCCCAGAGCTGCCCTAGCACAGGGGGACACAGCACAGGGCAGAATTCTGCCAGTGCCTGTGGAGGGAGCATTTAGACCAGCCTGGACAGGGGGAAATCCTCTGCCCCTGAAACCCAACTTCCAGCTAGCCCCACCACTAGCTGACAAAAAGCAGTCTGGGGCCTGGACTAAATTGGTAAGGCAGTCAGGCCACAAAGGCTGCAGTCCTTGGGCAGTTATCGTGGCTGTACTTGCTTAGAGCCAGTGGACTTGAGGTGCACATGACCCAGTGAGACACTAGTGGCAGCCAAGCCAGTGCCTGTGTCGCCCGTCCCCCAACTATAGTCAGTGAGGCTCGGGGAGAGTCTTCTTCCACCTGGGGAAAGGAAAGGGAAGAGCTCAGAGGACTTTGTTTTCACCCTGGGTACCAGCTCAGCCACAGTAAAATAAAGTACCAAGCAGACTCCTAGAGCCCGAGTCCGGGCCTTAGTTCCTGGAAGGCATTGCTGGACCCAGCCTGGGCCAGAAGGAAACACGCTGCCCTGAGGAATCAGTCCTGGCAGGATTCACCACCTCCTGCCTAAAGCGCCCTTGAGCTTTGCGTAAACCTCAGAGGTCGCCGGGCAACAGTCACCATGGGTTTTGGATGAGAAGGGTCTGGCTGGTGGCCGCAAGGGAGTACCCACATCACTCCTCCCCAACTCCAGCAGCCCAGCACAGAGAGTGAGGAAAGAGTGTGAGAGACTTTGCCTGGTAATCCAGGGAATCCTCCTGTATCTTACCCAAGTCCATGAAGGTGGTACCACCAGGAGTCTGCAAGAGACACAGCGTTACTGGGCTTGGGGCATACCCAGTGCTGGTATAGCTGTGGTGACCAAAGACTTGGATCACAACACTCAATTCCCTTTGAAAACCTGGAAAGCCTTCTCAAGACTGCAAAGATTAAAATAAATACCCAACTCTTCAATGCCCAGAGTATGATAGTGAGTGATGGAGAAAGTGCAGCCAAGGAGAGAGGGAGGAAAAGAGTGAGGAAGAGAAAGGTAAAAAGAACGAGGTGACCCACAGGCTGCCAAAGGCTCAGAGACTCAGACAAGACGTATGCCATCCTTCTGCCCTCAATTCTTATCTGCAAATGTTATACTCAGGATGCACTCAGTCCTCATTCCCACATCCTTGATAAAGATACCAGGGTTAAGAATGAAACCGATTCCTCCAAGGTGCCATCAACATTTTTACTACTCTAGGGCACTAGTTAGTCAATCTCAACTGGACTAATGCACTAAATAGTATCCCAGAGAGTGCATGTCACAGCAATTGCATATAGCATTGGTCACCCCATTAATGGTAAATTGAGCTGGTCATTTTCTCATATGTGAGAGAAAGACGGCAATCCTCCCAGGTAGAGGAGGGCACTTCTCTGATTGTGAACACAGGAACAATAGCTGTGTTTTCTGATAAGAACCTCACAACATGCTCTCCTTGTCTGTAGGGAGAAAACAAACACATTTATCTTGGAGTGAAAGTGTTTCCCAAAACCCATGTGCCCAACTTGTTAATTCCTACACCCATCTCCTCCGCCACTTCCCTCTTCTAATAAAGCCACTCTCCTCTTTCTGCTGTGGTTACCGGAAGCCAATGAATGTAAGAGTAATGCACTGGAGTGGGGGTAGGGGGCCGCCTAACACACACCACCGTTTCATTATCACCTCTCTAACTCTGGCTGCTGCTAAACATTTATAAAATGTTAAGGAATAAAATCGGTGAAGATTTCTGCTGTTTTGGATTAACAGCCTGTTTCAGATTAGCACAGATCAAAGGAATAAAATCAAAACACAAATTAAAATTTTCAAAAAAAAAAGTGACAGAGAACACATAATTTCATGTTCACATGGAATCTAAAGAAGGCAGTAGGCCAGGCACGGTGGCTCACGCCTGTAATCCTAGCACTCTGGGAGGCCGAGGCGGGTGGATCGCTCAAGGTCGGGAGTTCGAGACCAGCCTGAGCAAGAGCGAGACCCCGTCTCTACTAAAAATAGAAAGAAATTATCTGGCCAGCTAAAATATATAGAGAAAAAATTAGCCGGGCATGGTGGCGCATGCCTGTAGTCCCTGCTACTCGGGAGGCTGAGGCGGTAGGATCGCTTAAGCCCAGGAGTTTGAGGTTGTTGTGAGCTAGGCTGACGCCACGGCACTCACTCTAGCCCTGGCAACAAAGCGAGACTCTGTCTCAAAAAAATAAATTAAAAAAAAAAATAAAGAAGGCAGAAAACATCAGTCCTGTAGGCTGTTAAGTCCCTGGCACCCTTGGGAGGGGAAATCTTCAGAGGTTTCTGTTTATACCTTGCAATTCAATGATGAGATAGTGGAGCACAGACAGAGAAAGGATCCTCCTCTGTGTGCCTTTAGGTAAAATGTCAACCAAACGACTCATCATGCAAATGGGAACACAGCACACGTAACCGAAAGCATCCTTCTCAGGAGTCCAAGCCTTTGTGTGACCACAAGCCCTCTCTGTTGTTACAGAGGGAGGAGGAGGAAGGGAGGGAGAGAATAAGAGAGAGAGATGGGGAGGAAGATCGGAAGGGAGAAGATTTGAAAAGTGACTCTTAGGCTTCCTACAGTGAGGCTTTAAAAAAAAACCATTTTATTGAGATATGATTGACATACAAAAACCTGTACATATTTATTGTATACAAGTTGATGAGTCTGGAGAGAGAAGTAGTCACCTGTGAAACCATCACCACAATCAATGCCATGTACATATCCATCATCTCCAGATGTTTCCTCCCACCCTCTTTATTATTTTGTGTGTGTGATAAGAACACTTAACATAAAATCTACCCTCTTAGAAAATGTTTGAATGTATAATAGAGTATTGTTAACTACACGCGCTATGCAGTACCGTAGATCTCTAGGATTTATTCATCTTGCATAACCAAAACTTTGTACCTTTTGACCAATACCCACCCCCCAGTGAGGCTTTTTATAGGTGAATTTTCAATGTGAATTACCTGTGAACACTTAGTTGACTTACTGCTTCAGGGAGGAAAAAAATGAGGTAGGAAGAAAGAGAAAGAATTTTACACGTCAATTTCAAATGAGTGATTCTTCTTCATTTTGAATTTATCCCAGCAGCTTGTGCATGTGCCCCTGATATACATAATCTAGCACTGACTTAAAAAACGAAAACAAAATGTAAGACCAGCACTTGGAACTTTTCTCTAAAAGAAAGAGGGTCAAGTGAGAAATCTTTCTCCATCAAAATAATGCAAGTGATGTCTGAGAAGAGCCATAGAGAAGTCCAGAGCAGCTCAGCTCCAGAAGGCTTCTTTGGCAGCACTATCCAAAGCATCTAGGCTGGAAAAACACACCTGAGGTCCTGCCAACTGCAGCCACAATTGCAGCAATAGAGTTGGAGGATGCAGGGGAAGAAGGTGGAACGGAGCATATAGGTTGTTGCCAGGTTCCGTGAAGGAATTGCCAAGAACACACTCAAATTACCAGAAAACTTCATCCTTCTGGAGAGTTGATGATTTGATGGCAGAATGCACAACTTGCTCACCTTTCAAGGGCTCTGTTACCAAAGCCAGAGCAACTCATGACTGTCAGTAATGTGTGTGCCCTCGTGTCAATCACAAGGGCAGCCCTGCCTGGTGCAAGCTGATTGCACTTGGTCCTAATGATGGGGGATTTCCTGAGTCTCTTTAGAGCAGGGGTCAGCAAACTTTTTCTGTAAAGGGTTAGAGAGTAAATATTTTAGGCTTTATGGGCCTTACCATCTCTGTCACAATTGTTCAACTCTGCCATTGTGGCACAAAAATAGCCACATACTATATACATGACTGAACATGGCTGTGTTTCAATAAACCCCTATTTACAAGAACAGATAGCTGCCCAGATTTGGCTCACAGGTTGCAGTTTGCCAACTCCTACTTTAAACAATTAACTTGTGGCTCCAATATACCCCTAGGATGGCTGATCCATAGTTCACAGTGGGGCGTGAATACAGATGAGATCTTCTGAACTACTGTCATTCTCATGCACTCACTCGTATCAGCTCTCAACATAACACTGTGTGGTTTCAAAGTGGCTACAAATTCTCTGAAATGCTTCCCATGAAGAGGTGAAATCTATAGCCTTTATTCTTGAACAGGGACAGTCTCTGTAACTGTTTGAACAATAACGTACAACAAAAGGGATGTTGTACTGGTTTCCAGGCGTAGGCTGTAAAAGACTGGCAGTTTCTACTTCCTGTTTTTTGGAACACTTGCATGTGAAATCCAGCTACCATGCTGTGAGGAAGTCCAGACAGCCCCAAAGAGAGGTCCACATGGAAAGGAGTGGAGGTTCCTAGCTAACACCCCTGGCTGAGCTCCTAGCCTGGCCCCTGGAACACCTCCCACAAGATCTTCCACATACTCTATCATCTGCTGTTCAGATACAGAGGATCTAGTGGAATACTCTGTTAGGTCCTGGGGAATGGCAACGCCACTAACTGAAGAGCCTGGGTTTCTGGGGAACTGAATGGAACAGAGTCACCTCTCCCAAGCTGCACCTGCTCTCACCCTGCCAACCTCCAATGCCATCAATCTGCATTGCACTGTGACATGAGTGAGAACCTTGATTAAATGACTGGGATTTCAGGGATTGTGACATATCCCCAAAGTTGGTGTACCTTGAAAAAGAGGGAAACAAGGGAAGTGGATCACTCTGGACAAGTGTTACATCAGGAGAACAAGACTCAAGAAAAAAGAAGAATTCACAGTATTTCCAAGGACAAATCCGCAGGGCTCCATGGTTGACTCAAGTTGTGAATCAGAGCCTTCTGTGTTCTGCAACCTAAGTAATAAGTATGGATTGTTTATACAGCAGAACCTACTCAACAGTTGAGCTTATACAGAGCTGACCAGATGCACTGGAAAAGTGGGGTTCTTTCCAGAGGAAGGAAAATGGACAGTCAACCCTGAGCTGTACTTGAGAGCTGTCGATAGCTTCCCCCCATCTCCCATGTAACAATGCCTGAAATTGCTAATTACTTCTTCTGTTAAAGCAATTTAATGTCCCAGTATATAGAGAAAAATTATCTGAGAGGACTTATACCTTAGACCTGGAATCAGCAAACTATGGCTCCTGGGCCAAATCCAACCTACCACCTATTTTTGTATGGCTGGTGAGCTAAGAATGGTTTTCACATTTGTAAATAGCTGAAAAAATTCAAAGGAAGAATAATATTCCATGGCAAGTGAAAACTGTACGAAATGCACATTTTAGTGTCCATGGCTTATTGGAACACAGCTATGCACATTTGCTTAAGTTTTGTTTACAGCTACTTTCTAAGCACAGCGAGAGAGTTCAGTAGTTGCAACAGAGACTGTATGGCCTAAAATATATACTATCAAGCCCTCTACAGAAAACATTTGGTGACCCTCCCTTTAGACCACTGTGGTCCATCAACCCTTTATCCTGAACTAACTTATCAGATTGGCCCCTCCTCCTACCAAGCTGAGAGGACACAGTCCGCTGCTCTGACAGTGCAGGAAGGAGGTGGGAATGGGGTGGGGCAGGGAACCCGAGAGCTCAGGAGCATGACACACTGCCTAGGGGTGACAGTGGTGGGTCTCAGAGCACTGGAATGAACCATCAAGTACCTGGGAGGAGGATGTTGGACACACAGAAACAGTCAAGAAAAAAGTAGAGGGTGGGGGGAGGAGGATGGCTGTATACCTACATGATGAGTGCAATGTGCACTGTCTGGGGAATGGGCACGCTTGAAGTTCTGACTTGGGGGGATGGGGGAGGAGGAGGGGACGGGTGTATACCTACAAGAAGAGTGCGATGTGCACTGTCTGGGGAATGGGCACGCTTGAAGTTCTGACTTGGGGGGATGGGCGTGGGGGAGGGGATGGGTGTGTACCTACAAGAAGAGTGCGTTGTGCACTGTCTGGGGAATGGACACACTTGATGCTCAGACTCGGGGGAATGGGAGGGACATGGGCAATATATCTAACCAGAACTTTTGTACCCCCATAGTAAGCTGAAATAAAAAAAAAAAAAGAAAAAAGTAGAAAGCAAAAATTTACATATTCTTCGAGTTAGTGCCAGCTCCCCCAACCTGTAAACACATCCAGTGGTTTTCATGTTTTATTAAAGTAACACAAACTGATAAAAAGAGTCATGTGTAAAGACTTTTAAAAAGAAAGTTTAAAAAAAAACACACAAAAGGCAAACACCTCATTTCAACACAAGGCAATGTTTTCCAGTTTTGTAAAAGTTACTAATTTAGCTCAATCTTAATACAACTTCAGATGACTCTGTTCCCAGACCAGCTATCTCAGCGATAGAGCTGGCAGGTCATGCCTGTGTTTTTAACTGATCTCCCTTCTCACCTGCTGCTTCTTGGGGAGCCAGGGTCTCATCTCAGAACTCCATGGAGTGGAAACAACAGAAAAACCCCGCAGAAACGTCAAAGGATTCACCACTCAAGCCAGCCTTGGAGCCACATCCCCTAGGACCTCCTGGAATTTGGCTTTAGCCAGGCCCATAAGGGCCAGGAAGGGATTAGGAAAAACAGAAGTCTTTGTTCACAGTCCCATATCCAACTTGACATCAACCTAGACTTACAGCCTGGACAATTGGCACAAGCTGGCACTTGGACTCAGGCAGATTAACTTCTAGATTTGTTCTCGGTAATCTTTATTTTCAAATGGCTGGAAAAAGCTTCAAAGTAAAAACTACGATTCACAAACTTTTTCTAAAAAAATAATAATACAGATTTGGCATCTGTGCGGATTTCAGCTGCACACAGAGACAAGGAAAAAAACCTTTGAATAAAATTCTCATACCCCTACCTCCTTCCTTGCGTGTCTCCTTGTTCCTTCAGGGAACCTCGACTCCTCACTAACTCCCTCACTCCTTTAAAATCCCCTGACCCCCAGCTCCTCCAGACCACTCAGTAACCAACCCCTCCTATGGTGTCTTGACAAGATTGTAAGAAGAAGTTTCTTATCAAAAATAAAAAATTAATAATCCTTTAAAGACTATCAGTGAATTTAATAAGGAAAAGGAAAACCGCTATTCTAAATGCCCTAGGCATTTAAGAAGATATAAATGCTAGTCCTGAGCATGATGAGGTGCTCATGTTACACACAAAAACAAAGATGTAAAATATGGTAATGAGCAAAAACATAGGCTCTTAGGACTGGAAAGAACCTGAGGCATAATCTAGCTCAACCACGTCATTTCCCAGATGCAGCAAGAAGCAGAACCATCTCCAGGCTGTTTCCCCAATTCCCAGTCTAGCGCCATCTCTGAGGCTCCCTATTCCCCTGGGTACCCTTTCTGCCATCCTCAGCCTCCCTCCATCAGCTGTGTTCAAACACAGCTGTGGCAAACTAGCCAAGCATTTCACCTACTAATTATAGTAAATACTCTTAGTAATCTTTTATTGTTGTTGTATGCAAAAATGCATTAAAGTTTCTTGTGGAATGCCACATGGAGTCTCTCATAGAATAGACTCAATAAACTAACACATTCTTCTGAATCAGTGTGGTCCACCTTAAATACCTAAGTAAATTGGATCCCTAAAAAAAACCTATGATAATACCTTTAACAAAGCAAATTTATTCGATTTATTACTGATTGCTGCTGCTTGTATACTGGCTTTTCTTAAAAATATTTCCCTAACTTCACATCTGGTAAAGAAGTAGTTCCATCTTATAAGGAACTAAGTAACCACCTCAGATTATAGTTTAATACAAAGGCACCAGATTAGATCACTGAGCCAACTTATCACTGCACAGGAACCCATTCCAACTTCATTCACACAATAGGGTTTGCAGGAACTATATCATGTAAATGGACGTGTACATTGGCCTAAAGGAAATGGGATGTGGCCTGGGAAAGGATTAAGCAGAGACATAGTTTGGATATTTTCACTATAGAATCAATGAAATCTGTATGTCAGATTATACTATTGTACACTGCATAAAATATACACCAAATTTTATTTTGCATATCACTGACTGGCAGTCAACCAACTGAGTCATAAAATAATTCAAAGCATCACAGAGAAGTTAACTGGGCTCTAGTCAGTGGTCAGTGTGGTCTATTACAGCTAATGATGGAGTTGAAGTAGCATTTCACAAGCAATGTGGATCCACTGAAAAATGTGAACCATCCCTGGTTAGAATATGATATTAAAAGAATAATGTTATACCTATTCCAAAATTGTCTACTAGTGGGCAAGTCCAGGACAAAGGCAGAAAAATCGAATTGGGCTTTGAGCAAGACAAACTGCAAGTGACTGTGGAAGAAAACACCTAGTCTGGCACATGGCTATACCCTAGGCCTGGGCAAATACCAAGCTGCCTCTGTCTCCCAGGTTTTCAACCAAGGTTGCACAACCATTGGCTGAGGAAATTTTTTAAAAATGCACATGGCCAGGCCCCAACCCAGATCAATTAAATCAAATATCTAGGGGTAGGTCTTGGCATTTTTATTTGTTTTTAAAGCCCTTGGGAGAGTCTAATGTGCAATCAGGGTTGGGAACCACTGCATCTCCTTCAGAGACCCTCCACTGTCCAAAATCCCCGACTGGGAGAAGAGTAGCACCAAGGTGGTTTACAGGATAATCAGAGGCAGCAGCCCTGGTAGTTATGGAAACTACTTCTAGATTCTTCTTTGCTGTAGCAGTCAGCCTTTCCAGGGAAGACATCCTAAGTTGCCACCCACTCCCTCTCCCAATCTATATAAAGTCTCTTCCCAGCTCCAGTCCTCTGTAAGTTCTGCTAAAAATACCATTACCAGAAGAGAATGTGCATGATACAGAATTAAGAAACATCAAAGCTCAACAATTTTGACTGCACAATTATTAAAGCATACTCTTCTGCTTACATAGTGCCTAGGCTGAGGGATGTTCAAAGGTAACTGAGTTTTCTCCAGGCACTATAAATGTTGATGGAATTTTTTTTTCTTAGAAAAAAAAAGTTCTGAAGTCTCTCTTAAGTAAGTCTAGAAGCCCCATCTCTAGTGTTTTTCTTTCTACAGCTGAATTCATGAAGAAGCAGAGAATCCAAAATTATATTCCCTAAATATACAATATTTTCAGTCGTTTAGACATGTTGAATATCTGTTAACTACCAACAGATGTGTTATGTGGTGGTTTTCTTTGGACAAAATTAAAGCTCTTCATCCTCAAAATCCCTCTAGCTGCTCCAAGGTGTGCTGAGCCCAAAGCATAGTTAACTCAGTGTTTGCTCCACTGTGGCTAATTAAAATATTCTTTAGGTGGTTCAGCATATTTTCCCATGCAACTTGTCCCCCTAAGCTGGTCTAGTTCTATCCTTCCTTCCTTTCATTTCTGTGATTCACTCAATGATTACGTTATTTGAGAAACCATGGTGCAGGGAAAAATCATTGGCCAACTTTAGTTGAATGCAATATTAATTCTTAATTTATTCATCTGAGGAAAGTCATGCTCAATCATTTTCATTCATTTTCCACACAGAGCTAAGCTTTTAGCTCAAATTGTGTTAATGGTAGCTTCCAAAGTGGAATTCCAACATGCTTTCAAACTCAGGCACCACAGGGATGCAGGTGGATTTAAAAAAAAAAAAAAAAAAGCTAAATTTAAATTGAGTCAGAAGCTTCTGGACATTACTTTCACTAAATAACCTTGTAGCAAACCCATCTAATGAAAATCAGATCTCATTCAGAGCAGGGAAATTTGCTTTCCTGGACGAAACTAAATTGGTCCCATAAGATCTATTACCCCAAGACCTAAAGGTCCTGTCTACACAGCACTAAATGAAGTGGTCGATGAATTTAGCCAAAATCCCTAATAAATAACAAAATAGTCCCTTAAAATTCAAATCCTTTCAGGGAACATATTGAACAGGTTGACTCATATTTATTAATGGGTTTCAGGCACACTTGTTCCTTGATCAAATAAATGCACTATTAATGAACAGATATGTTTGAAATCTTTCTGTGTGTTCAGTCAGAACTGTGTGGAGTCAGAAGGGAGATCTGCAAGATGTATAAAATAAGACTGATGCAGAAGAAATAAGAGTTTCACATGACTTCTGCTTTCTATTATAGATTATGATGCAACATAACACATACATGTTTTGAAACTTTGGAGTTTTTCCCTTCTATTGCTTCCCCCACCAAAAAATCAAAGTCATCTCCATTTTCGTTACCAAACCTAGCATAATGAAGAGTCCATAGTAAGTGCTTAAAGAATATGTGTAGCATGAATAAACAGGTAATAAATGAATGAATATTTTTCTGAGCATACAGAGCCCATTAAGATGAGAGGTCATTGTAACAAAAACAATCTTTTAAATGCTATTACATCTGGTGCTACAGACTGCTCAATTTTCACCAAAATCCATGTTTTCTTCTTTTTCCTGAGCACAAAGCTAATCCCGATTTTGCAGCTTCCTTTGCATTAGACGTGGCCCTGGGGTGAGATCTAGCCAATGCAACACGAGTGGAGGTGGTCTGAGCCGCTTCCGAATGTCACTCGTGAAACCATCCTGCTCCTCCCCTCCCAGATAAGTGGAGTGGAGACAATCATGGAGAGCTGAGGGGTGTGCCGTGGGTGTGTGGTGGCAGAGCCTCGTCAGCCTGAGCCCCTGAATGACAAGGAAGACTTCCCACCATCGCAGAGGATACATTTAGTATTATCCCAACTTTACAGGCGAGATAACTGAGTCAGGGCAGTTAATCATAGACAATAAGGGACAGTAAGGGATCTGAACTAGAATCACTGCTACCTCAGCCACCAAATTCTTCTTCAAAAACACTCAAAAGTTTTAAAGGAGCTTCTGAGCATGGGCCTCTAACCTGTCCCAGGTGACCATTCCCACAACCTGGAATAAAAGTGAGACTCTCTCTCAATATGCCATTTGCCAGGTGTCCCCCTCCCCTACTCCCTTACCCTTTTAGATCAGTGGCCCCTGCGAGTGTGTGTCGTGGTGGCACAGCAACTCCATGAGTCTCCCCCAGATTGCCATGACTTTCTGCCTTATGCTGCCACCCCTCAAACAATGCCATCCTGCCTGTTCATTGATCGATTTTTGACAGAGAGCTAGAACAGAGTTCAAGCCTTCTGTAAGGTTTTCTTCATTTGAATCAAAAGCAAAATTAAACAAATATTGTAGAAGGCTGGCAAGAAACTCACAGAGGAGCCTCGTGACAGAGGCTTTAAATGACACGCTCTGGAATTTAGTCAAAACCTCATGGCAAACTGATGGTCATCATACTCAACCCCAGTATCAGGTTCAATCAGAAATGACAGGACAAGGAAATGTCTTGGAGGACCACAAAATTCATTCTGTCCTACCAGTCCCAAACTTAAAATAAGCTTCCATCAAAAGCCCCATGGTCTATAGATCAATTTAAAAGGTTTAAAGACATCAAGCACAGTTATGAGTCTAGCAGGGCAATACATGTGAGACATTAGTCAAGCATAGTCTAGGTTATACATTCTCTATGGGGACAATATCACCCTCAAGAGAAACACTGGGCTGGATCTAGAAATAGCACTGGATTTAGTTTGCTAATGACATTTATGCATTTAGTAAGGAAGATTGCCTTTAGTGTTTCTGCCTCCCATTTCAGCATTCTTTTCCCTTCCTGTGCTGTCGTCCCTGGTCCCAAGTTCTGACATACAATATTTTTGTACTCAGGAAAATGTTTGCCATATCAATCATCTATACATTAGGGAAAATTTAAGATAAATTTTGTCCTTTACAGGCTTATTGGCATTATAAGGCTTTCATCACACTACGGAATAAAAGGGTTGCTTCATTGTTAACCTATATAATTATCACATCACTTCATGTAGGTCTACCCTTACTGGGTTCAAAATGCTTTTTGTACCACCAAGCAGGCATTCTTCTAGACATGCAAGGTAGTCACTGCTTTTTCTATAATACTTAGACTTCATTGCCCAAATGTGTCAAGACCCAGTCTCCAAAGGGCATTGTGACCAACAGAGAGTGGGCATATAGTAGCAGCTCAAACTCATTAAGCTCTTACTATGTGCACTGTTCACATCACTGTATTTGTCCAACTCTATGAGTCTCCAAAACAACTCCATGAAGCAGGTACTATAATCACCCTCCATTTCAGAAATGAAGAAATTAAAACAAGAAAGTTAAGCTCTCTGCCATGTTACAGGCCCAACAAGTGCCATAGCCAAGCTTTAAAGTCTGCTAGTTTGACTCCAGAGCTTGCTCCCTGAATGAAGCACTCCATGATACTGCCTTGGAAACTGGTTCAGAGCAAGAATTCCGGGGCCTGGTAGATTATTATTCAAATTCTGTCTCTACCATTTCCTACCTGTGTGACCTTGAACTAGTTACCCAGCTTCCCTGAGCCTGTTTTGCAGTTTGCTCATCTCATAGAATTATTAATATTAGAAGGCATAAATGAGATTGTGTGTGGTTGAACAAATCAGAACTTTAAAAATAATTAAGATCAATATTGTTGTAGTGTCAGTTCTTCCCAAATTGGCTATAGATTCAGTGCAATCCCAATCAAAATCATAGCAAGTTATTTTATGGATACCAAAAAAAGTAATTCAAAAATTTATATGGAGAGGAAAAAGATCCAGAGTAGCCAACACAATATCAAAGAAGAAAAACCAACACTGGAGGACTAACACTCCCCAACTTTAAGATTTACTACAGAGCTATAATAATCAAGACAATGTCTTACTGACAGATGCATAGATCAATGAGACAGAATAGCAGGCCCAGAAATCGACTCACATAAATATAGTCAACCAATCTTGACAAAGGAGCAAAGGCAAGACAAAGGCAAAAAGTTACATGGGGAATATCTGTATCTTCCACTCAATTTTTCTGTGAACCTAAAAGTACTCTTAAAAAATAGTCTATCTTTTAAAAGAAAAAAAAAGTCAGGATCGGCTTGGAGATCAAGACTAGGAAGATGGGGGAAGAAGAGTCTTCTCTGTTTACAATCTTTCTAGTCCAAGGTGTCCAGGGCAGCACATAAGGAGCTGACAACCCTCAGATAGCAAGAAAATTCAGTCAGGGACACCATCAGCCAAGCCACTAGGGGCCACCCAGGTAAGGATAGAGAAAATAACTGATTGTCTGGGTTGACCAGATGTGCTGGTGACCAAAACACAGCTGAGACCTCTCCTTCCTGGCTCCGAGTCCCATCCCAGAACAAGCCCTTCTCCAGAGGCAAAGTGTCCACCTCTCCCCCTTGTCTACAGTTTCCTAACTATATGAGACAAAGATGTAAAGATAAACCAGGTAAACTCTTGTTGAATTCCTATAACAATATTGGAAACAAGGCACATCACTTCAACAGAGACAAATGGCTATGAACCACTGAGAGGGCTATAGGAATGAATGTTCTGCAAGAGCCAGGAGCCAGGAAGCTCTGCTTCCTGGAATCAAGTATGGGCCAAAAACCATTCTCACCTGGTAGTCTCAAGCATATCATGTGAGTTGGAGATGCTGCCAAAGACTAAGATCAAAAAGAATGAATGAAACGGAAGGAGAAGGGGGAAGAGGGACCAGCATTTCCCCCCAGGATCATGTGTAAAGCCACTTCATAGGCTGACCCACCCTGTGGCACCTTAGAAACAAAAGGTCACCATCCAAATGCAAACAGACTTCTTTCCCTGCTGTGACTGCATTTCATAACTCTTGTTGCACTTCCTAAAGTGGAGCTGCTCCATCTATGAGGTCATTTGTTTTCCTGCGAACTCAGTTACAGGCCTTGCCAATCATTCAGATCATAGGCTCTGGCCAGGAAAGCTGTGTGAGGAAAGAAAAGCATTAAGCCCTTTACTGCTCTCTCTTAGGTCAGTCAAAGCATTTGAATCCCATACGATTGTCTTTAAAAAAAACTATGCATACAAAGATAACAAGTTCCAAATGTTGTCTTTTTTTAAAGCTATGTTTGTTTCAAATCATGTGTTTTTAATCTATGACAAACAGCCTGAGTTTAATTATTCCAATTCCACACATTATGCAAAAGCCAAGAGATAACATGCAGAAGTGATGAATGTGTTATTGATGATACAGAGTCAATCTGTTGATTAAAAACAACAGAGTCACACAAAGAGAGAAGAAATAGTGGAACAACAGATCCAATTTGCACTATGGCTGCTCATAGAACTGACTAGTTTCAGACCTTCCAACTGAGGGGCAACGGATCCCCACTTTGTGGAAAGATTGGTGTTATTCATTATATTTTAGTGTGAATTTGAATTACTCAAACCCACATTCTATTTGCATTTGAAACCTTACCTATAATTGGAAAATAAAAGGCTTTTCTGGTTATTAAGGGAATCTGAAACCTCAATGAACAGATAAGATAGATGTAGAAGGAAAGATTGGGAAATCTACAATATGTTTAAGCAAAAAGTATTTACTGAGTATTTTTAATTGTACACCACTGATAATATTAGCTTTAGTGACTCCTTAGTCTTATAACTACAGGATCTATTGCAGGATTTCTTTCTTTTGTTAAATTTCATCAAGCATCAGGTTCTAAAAGGTTTTTTTGTTTGTTTGTTTGTTTGTTTGTTTTGCTCTTGGTAAGTATTGCCCATTTTTCATGTGTATTTAAAAAGGAGAAACTAAAACAATGATTGAGAAGACCTAGATTTATCTGAATTCACCACTGAGGTTTATGTCATTTCACTAATCATTAGATATAAAGCTATACACATGCATAAACTATTGGACTTAGTGAAATGCTATAAATGATATAGACTCTCACACACTCAGTACAACCCACTGAAATTCACATTTTAGAGAAGATCTCAAAAAAGAGTCAAATGTCTGGATAGGACTTTGGAATTCTGGAGATCTCCTCCTTCCCAAGCACTGATGCCTCCCCTCAAACGTGAGGCTCTACCTCCAACCAATCTAGACCACACTGCATGCTGGAATCACTTCAGATTCATTTTTGAAAAGGCATCCCTTTTCTCCAAAGAAAGGAAGCAGAAATAGTCAAATTATGAAAAAAGAAAAACCAAAAATCCTTGGTCAGGATCAATGAGCAATAACACCCTGAATGGAAGTGAAAAGACTATATCATAATGTTCTCTTTTTCTTTAACTCAAGAAGTTCTGAAGTTTGCTCTGTAGAGTGAACGATCTGGCAGTTCCCTACTTACAAGTGAGCTTCTGACAGACACCCTGTCAGGCACAGGAAGCCAAAACTTGTCTCTGTTTTTCACTCATTAATGAAAGCCAACACCACAGTTGTGAAAAGGCAACTCAGCTATTAATTTAAAAACCCTCTTTAAGAATTGATTTTATTTCAAGATTGTTACAAATCTTAGTGTATTTCAGACTAAGCTTAAAGCATATCATATCTCACAGAGTTTTGTGGAGGAAGTAAGACTGATAAATGAATACTCCCTGATAGGAAACCCAAATCCTCCATGAGAAAAGAAACTCAACTCCTGTTGCTCATGGATATAATAACCTCAGTGTGATGGAAATCAAATTTCCAAGGATTTCTATTCATAGTGAATTATTATATTATCTGCAAAATAAAGGAAAATAATCTGTATGTATCTGTTGATACATATTCCAGAAGAAAACCACACCATTAATTAAGGTGAGATATTTTCTCATCTTGATTAGAGGTTACTAAAATAAACATTAAAATCTTTCAAGACCTGCATGAAATAATGAACCAAGTTTAGAAATTATTACAAAAAAAATTATTTTATTCTGGTATGCATACTAGTAAATATTTGAATATCTGCAATATACAAAATACTGTCCCAAAGAATGCCACCTTTAGAAAGACCATAAGATAAAGCCCCTCCTAATCTCAGCAGTATGATCACACAAACACAAAAGCTATTATTAATAGTTATCAAAACCCCTCAGTAATTTTGTCCTACTGAAGAGAGACGTTTTCTGAATTCACTATAATTTTTCTGCTATAGATATACACAAAGAAATATAATTTGAAGGCTAAGTCCCATGGTGGCTGCATTGGATTAAATGTTCAGCAGATATTCTGCACTTGTAAACAGATTTGAATAATTTGTAATGGGCCCAAAGTGTGTGCCTGTTAGTTTTAGCTGACATGGAATTCAATCATGTGCACATGAAGAAAGTTCCTACAAAAGTGAGAAAACAGCTCTCTTAAGTAGGTAATTATTTTCTGTTAGGAATTTCAGTAAATTTTATTTTGTTAAAACTGTCTTCTTCTTACTGATAGCTCAAAAGAAAATATAAGCTTATATGTAATTATTATAAATTTTAAATTACTGAAGCCCTGTTCAATAAATTATACTTTGCGTAAAAGTCACATGTGAGAGTAACTACCAAAATAGGAATAACAATAACAGCTACCCTTTTCCCCGGTGCTTATTCTGTGCCAGCCACTATGCTTATGTGTATGCTGAGCTCATTTAATCATCAAAACAGCCTCTTCAAGAAGGTACTCTATTTACCCCCACTTTTAAACAAGTGGGAGCTAGTAGTCTGGATGCTTAGACATCACGTGATACTGCCTGCCCTCCGACCAAGAAATACAAACTGGTATTATATTGATATGATACTTTAAGGCACAACCTCAGCACTGCCCAGAAAAACAACATTCTAACATTTTTGCCAGTACATACAAATAGAATCTTATTTTACATAATAACACCATAAATCCTATTTTACAATTTCCATACCATGATCGACCTAGAAAAACACGTCTGTGGAAACAGTCTGACCAGAGACGACCTTCGTCCAGACGATGGCATCATCATTTGCCCAGCCTCCCAGCCTTGGGGAGCCCTCCTGCCTAGTTTTCCTGGTGCCCTTGTCTTCCCTCCTCTTCCTCATTATCACTCTGGCTCACACGGTCACAACCCTGTGACTGCATCATCCCAGCAGTACCCACTTTTCTGCCCATTCCCTTCATATTATCATTTCTCTCCCCAAACCTTATCAGCCGAGCTTTGCAAAGGGGATCCACACTGGTTTCCTCCCATTTCCTTCCCGCCCCCTGCACTCTGCTTCCTACTCTCATCTTTACTCTTTCTCGGGCTTCTTTGTGGTTGTGCGTCCTCCTCCCGCCTTTAAATCTGTTTCTGAGGGTCCGTCCTACACCACCACTCTCCCCTCTCCACACCATCCCTGACCCCGCCCATCCACATGTGCCAGTAACACCAAATCTCTCTCCCCACCAGACCTGTCTCCAGGGCTCCCAACTCCCACCCAGCCTTACAGGACACCTCCACCTAAATGTCTTCTAGGCCCCTCCCACTCATGCCTGCCACCCAGCCCACCCTGCTCCTCCTCCTGTGTGTCCTACTTCAGGTGACGACATCTTCTCATGAATCCAAATCACCTGTCACCCCTGATCTCCAGGCACGGATTTCTGCAGATTTTCCCTGCCAAATAGTTCATGAATCTGACACAGGAAAGTGACTCCCAGTGCTGGGAGCCTCTTGAGATCTGAGCGGGTCCTTGGCTTCGCGCAAGAAAGAATTCAGGAGCCAGCCGGAAGTAGAAAGTGAAAGAGAGATTTATTCAGAAACTATAGAAAGTCTACAGACAGAGCAGAGGAAAGTTCTCCCTGCAGAAGAGAATGGCACCCTGGTTCCTGTTGCCTTTCTATTTAAGCAACAGCTTACGTATAGGCTGAACAAGGGGAGGAATATTCATGGCAGGGATGGTGTTTTCCTGGAATCAGGGTAACTCCCTCTATTTCTCTACCATCTTGGTTCTAACCAGTTGGAACTTACCTTGTCTTCATTCTGTTTTGATCAGAGTAATTTGAGACTTTCTGATTCAGGTAATGCTGCAGCAATGCCCAAAGCAATGCTGAAAGCAATACCTAAAGCAGTACCTCCCAGTTCCCTGTCTCATATCCATCCCATCTTCTCTAAGCCTCTGACTGCTAAGCTATGGGTCCCAGCAGCCACCCTCACCTGGACTATCGTGTTAGCCTCCTAAGGATTTCTCTGACTGCAGTCCTGCCTCTAGGGACTCCATCCTCCACAGTGCCACTGTATTGTTCCTAACACATCAAGTCCCCTGATACCAAGCCCACATCTAAAAAAAAACCCTAAAAGCTTCTGATGGCTCCCATCATCAGCCACATCTCAGCAATATCATCACCATTTCCCATGATATACTTTACCCATTCACCCAAATTCATGTAGGCCCTCCTTGCTCTCCTGCCCTCGCATTGATTTTTTTGTGCTATTCCTCCCACATGGAATGCTTTCCCCAATTCTTTGCCTGGTAGCCCAGCGGAAGTTGGAAACGGGGTCAAGGCAAGCTTCCTGGAAGAGGAGAAAGATTCCTTTCTAACAAAACTCATGAAATGGAATATCACACACAAGATCTTGGGCTCCCAGCCCATATCAACCCTAGCTAATGTCCCCTAAAGAATTATGGTTTCAACTGACCCTTTGCATAAACTATTTTGCTCTGAAAACTACCTTTTATGTATTCATTTTATTGTCATGTTTCTAAATTCCTTGGAGGCAGAGCGTATTTTAGGCCATATCATTTTCTTGCTGCCCACCACAGTACAGCGCTTTAGACGTGGTAAACACCAAACAATTGCCTGGTGGTGTGACTGGACAGCACCTATTGGACATTGAAAGGATGGCATCGTTAGTAAGCCATCTAGAATTTTTAAAAAAGGAAAAAATCACCTCACACAACGCCCCTTTGTTTGCTTAACCACCTGTGACTTAACTTGTTGTCTTTAAGAGTTTGTTTTATAGCACTTGAGAAGTACTGAGCAGACATAAAACGGAGTGTAACCCTCCTCCCCATCAGCCGGACCACACTCTGAGCAGTCGGACAAAGCCAGTCTATCAGAGAAGAAACAGAACAAAACAAAACACAACCACCTCCTGTTTTCATTCTGCAGCAATAAAATCCCTAGCCACTTATCCTCAGGGCTGACACTTCTTGTTTCTTTCATGCCATGCCCTTTCCTCTCTTGGAAAGCAAAATAAACTTTTTGCTTTAAAACCTATCCTAATCTTTGAGTCGAGTATTCTTTCTCAGCCTGTGAGGTTTGCGTTCTCCTACCCTAACAGATGTAATCTTTATGAGAAAAAAAGATGTGCATTTTGATTTGCATAGAAGGTGAATTTTGAGGGTTAGGATTTCACACCCTGGCCTGACTCTCCACATACCTTAACACATTTTATCCCCACAACAGCCCTCTGAGGTTGCCCTTTCACGGACCAGGACACTGAGACACAGGAGGTCCCTGCAGAAGCCCATCGAGGGAAAACCCAGGCTGTGGACTGGAGCAACCTGGCTCCAGAGCCTTTGCTCTCCCCAGTGTTCAAGCAGCCTGCCAAACACTTGCAATATTACTGGACAATTTTGAGCCTGAATTCCATGAGCTATGAAGCCCTCTAATCCCAATCAAGAATAAACCTTCATCTCAAAAGACTAACATATATGACAAATATGTACAATTAAAATTGTTATGTTTAAGTACAAGTCAAGAATTTATCCTCTTTCACATCTGATCTTATGGTCATGATATAGAAATGTTAAGAGAAAAAATTAATTGAAACCTTCAGTAGACTGTAGGAATAAGCTTTCATTACAGTGAGATTTAGAAGCAACATAACATTTAATGCCCCATTGGTCTTATAAAAATGATTTCATATATATGGAAGGATAGAGATTTGAAGAATTTACTGTACATGGCCTCCATCTCACACACATCCTTGTTCCCCAGGGTCCCTGCTACCAGCCCAGGCAGCTGAGATACTCCAGCCTCACGCTCTCAAAGTCAAGTTGTTATTGAAGAAATGCAGAAAGTTGCTGCTCAGGTTGGTTTTCTTAAATATTTCACACATGAAACATCATACATATAAAATGTATACATAAGTCATAAAAAGCTTATAATAAAACAAACTCCAATATGCCAGCATTCAGCGATCCAAGCTCAGTTTTTGAGGTTCAAAATACAATTTTGAATTTTTGGAAGAGACAATGGCTTTGTCAGGAAGGCTTTCAAGCTTCAAAACCTTGAATCTTATGTATTGTTTGAGTCCTGGCTTAAACAATAAGCACAGAAGCAAGTAATATGGTTATATTAAATAATAAGTTTGTCAGTGCAGACTCAACAAAGATGTTAAATAATAAGTTTGTTGGTGCAGACTCAATAAAGATCTCATGAGACAAAGGGACTGAAGAAAAATTAGAAGGCCAGTAAGAGTAAGATGCTGATAACTTCTTAGCACATTTGGGGCTGTGTCCCCATGCCCTTAGCTTCAATGGGTAGGTTTATAGAAGGCCCCAGTAAGTTTGGGGGTCCAAGAGTCCCTGCATGGAACCCTGGAAGATGGTACCATGGCCTGGGACAAAAGAAAAAGAGACAGATGGAAAATTTCAAATGCACTGAGTTTTAACCTAAAATGACCATATTTGCTTGACATTTTCTAAGATTTTATTTTCTACAATGATGTGGATAGCAAATAGAGATAAGTTTAAGTTACAGAAAAATAAAGACAGCTGTTTTTTTTTCATATACCTGAATGTGACTAGGAAATTTGCACTTACAACATTCTGAGTAGGAAAAAACACAAGCTGTTTTCTCTCTGCTCTCAGACCACAGCCATCATCACAGAAGACTTCTGTGACCAAATGTGGGGGGTTTTCTCCCACACACAGAGCAAGCAGTCAGTTCTGCAGTGGACGCCGATTTGGTAGCTTCTAATTCAGTTCAAATCTGACACTGTCTACCTGGAGACACCTTGAGGTTGTTTTACCTGTGCTTCTGACCAGCTACTTATAAATGGGGGATCCTACGACCCCCTTTCTGGGTTGGATTAATTTGCTAGAGTGGCTCACAGAACTCATAAAAATATCTACCGATTTATTATAAAGGATATTACAAAGGACACAGATGAAGAGATGTGAAGGGTGAGGTATAGGGGAAGAGGTGTGGAGCTTCCGTGCCCCGCCCCCGGGCATGACACCCTCCAGGAACCTCCCCGTGTTCAGCTATCCTGAAAGCTCTCTAAACCCTGACATTTATGGGTTTTTATGGAGGCTTTTTCATGAAGGCATGATTGAGTACATCATTGGCTATTGGTGATCAACATAACCTTCAGCCCCTCTCCCCTCCCTGGAGATTGGGGGTGAAGCTGAAAGTCCCAACCCCCTAGTCATGCCTTGGTTTTCCTAATGTCCGGCCCCTATCCCGAAGCTACCTAGGAGCTGCGAGGCATCAGTCAATCAATAGCATACAAAAAAAGACATCACTTTGGCAATTCCAAGGATTTTAAGAATTGTATGGCAGGAAACAGGGAGAACGACCAAATATATATTTTACAATATTAAAACATATATTGGTAAAATTTTTTTGAATTTCATTGTAGACACATATACAAACCATTAGTGAATGTTGTATCCAGTGCTCCTCCGATCAGGCTAACGGAGCAAATCAATCTAAATATCTCCACTTTTGTTAACACAAAGCATTTGTCTGGAAAAGAAAATAATAACCAACTCATCAGCACTATGAATATGGAAAGTTAGAATTATCTACTCTTTATCTTTCACAAAAAAATTAAGATAATCTTTGATGTGCCTTCCAACCCTGGGATTTCATAGCTGCTATCCTGTGCTCAGGAGAGAAATTAAGCATTTGAGGTAGATTCTCTGAGGCCACTCAGTGGTGTTCACTTCTAACAACCATCATAGGAAAAAGGTAAAGCCTTCCTTCATTCCAAACATTGTGGGATCCCTGTTGCCCCTTCTTAACCAACATTATTCTTTCTACTTTTAAGACTACTTAAGATGCCCACCTTCTTACAAAACCATGAAAAACAAAGGAAAGTAAAGCACAGATCTTAAGCATTTCTAGCTAATCCGCTTTTACACAAAAATGATGCTCACACTTTGAAACTTCAACGGAATGGTCAATTCAAATTATTTTGGCCTCCAATATATGGTTTTAAGAGCCCTCAGATAATGATGGGTTTCTCTTTAAAAGAAGGATAAGGATTTGATTGTGTGCAATTGTGTAGATACTGTGTGCGTGTTTGAATGTATTGCTCTTACAGATTTCTAGACCTCAGGCCCCCTTGGCTTCACTTCATAACCCATATGTGGCAAAGTGTGAAGAATCTGTGGGGTTTTGGAATCAGAAAAGATTGGGGTTGAAATCTCAGACAGCCACTAACTTCTTGTGTTGACTGGCAGGGAGGTAGAGTATCTGTTAAGAATTGCTATGTTGTATGGATGAGAGATAATGTTTGCGAAGCTCCTAGAATGTATTAAGTTTTATTCGGCCTAATGACAGCCCTTGCTTTGAGCAAAGCACTTTCACTTTCCTTGGTACTTCTCTTTCTTTTCCATGCAAAGACTACTGATTGCAGAGGAAAGTAAATACCATCTTCTAAGGAACAGAAGAAAGGTTCCAGAAGAGAATTTTCTTTTTAATCGTATGATTGATCTTACATATTCACATGAATGTGATGATTAACTCCATTCTAGAAAGGTTTGCCATGTTATCCTCTGGTTCCCAAGTACCCTCCAGGAGGAAAGGCAGAGGCTTGTGATATCCTCAATAATCCTTACAACACTCCCGTAAGGGAGATAGTGTTAGCTTCCTTTTCCATTGGAGTAAAGTGAGGCTCCTCGAGGTTAGGGAAGAAGCCCAGGATTCTGTGACAGAGAGGACACCCATCCTTATCCCCTACTGAGCACTGTCAGATGCCAATAACAGCAATAGCAGGGTTTTCATAGCACTGGTGTAATGCCTTGTGCTAAGTATTTTATGTGATCTCATTTACTCTTCACATAATCCCATCTGATGTGTGCTTTCATTATTTCCATTCTAGGGCTGAAGAACCCCAAAGCCTACAGAGGTTTGCTAACTTGCTCAAGGCTACATAGTACATGGTGATCTGACTTTGGAGCCACCCTCATGTATCATCTTACATCTTTTTCTTACTATTTGACTCATTTTTTACTAAAATAACTTATATCTTAACAGGAAATTGCATATCACGATAATAAACAAAAACCAGTATCACTTTCCATAAATAGAAGATGACCAAAAAAATAAATAAACACCACAAAAACCAAATAATATTATAAAATTCTGGCTAGATACTGTGGTCTGTTAAAAACTCTAAGCCTCAGGGTCAATTAAAATGCAGCATTAGCAAATGTCAGAGACACGTTAATAACATGCTGGAACCAACAAAGAGTTTCTTCTTGTCATTATCAGAAGAATCAGAAAAGAATTATAAACAGGAATAACTTTCTCATATGTAATTGAATGTAATTGAGGGCTAGATCCATGTAATGCCTAAAATCAAACCCTGCACTTGCTAAAGTGGTCTGCAAACTTTGCAATTTGAGAAAGATACTCCTTTGCTAGCCAAAGCTGGGGGACAGGCTCTATACACAGATGAGAAAGACCCAGTCACTGCCCTAGATAACCTTACACTTTGGAGAGGATGACAGATATATAGCACAAAGTTTCAATGGTATTGTGAGTACTTTGACAGACATAAACACATGATGTTATGAGAGCAGAAGCAGAGGTGTTGGGGAGTGGGGAGGATGTCAAGAAATAACCCTTGCGGAGAGGTTGCCTGAGCCAAGTCTTAAAAGAGAAGTAGGAGCCTGCCAGGCAAAGAAAAGCACTCATTAACTGCTCAACAAGGACGATCAGTTACTCCCTCCACACAGCTACACCAGGAAAAGCACACATCATCAATCGCTGTGAAACGGGCATGCGAATCAATCCTGAAGAAGCGTGTCTCTGGCGCTTTTGATGAAAAGTGTAGTAGAGATCTCAGGGGGAAAGATGAAAGATCAGAGAGACCTACAGGTATAAGAACCTTGTCTCTCCACACCATTCATCCACTCAAACTATTTTTATTGGACACAACTGAAAGAAACATTGTTGGCAAATAAAATATCTACCAGAACATTCTGGACTGCTTCGTGCTGCATACATGCTCGATCTTTGACCTGTACAGCACAAATTCATATTTGAGTGGTTAAGGGGCCATATAAGACGAGCGCTTGTTATGAATGAAACTGTGGTGATTACATCAGCTGCACTAACCCAGAACAGCTGACGACCACTGCCAGTATCATGCGCTCAGCAATCAGCAACATCTTTGGTACAGATGTCAGGGAAACCGTTGTGCCAATTATGCTGTAATGATGAGAGCAGAGAATCTGGCTAGGGAATTCTCATTTCATGTCTTCTTTGAAAAAGTGTCTCTTAAAAGAGGGCAATACACAATATATACAGTGCATCCTGCCACTCTGTTTAGCTTGAGCTCTGCTCCTTTTGACTCTGTGAATCATTGAACTTTCTGATCTTGAAGTTGGGATGGTATAAGCTAAAGGATTTTGGCACACACAAAACCCACTACATTCTTGAATGCTCAGGGCAGCTTTATAATGTCTTAAGCTACATCTGAGCAAACCTGTTTCTTACCAGCACTGTCATTCTTTTTCAATATTTTCCCTACAAAGGACAAAACAAAAAATACATTGCTTTTGAAGGCTCAGTTAATCAGAACCTATCTAAACTTAACACTCAGTTAACTGGATGATCCTTTCTATAGTCCACGTTTAGAGAAAAATTAAAAATAAAGAGTAAAAGATAATTTTTATAGGAAAATAGACAATGTATTCCTGGAAAGACTTAAATCCTTCTCTCACATCTTCTGGAGCAACAGTACTGTGAAATTCATTCATTTTTTTTTTTTTCAGAAAAAGTTTACTGAGCACCTATTATATGGTGGGAACTATTCCCAATGAGAGTTAATGTTCAGAAAGGTAAACCTCAGGCACAGTAACAGTCTCAATCATTAGAGAAAGGTGACATTATACTCCCTATACTGAACTTATTAAGGTTAAAAAATGTTTCAAAGATTTTTATCAATAAGAAAATAAAAATGGATTTAGTATCAAGTCTTAGTTATTCAGATAATTCTATTACAAGCACCTCTCTCCTCTTCCAACTATAACATTCACTAACCGTTTTCTTAGTTCCAAGATTTTTTTTTTATTTGAATAACTGTATGGATCAAGGGGCCTTAGATTAAGCAAAAAAGTTTTAGAGTCTAGCTCATATATGTGAATGCGAGACTACAGAAGAATGGGGAAGAAGGAATTGCTACAAGATAGACCTTCAGATCATAAGGTGATGCACCTTCATGGGGCTGTGTAAATTTAGACCCCAAGCACAATATTGCTTCCAGAAACTGCTTCCAATAGAAAGTTTTATAGGCATTTGAAAGTCTCATGGGTGAGTACCTGAAAATATCACAGTTGGTCAAAATACATATGTGTTTTGACTTTTTCTAACTTGCTTTGGTGTTACCTTATAAAAACTCATAGGTGTATATTGGACTCGTTAAATTGAGAGACTCGTAAGCTGGCCTGATCAAGGCAGGGTGCTGACAGGCATTATACATTATGCAAGCTTCCCCACATCATTCTGCCAACGTGCTTCCATTTTAATCCAAAACATTCCCAGCTTGTCAAATACTAGGCCTCCCTGGAACACATAAAACCAATCATGCCACCTCATGCAGAGGTTCTCTGATGTGGACAAATTTCCACTAGAGACTGTAAGAACTCTCAACCACATTTTCCTATGTTACTTCAAATCAATCCAAAATTCTCTCTTCAAAACTATTATAATACAGTAGTGACCCCAGGAAAAGTAGGTAGAAGAAGAAGAGTCTAAAGCATGCTGGCTTGACAGTTGTCAAACACCAGATTTATTCATCACTGAATAAAATCAGTGAATATTCATGATTCAGCTTAAAGACATTTTTCGTAAGAACCCATTGGAGGTAAAGACATATGTGTGTGTGTGTGTGTGTGTGTGTGTGTGTGTGTGTGTGTATCTTTTAGGACTGTTAAGATAAAATCAATGCTGAATTCAAAAAGATACTTTCAAATCTCCAAATTTTCTAAAGGGGCCACAGAGAAGGCTCACATAAAATATTTTACAATTTTATGTTAACAAATCAGCATGTCAAGACAATTAGTGTCTTTGTAGCAAGATGGTGGACAGATGCATAGAAGAATGTGACTCTGATTGTTCCACAAAGTCAATAAGGCTAAGCCTTTCTAACAGAGCTAATACATCAAGGAAGAGAGAGATAAGAATTGGAAATCTGATGGAAAACAGCCAGGCAGGAAATACAAAGGGAAGCATGTTAAATTATGCTTGAAAATAGTGTGAGTAAACTTTGTTCAAAGACATGTGTGGAGCTGGGAGCAAGACACCCAGGAAGAGTGATTATGAGCCACAAATAAGGGATTTATGACAGCCTGTACTATAAAAGGCTAGTGAGGTGGTGAATTCTTCATGGTGGAATGTGAGTTCTATGTAAACCTGGTGAGAGGAGGTCAGGGGAAAAAGCGGAAGAGCTCTGAATTCGGCAGAGGACCCTGAAGAGTGATAAAGTGAAAAAAGTAATGCTTCCTTCAATGAGAATAAAAGAAAGAAGTGCTACAAAAAATTGAAATAAATTTGACTAATATCTGAAGAAGTTTGGGGGATATTTAATAGTCACTGTATATATGAAAGAGTGCTCATTTCTGCCATTGATTATGTTTGTGTAATGTAGATCAATCTCTAGGTTAAGGAGCCTAAAGATTGACATGCTAATGGAGGTGTAGATAAAATGCCTGCAGAGCCCAGAAGGATTATACAGGTTGACCATCCCTAATCTGAAAACCTGAAATACAAAATGCTCCAACATTTGAAACTTTTTAAGTGCTGACATGATGCTGCAAATAGAAATTTTCACACCTGACCTCATGTGATGGCTCACAGTCAAAACACAAAATTATTAAAAACATGGTATAAAATTACCTTCAGACTATGTGTATAAGATACACATATATAAACATAATACACATTTATAAACATAAAAATATATAAAACATAATTGAATTCATATTTAAACTTAGGTCCCATCCCCAAGATACCTCATTCTGTACATGTAAATATTCCAAAATCCAAAAAAATCCAAAATTTAAAACACTCTGGTCCCAAGCATTTCAGATAAGGGATAGTCAATCTGTACTATGCCAGGTCAATGTCATCTTCAATGGATGGATCATGTTGAAAAGGAAATAAACAATAATTCCAGGGAATTTGATTCTCCCAAATCTGACATCTTATCAGTAAATGGAGAATATATGATCTAGTTTCTGTTTCTTGGGGGTGAGTACATGATCAACTAGAAAGCTAACCCAAATTTGGTTATACTCAGCACCAATCTAGGGGATGTCATTGAGTGAGATGGTTGACATTCATTCATGGCTTTACCACCAAATCAGCTAACAGAATACAGCACAACATCGCTGGAATACTCAGCAACAAATTGGGCAGGAAGAGACCACTATAACAAAGGAGAACAGAATTTGGTGATCTCAGTACATAAGACTAAAACAAAACTGATGTTCTTTAGGAATGCTTATGGATCAAAAACAAACATGCGATTGGGTTAGGCAAAGATTTCTTAGATATAATACCAAAGTCCTGATGTGTTAAAAAAAATTAATAAAATAAAAGAAATTAGATTTACATTAGAATTACATCAAAATGTAAAGAGAAAGAAAAACTTCTGCCCTTGAAAAGATACTATTAAGAGAATGAAAAAACAAACCACAGAATGGGAGAAAACATTAATAAATCATATATCTGATAAAGGACTTGTATTTGGAATCCATACAAAACTCTCAAAATAAAATAAAATAAAATAAAATAAAATAATGCTTAGCTTAAAACATATTATACAGCTGTACAAAAATATTCTTTATATCTTATTCTGTAAGCCTTTTTTTCTATTTTTAAATTTTTTTTTTTTACTTTTTAAACTTTTTTTGTTAAAAACTAAGACACGAACACATCTGAGTGTAGGCCTACACAGGGTCAGGACCATCAATACCACTGTCTTCCTCCTCCACATCTTGTCCCACTAGAAGGTCTTTGGGGCAATCACATGCATGGAGCTGTCATCTCCTATAATAACAAAGCCTTCTTCTGGAATATCTCCTGAAGGGCCTACCTGAGGCTGTTTTACAGTTAACTTTTTCTTATAATTAGAAGATGTGCACTCTAAAATAATGACAAAAAATAGGACAGTAAATACATATACCAGTAACATAGTCATTTATTATCATTATCAAGTTTCAAGTATTATACAACATTACAATGGCTATGACTTCACTGGCCAATAGGAACTTTTCATCTCCATTATAATCTTATGGAACCAGCATTGTACATGTGGTTCATCATTGTTTAAAACATCATTATGAGGTACCTGACTTTAATCCAATTAGAAATGGGCAATAGTAGTTATGAACAGATACTTCACTAAAGAAGACATTTAGATAGCAAATAAGCACATGAAAAAAATGTTCAATGTCATTAGACATTAAGAAAATGCAAATTAAAACCACAATGGGATGCCACTATACACCAACAAGAATGTCTAAAATTAAAGACTGATCACAACAGGTGTTGGTAGAGATGTAAGTGAAATTGAGCTCATGTACACTGCTAGTGGGAACTCAAAATGCTATATATACTTTGGAAAACAGGTTAGCAATTTCTTAAAAAGTTAAACATATATCTACCCTATGATCCAGCCATTCCACTCCCTAGATATTTACCTAAGAGAAATGAAAGCATATGTCCATACAAAGATTTGTACACAAATGTCTCTAGCAGCTATATTTGTAATAGTCAAAAACTGCAAACAATCCAAATGTCCCTTAACAGATGAATGAATAAAGAGATTGTGGTATATACATACAATGGAATAGCAGTAACTGTTTAGCAATAACAAGGAATGAACCATTGATACACACTACAACATGGATGAACTGCAAAATAATTGTGCTAAGTGAAAGCAGGAAAAAAAGGAATTCATATTGAATAATTATATACAATTCTAGAAAATGAAAATTAATCCACAAACGATAGAAAGCAAATCAGAAGGTGCCTGAAGATTTTGAAGTTGGGGGTGTAAGGGCATGAGGAGGGTAGAAAGGGACAGAGGGAGGAAGGGATTATAAAAAGCCACGAGGACACTTTGGAGAGTGGTGGATGTGTTCATTATCTTTATTGTGTTGATGGCTTCACTGTTTTATGCATTTATGCTGAAACATAAAATTATGCATATTAAATATATATAATTTATTATATGTTGATTATACCTCAATAAAACTATAAAAACATACACACAAAATAATATTTAAGAAGAAAATTAGTAATGAAGAAAGAACTGGTATAATAGTGGATAACAGTGTATCTACACACATCTCTGTAATGTTATTGTTCGAAAGGCACCAGGATATCGTTGTGCAGGGGTTGACAAGTAATCATTCCATTGTAACAGTCGCGGTCTCATTTTTATTCAAGTACAAAGATTAGTCTAGGGTTCAGATTTTAAAACTGAAATAATAAAATTGAATAGAGAACCTATTCATTGCATATGCAATTGGCTTGAGAAGTATAAACATTGAACAGTTTTAATTTTCTGGGTAATGGCTACTAATTTCTCCTTTTCAAATCCCCTTTCTGCTGAGTAGCCACCTCCCTTAACAAAATCTCAGTTTAGGCCTCCTTACTTCTTCTGTCATGTTTGGTGATTCAAGTCATCTCATGCCTTATGTAAAACTTTCTTTCTCCTTCACCTCTAGCTGAACTGCTGGTTCAAGCTGCCTGGTTCTTCCCTCTCACTCCCCTGATTTCTTCCTCCTCTTTCACCACCCCTCTAGCACATGCTCACTACAAAAACCTCAGTGGTGAGCGCTGGGTGAGACTTGGCATCCTCTTGCTTCTGTGGCCATCGTCACGAGTGGCAAGTCCACCATCCCCTTGTTCTTTGTTGCTGCTTCTCTCCTCATGCATGGCAGGCACTCCAGTGCTGCTTATCTCACAGGGGCACATTTGTTGCCTTCCAGAGGACACTCAGGGACCTTTCCCTGCACAGTGCCCCCCACGTGGAAATCCGCTGAGGCTCAGAGGCTCTGCCTCTTCCTCTCCATCCTCATGCACTAAAATGGGTGGCCCAATCCACACCCTTACGTGGTCCCCTCACTCAAGTAGACATCACTCTTCAAGACTCCTTGCAAGATCACTTAAGCCCAGCGCCCACCAGAGGTCTCCCCTTGACCATGGGAAACCCCCGTATCTCCTTGTCAAGTCAAACAGTGGGAAGGTAGTCTGCCTCCTAGCCCACCCGGAGCACCCTCTCACCTCCTGTCTCTCTCCTGCTCCTTTCGCTCGTTGGCAGTGCCACACATTGTGATGGTTCCAGGTTTAGGGGCACAGCAACTTTCAGAGAAGAAACTATTACTAACTATGCTCCTGACTATGGAGAGAAGAATATTCTAAGCATCCCAATCTTATAGGAAGTGGAAGGAACAAATCAAATGCCCTCTCTTCCCCAAGGCAAGGGAAATACCATTGCCACTCAACAAACTCTGCAAACCCCCAAAATCAGCTTCTTCTCCCACTCACTTGGTTATGCCTTTTCTTGATAAAGGCTTCAAAACTGTTGAGCCACTTTTGATAGGGTAGGGTTGGGGACACTCACATTAAGAGGCGAGCGAGCCCTCTTTGGACTCAGCCTTGGAGAATTCAGTGATGGCTCCCCACAAGGTGGGCTCTCTTGGAACCCCTGAGCTGCTGCTAAGGGGCCTCCAGGGTGGATCACAGTCAGTCCCTACACACACCACACATGAATCTACTTTCTCCAGAGCCCTCTGCTGGGGGCTCTAAAAAATTCCTGAGGGAAAGAGTATACAGTCTGATAGGGAATATTAGACAAATATCTGAATAACCATAATAGAAAAGTAGAACAAATTCCATAAGAATTCCAGAGATAAAGGTCAAGGATAGATTGGACCTTACCAAGCACTGTTCAGTAACCATTTTCTTAAACTCAGAATGGAGGAAGAGATTTCCTCCAACTCTGCAATCACGAAAACATTGGCATTTGTTCTGAGCCTTAAAAAGAGTGAAAAGTTTGAACTTGTAGACATAGGTGGGGAGGCAATTAGAGGTGAGAACATTTGTTGATATTATTATTAAGTAACATGTTTCTCAACTTCCCTGATTACAGGAATCACTAGGGGTGCTTGCCTAAAATACAGATCTCTAGCTTCACCCCTGACCTCTTGATCAGACCCAGAGAAGAAGACAGGGAAGCTGAATTTTTAACACACATCTGCTGGGTGATTTATAATAAAGCAAGTTTGGGAAATACTAAGGAAGAATCTACTTTGTGTAAGAAATAAAAGTGTTACCTATTTTCACTGTACAAAAAAAGGGAGGGGAATGGGCTATCATTTCTGTAAAAGTTTAGTATGGAATAAGAAAGACTGTAATTAAAGGTTTCTAAAATCTGGAATAGGCTTTTATGAGAGTTGGAATCCCCATCCCTGAAAACCTTTTTACGTGAAGGAGATCACCATTTGCCCTAGAGGAGCTGGCGCTTCGCAGCAGGCGGAGGATTGAAGTATTTGGGGATCATTTGGGGGACGTGAGAAACTGAAGCTAGCGTGTATGAAAAGAGTGTAATGTGAGGACACGAGGGAATCTCAAAGAGGCCAAACAGACGAAGCAGAGTTGGGCCTTAGGGAAACTAGAAAGTCACCAGACACCTTTGCCCTTCCTTTCCCTCCCTCTCCTTGGGACCATGTTATCTTATTGCTGCTTCTCCAAGTGCATACATTTAATTCTCTTCTCTCCTCAGACCAGCTTCCCAACTTAGTCATCCATTTAGTAAGGGCAACCTTATCCTCGAAGTCAATGAACTGATACAGTCTCCATTCCCCAATTCCATATTCTTCCAGGTGATAAGATCTGATTGGTCCATCTTGAGTCTCATGTCCACACCTGAGTCAATCTGTCGCTGCTAGGGGTTCTCCTTTCTGGCTGTGTGTGGCCCGGACACTCTAAGCAGAGGACTTAGTTCAGAGAAAATGAAGGACCTCTCATATAAGAATAGTGTAAATGAATCTTCTGTTGCCTTAATTTTCTATTTTACTTCAAAAACAATGATGTTCTTAGTTTCAAAATCTATTCTCTTAAGAATTGCCCATCTTGGCTTCGTTTTGAAACTCTTATGAAAGGACCACCTTTTGAAATGCCAGCAAGAAGTATTTGAGTATTTTTTTTATGTTTTTTTCCCATTTTATTAAGTAAAACATTAAACACAGTGAAAGACAATTTTAAGTTGAAGTGTCATATCAAATTGCCTTGATTCACTAATCAAACATGATTATAAGTCACAGATGTGGTTTTCATTTTCATTTTTATAACATTATGATACTATAAAACATAAGAATAAGAAACTAAAAAAAATTACAGGTATATTAAAATGCATTTTCAGGGAGAGTGGGGAAAACAATTTCTCATCATTATATGTAATTACAGTTCTAAGATTTCACTAAGGAACCATCCAAAAGTATCAACTTTTATTTAGCAGTTTTCATTTTTATATTCATTTTCATATAGGTGTCCTATATTTTATCCTGACTTGGATGAGGCAGTCATAACATGTAACCAAAATGTTTATACCCCTATAATATCCTGAAATAAAAACAAAAAAAAAGTAAGAAGGATTTGTAAACAATGAGTGATCTGGTTTCAGAATCTTCTGGATCATCTGAACTCTTATCTAAAGAATTTCAATGTCTACAAACTCAACCTAAGAAGCATTTGCTGAACTTCCTCAAACTTTTAGGATAACTAATCTCCATTATCTTAAAACTCACGGGCTCCAAGATGAATTCAATACGTATGTTTCTAATTGATTTCTACTTAGCTCATCTGAAAATTAGCTAAGTTATGTGAAGTCCAGGGAGCTTTTAAAAACCCATTACAGTCCTTTCTCTTTGAACAAAAAGACTGATTTTTACCCTCAGTACGTAGAACTTAAACCCAATAGTTCCTCAACTTGAGCTTGGCTGGTCAATCTGGTCCCCAGGGGATGCAATGCGAAATTTATTCACTGGGTCATTTGTCTTTGGTTTAAGTAGGAAAGCTATTCTCCTTGTCTCGTGAGGATAAGAAACGTGAATGAAGTACCAGGACACCAAACGGAGGTATAATTCTATCCAGAGATTCTTAAACGGTCATCAGTGGAAGGAGAGGATGGGTGATCCTAAGTACAAGTCTTGCGTCACGGTGCACGCAAGATCCCCACACTCAACACCCTCTCTCCTTCGTTTCCTCTGCTCCTCATGGGCCCCCCTTCCTACTCACTCTCTACATCCTCCTCTCAGCCATGCTCTCTTCCTAGTCAGGGGCTCCCACCCCAGGGTATAAATTACCATTGCCAGCAGGATTTATACGGTTCTACTTTTACCAATGAGCTCCTTTTAGCATCTTCCATTACTTTGAGGCTCTAATAGAGAAACAAGCAGCAGAAAAACTCTTTCCTTTATTAAAACATTCCACAGAGAAAATTGGCCAAGGAAATTGCATAAAAGACGAGAAACAAAATAGGTGTTCGGTGTTTTTCTAAAGCTGTACTCATTGCATTCTGACCTCCAAAGCTTTGAAAAGCCAGTGTATTATTCATCTCGAGCTGCCAGTTCCAGAGAGTCCACCAATTTTTCAGAGTTCTCCTCACTAGCAATCAGAGTTAGCCTTGAATATATATGTACAGAAAAGGAGGCAACTTGAGAGGTGCTATGAATGTATGAATTTTGGGGGGAGAATATAAGAAAAGCTAAATAGCAACTGTGCCCAGTTCAAGAGGCTGAAACAGATTATTGAGATGGAATGTGAACAATGAGCCTCTCTGGGCTGGAAAAGAAGGAGAGGCATACACCCAAACAAAAATATCACACCCCTAAAAATCAAACAACACACTTCTGTTTTTAATTTTTTTATTGAGATGAAATTCATATAACATACAATCAACCATTTTAAAGTGTACAATTCAGTGGCATTTTGTGCACCCAAAGTATTATGCAACACAACCTCTCTCTAGTTTCAAAACTTTTTCATCACCCCAGAAGAACATCCCATACCATTGAGAATCACTCTCCATTCTCCCCTCCCCCCCTAATTAGTCAACCACTAATCTGCCTTCTGACTCTGTAGATTTGCCTATTTTGGATTTATCATATAAAAGGAATTACACACTATGTGGCCTTTTGTGTGTGGCTTCTTTCACATAGTGTTTTCATGTTTTAGCATCATGTTTTTAAGAGTCATCCTAAATTGTATTATACCATGTAGCAATACTTTGCTCCTCTTTGTGGCTGGATAATTACTCCATTATATAGGTATTACATTTTAGTTTATCCATTTATCTTTTGATGGACATGGGTTGTTTTTCCCTTTAACTGTTATGAATAATGCTGCTATAAACACTTGTATGCAAGTTTCTGAGAAGTGAGAACACCTTTTATTGTGACCCTCAAAAGAAGGGGAAAAGCATTTTTAAGATAGCAACTCAGCACCCATTCTTCTACGAGTTGCAGGGTATGCAGTAGTACAAACTTGAAAAATGGCCCAAACCCAGGAAAGGAGAAAACCTCAATGTTTTCTTGGGCAAATATAAAACTGGAAAACTCCAGAGGCTAATATTGGCACTTGAACACACTTAACAGGGAGCCCATTTATCCAGATAAAACCAGTGGGGGGGAAACTGACCACACTTGCACCAAGAAATAGAATGATGTTGTGGCCAGCTTTAGAAAGGATTGAGCAGGGATATTTGCAATGATTAATGAATTAACACCACTGAGAAGTGAGCTCTTCTGATCATGTGCCTAGAAACAGACTTGGGGTGAGGGTGGGAAGAGGAATTCAGAACCATTGTCTTTTTTTCCATGAAACTTGGTTGAGGTTTTTTGTTTTTTGTTTTTTGTTTTTAAGGATTGCACAGCTGCAGGAATTGGGTGAGCATTTTGGGACTGTCAGACCCTCATCTGACTTTGTGAAGAATTCTTCTGAGGTGGATTTTATTGGTTTCAGCTGGAGATTCCATCCCACCCCACTAGCACAAAGCCACATGCCCACCAAGCACTGCTTCTCTTCTGCCCTGAAGTGATCAGAAACCAAGCGTTCACCAGGAGGGAAAACACGTGGAGTCAATTTGTGCCTCAAGTTAGTCCACAGTTTTGCACAGTCTACAAGAGATAAGGTGAGGAGAGCAACATCCCAATAGGAACAGCAGCCCAGCGAGGTTCACCTTTGCTGAGGCCATTTGTCCCTTTGTGGAATCTCTACTTTTCTTTTTTGCAGGTAGTGGTCTTGATTTTCCAAACGTTAAATAGAAGAATGTTCAGATTTTTCTTTCTAAAATTTTCTGGTGCTTCAGCAGCACTAATGTATTCTGTATCACCATGCACGATGGAGAAATATTACTGGCACCAAACAAATGAAGACTGTTTAGGGAAGTAGGGTGGGGTGGGGGTTGCTGGGAAGGAAGCCGACATCTGTTCCTGCTCACAGCATCCAAGTCAGCCCACCTCGAAGCACCCCCAGCCCTGCTAGATCCTGACGCTCTGATGTTCACAGAGCAGCTCAGCTCTCCTCCAAGTCACCATGTCAACACTGAGGATCCAGCCAAGTGTGGAAAAGCAACGTGGAGACCTCCTTCAGGCACAGGCTGTGAACAGAGGCAGCAATCACTTCAATATTTGCTCAGAAACCAAGGGTGAGCCGTTGCCAATTCCTTGGCTTTAAGGACAAGCTTTGAGGAAGACTATTGCTGGATAATATGTCCCATGCTGGAGATAAACTCTAAATTTTTCCAGGCCATCCTGAAGGAAAAGTTCTTGAAGATAAATTAACCCAGCCAAGCAGTCTTCACTTTAGGAACATTGTTACAACTTCTCACCGTTAAAATGCACACAAAGGGGACAATTCTATAGAGACTTCCCAGAAAAAGAGTGTGTGTGTGTGTGTCTCTGTGTGTGTGTTCTGGAGTAGGGAGTCAGTCATATGTGTCTGGGAGTCCAAGTTTAAGTAGACCTCAAGACAAATATGTCTTACAATTTTAGTATATTCTTTTTTTTAAAAAAAAGAGAATTCTTATCGAGATATTTAAAAAATTGGAAGTTTACTGGAGTCCTTGACCTTTTATTTTTAATTGTGGTAAAAACACCTAACATAAAATTTACTATTCTAACCATTTTTAAATGTACAGTACAGGAGTGGTAACTATATGCACAATGTTGTACAACAGCTCTCCAGAACTTTTTCATCTTACAAAACTGAAACTCTATACCTCCAACCCCTGGGAACCACCATTCTCTGTTTCTAAGAGTTTAGAAGGCCCAATGTTTAAAACTGGAAAGAACATAAAAGCCATCTAACCCAAACTTCCCATTTTCAGCTGAGTAAACTGAGCTGTGGAATTCTTAAGCAATTTGGTCAAGGTTGGCCAGTGAGCAATGGAGCAAGAACGCAGGCCTCTGCTACCAAACCCAGCTTTGTTCCAGTATAGCATCATATCGGTAATGTTCTTATGGTTCTAGTTATCTCTCATTATCCAAACCAATGCTCAATTCCATACAAAGAAGTAATTTTGCAGTAAATAATATCACAAACATCAAATTGCAATTCCAGAGATATTTGGTGAATTGAACAAGACAGTCAAAGAAAATGTGTGCCCATCACATAATCCTCCCCACTCTTCTTATGTTTGAGGTAACAATATGAACTTCCAATAGACAGTCTGAAATAAGCTCTGTGTTAGAAAGGAGAGTATTTAGCCTAAATAATTGGAAATTCTGGAGAGAGTTAAAGTACATCAGGAGTAGGAATGGACATTTTTTATTTGCAATGCAGGCACAATAAGCACAAGACTCAGGAGAAAAAGAATGTGCTGATCACAGGGTGGTTAAATATGAGAATGACTGACCCAATGATGCCATGAAATCACCTTTCCTGAAGGTCATTAGAATTTGTCTGCAGATTCTCATCAATGTGATATCACTAAGGGAACCCCTGGTGTTTCCTTTCCAGGCTTCAATTCCATGACTCTGAACCACCAGGGTTTTCACAGGCCATCCAGTGGTCCTGGGACGGGCTGAGAAATAAATCAAGTAGACCATCTTCATCCCAGTGGGAGCTTTATCTCTTGGGAAACAGCACAGAGATTCTGATAATATCCTATATTGCTGTGGTCCCCAACCGCTGGGCCTCAGACAGGTACAGGTCCATGGCCTGTTAGGAACCAGGCTGCACAGAAGAAGGTGAGTGGAAGGTAAGCAAAGCTTCATCTGTATTTACAGCCGCTCCCCTTCACTTGTATCACCGCATAAGCTCTGCCTCCTGTCAGATCAGTGGTGGCTTTAGATTCTCATAGCAGCGCCAACCCTACTGTAAACTGCACATGCAGGGATCTAGGTTGTGCGCTCCTTATGTGAACCTAATGCCTGATGATCTGAGTGGAGCTGAGGCAGTGATGCTAGTGCTGGGGAGCGGCGGCAAATACAGATTATCATTAGCAGAGCAGTTTGATTGCACAATAAATGTAATGCGTTTGAATCATCCCGAAACCATCCCCCACCAAGTCCATGGAAAAATTGTCTTCCATGAAACTGGTCCCTGGTGCCAAAAAGGTTTGGGACCGCTGCTGTATTGGGTTTCACCTTTGTCTACCTGAGTGACATCCCTAGGAGGCAACAGGGAGTTGAACCCAAAGTTATGACACCAGGAAGACTAAACTTGCTTTCTTAAAATCACAAGCTTGTGCTAGCTCCAGAACCCCAAAGATGAGTCTCCCATCGTGAGGGTGATGATGGTAACTACTTCACAGCATTGTGGTGAAGATAAAATAAGTTATTTATCTAAATCACTCAGCACAGTGCCTGCCAGCGAGGAGCACTCAAAAAATGCCAGCAGTTACTGTCAATAGTTCACTCGCAGCATGCAGCTTGGTCTTTCTCCCCACTGTTTCTGTCACGCTCTACCTCCTCTCTCTTTGCCTAACACCTTTATTTTCTCCTTTCTTTTCCCTACCCATGCCTCCCTCATTCCCATGGGCAGGATCAATCTCATATGCTTGGATTTGGGATATAATAATTAATACTTTTAATAAATTAATTACATAATTAACAATTATAATAATTGGAAGAGAGAAACTATCTCCTTCACTGTTTCCCCACTTGGTCTCATGTTGGAAAGTGTTAGAACCTGCACTATGTTCTTGGACTAAATGAATGCACTAATTTCTATCAGTTTAATCACTTTGGCCATGAAATTCTGTTATGCTTTTGTTTTTCTAATCAGATTTTTGAAGCATTCTGATGATATAGTTGCCCCATCTCAAGAGCACAATGTTTAAAAATAAATGAAGATTGCTTTTTACTTATTCCTTCTCTAAGGTGAAATGATGCATATAAGTCAGGAAATCCAGAAACAACACAGGCTCAGTATGGAATTCCGGACACTTCGGTAGGCTCAGCTCTGACCCTAAAGAGAAACACAAGATGTTGACAAGTGACCACTCACACACACACTTGGCTTAGGCCATTGTCTTGCAATTGACACTGATTGTGCCTTCTGTACACACTTGCTGGGGGTTAAAAAGCTCTGAATGTGTGAGAGAGCTAGTGGCAAGCACAGGCCAACATCAACATATTCAAGTATGGAAAGGAGCTGCATTCTGGTTCTGAACTAGCCCCCTGCCACCCAACCCAGCACTAATCCAATAGCTTTGAGACTTATTTCTCAAGTCAAGTCAGGCCCAGAGGACATTTTGAGAACCTCTATCTGTGGGAATATGCACTTGGCTATCCATGGGAATAGGTAATAAAATTGGGTAAGACCAACATACCCAGTTTTATTTCTAGACTATATAGTCAAAATAGAAATAGTCTAAAGTTGACAAATTTTTTCAACTGTACCATAGCAATGATTTATATATCTTGTAATCATAATATTGCCTCCAAATGTGAGAAAGAAAGGGCTGTACCATTTCAAGACATTTAATTTTTGATGTCAAAATAAGTTAGAGTCGTTGTATCAGTTCCAGACAGTTAGGGACCTCACCCTGATATATAACTGTACAACACATCGTCCTTTAAAATATGCTATTCTATTGCTAAAAGAGAAAATACATTGGAATCATTTGGGGACAAATTTAGACATGTTGGGCAACAAAATATGCAGACAGCTGCTTGGTATGCAATTAAAATACCATTGGTGGGAATGACTGACTGTGGCAATGGTGAAGAGAAATAGACTTTTTTTTTCAGGAAAACAATTCCAGTTGCCTCACTCAGCAAAATGAGATGGAGGCCTTATGATGGCTCCTGGTAAGGAGTTCGCCTGACCCCGTTCAGCACCTGGGGAGTCAGAAATACTTTTGGAATGGAAGCAGAGAGAGCTATACACCCTCCACACTCTGAGTTCACAGACAAGGCACAGCAGAGTTCCTCAGCTCTGCACACTCTGTTGGGGGAGCCCTGTGGGAACAAGTTGCAAGGGCTAACCTTGGATCGAGATCCAACCATGTAAGTCCAGAGAATATAAGTGCTTCTTTCAGTGTCCTGGGGGAGATAAAGGTTAGCAAAAATGAGCTAGAAGTCCCCAAGAGCATATAACACGTCCAAGAAGGTTCATGGCAGAGTTTCTAGGGATACACCTGCTCTCTTCATTGTTCTCTAAAAATTCCAAAATATCATTTAAGCTTTCCATTTAATAAAGAAAAGAACAGTTTATTCCATGGTTTCACTATGTGTATGGGTGAAAGAAAGTCTTATCTCTCAGTACTCCTCGTCTCTTTTTGTATGGAAAATGACAGAAATAGGCTGATGCAATGAACTTTTCATGCATTACCCAGCTTCAACAATTATCAGTGTATGGTCAATCACTTTTCATCTCTAACCTTGCCCACTCTCCTCTACCAGCACTGGATTTTCTTCAAGGCAAATCACAAACATCACATAATCTCATCTGTAAATATTTCAGTCTATATCTTTAAGGGACAAGGGATCTTTTTGAAGATAGCCACTAATGTATATAAAAACTTGAAAATAATTCTGTAATATCAAATATGTAGTCAGTAATATTGTCTCATAATATTTTTTATTGTTTCTTCAAATCAAGATCCACATATTGCAATTGATTGTGTAGCTTTACCAAAATGTATTCATCTAGTCCTCTGTTGATGAACACAGGTTGTTTCCAACCTTTTGATATTACAAATATTACTATAACAAATTGTCTTGTGCATAACTTGGGAGAATTTTTTGTCTGTGGGATAGATTCTAGGAGTGAAATTACTTGGCCAAAAGATAAACACATGAGTAATTTTGCTACATATTGTCAAAATCCTGTAAAAGTTTGCATTCCCACTAGTAATGCCTGAGTACTTATTTCTCCACAAACTAACCAACAGTTTAATATAAAACTTTTCAATTTTTGGCCAGGCGCGGTGGCTCATGCCTGTAATCCTAGCACTCTGGGAGGCTGAGGCGGGAGGATTGCTTGAGCTCAGGAGTTCAAGACCAGCCTGAGCAAGAGTGAGACCCCATCTCTACTAACAATAGAAAGAAAGTAGCCAAACAACTAAAAATAGAAAAAATTAGCCGGGCATGGTGGCGCGTGCCTGTAGTCCCAGCTACCCAGGAGGTTGAGGCAGGAGGATTGCTTGAGCCCAGGAGTTTGAGGTTGCTGTGAGCTAGGCTGATGCCACGGCACTCCAGCCCAGGTAAGAGAGTGAGACTCTACTCTGTCTTAAAAAAAAAAAATTAAAAAAAATTTTTTTTTAATTTTTCAATTTTTGCCAGTGTGATAGCTGAGCAGTTGTATCTTAGTGTAGTTTTAACATACATTTCTCTTATTATAAACAAAAATGAGTATCTTTTCATATTTCTAAAAGCTATTTGAATTTCCTTTGCTGTGAGTTGTCAATATTTCATATTTCTATAGAATTGTCAGTCTTTTTTATATTTAGAAGCCCTTGAAATAATAGGATATTAATTTTTTATCTGTGATAGAAGTTGCAAATACATTTTACTTTATTTTCGGGACAAGGGCATAAAAATAATTTTTTCTTACATTTTTATTAACTCATATTGCTTATGTATTTTGTATCATAAGAAATTTTTTCTCACTCTCAAGTTATATAGAAACTCAGCCATGTTTTCATCTGGTAATTGTATAATTTCATTTTTATATGAAATCCCAAATACATTTAGAATTTGTCCTGATGCATGGTATCTTTTTTCCACGTGGTTATCCTGTTATCCTAACACCACTAATTTAAAAGTCTATTTTATATTTCATCCAAAAAGAAGTAAAATTTGAATCTAATCATGAGGAAACATCACAGAAACCAAAACTTGAGGAGCATTCTCTAAGATTACTAGCATGTATTCTTTTTTTTTTTAAGACTTTATTTTTTAAGAGCTGTTTTAGGTTCACAGCAAAATTGAGAGGAAGGTACAGAGATTTCCCATATATCCCATGTCCCCACTAATGCATAGCCTCCCCCATTATCAACACCCCCCACCAGAGTAGTACAGTCATTATAATTGGTGAACCTACGTAGACACATCATAATCACTCAAAGTCCATACTTTAGATTAGGATTTCATCTTGGTGTTGTACATTCTGTGGGTTTGGACAAATGATAATGACATGTATTCAGCATTGTAGTGTCAGACAGAACTTTTATCTGTGATATTATCCTCCATTATATCTCTTAACAGGTTTAAATATCCCTTTTGAGTTTTCAAAATGAAAAATTTTTTGGTCACTTTGAAATTATTCTAAGGCAGACATTTTCTAACCTGTTTTTAGTATCTTATTATTGCCAATTGTGTTGTGAAATTCCCAAAACAAAATATACCATAATTCCCTTTAATTAAATATTGCAAACACAGGCTGTGGTTAGCACATGGGGAGATAATTGGGAACCCTTGAATTCCAAGGGTTAAACTGATTTAAAGCAACACATCAATGAAATCTAATATTTGCAGAAGGTTTATCTCTCTACATCAAAAACAGAAGAACAGAAAAAATACTTTGGTTTTGATGAAATGTAAATAAAATCTTTAGTCTTATTAGTGACATCAACATACCTGAAGAAAGCATATGTGAACGAAGTCTTTAATAAAACGGTAAGAATCTGTCAAGGTTTATTCAGTCCTGTCAAGAATGGAAAGAACTGAATCATAAACAGGAGTAAGTCTGAGGACTGAAGAGAAACCCTCCATTGTGGGGCCGACACCCCATGGCCTGGCAAAACAAATCCTACGTGATCCTGTGTTTCATGGCTCTGCTCCTGCACCTGCCAAACAACTTCAGGGGAGTGAAAGTACTTGCCAACTTTCAAGTGTTCAGCCTCCACCAGGGGTATTTCTCACTGAAAACAAACCAACGAACCCGTTGGGAATACAGTCACCCAGCACTGCCAGCCCCTGCGGCTCGTCCAAAGGCCCCTCAGGTGCTAACTCATGCCTCTAAAATGGACGCAAGCCGTGCTGGACATCTGAGGGACATTAAAAACCACAGAGTCAAATGAATGTGGTTTCATGTCTGCAATATGGGATTGGAAAACCCTATGGTACTTTAGCTCAGAGATGAGGAAATAGTTGGCTTTTCTAGACCTATAAATGGATTCCTGAGAGAGAAGCTGGGTGGACCATTGACCCCTGAGATTCCTTAGACATTCAAGCTTCTCCATCTGGATTGAAAAGCAACTCTACAACAGGACAGGTTAGAGCCCTGACACAAGCGATCCGATTATCGTGCTGCCAAGAAGGAACCCTGATGGTAAGAGCAGATTTTCTAAAGTCATTCCAATGAATGACGTTTGGTCTGTGTAACACTTCAAACCTCAGCAATTAGGTGATGGCTATTCTCCTCTAGTAGAGATTTAGTAGGATCAACAGGAGCTCCACTTCAAAGTCACACTAATTTAAAATTATTCTCCAGAGCAACCCTACCATGTCCCCTAGGTTTGTTATTTTTTTTTTCTGTTCAAGGGAGGAAACCCAACAGGATTAGGGAGTTTGCCTGCCTGCTTAGAGTTTGATATTTTACATAGCCAAGCAAATAGGTTTTTCACTCTAAAACCTCTCTCAGACTGAAATCAATTTGAGAACAAAGTTGAAGTCTGCTTCCAACTTACTCTTTACTGTCAAATTTCCACTGAAAATTTCATATCTACTTTTTAATATGTCCAATATATTTTCTACTTTATTTCTTCTCAAGATTCTTAAGGTCAAAAACTTTAACAGCTAGATTACAATAAATAATACTGAAATTATATTAAACCTATAAAACCAAAGTCTGGATAAACCTCTGGCTTTGCTAAAATAAATAACTGGTTTTATTAGCAAATTGCACTGCACACTTAGAAAGAGTCAAGCCTTCTATTCTATTTGTTACCACTGCTTTCATCTCTGCCCCAAATGCTTTTTACTCTGTCAACTAGAGAGAAACACCAAGTATACTTCTGGGGCTTTACTGGGGTTCAGCAGGCATTCCCAAAGTCATTAAGCAGGCTTTTTCTCAGGAGCGTGTGTGTCCTCAGACTTGGAAATGTGTGTTTTCTTCTCATGCCACCTTTTCTTTCATCTTCAGTAAGAGAAATAGAGTAATAGCAAAAAGATAGCTTTAAGATAATAAATTTGCCCTTTGACTTGTGAGTTCACGTTGCCAAAATAAAGACACAGAATAGCCAGGAAGACTCAAGTTCAGTTCTATTCATTGACCTGGCACCATAGGTATTTGCTACCTGATGGCTAGAAGACATTGCATGAGGAAATCAATATCAGACCCAAAGCCTTCGAATTTTTTTTCTCTTTTTGGGGGCCTGTTTCAAAGCTTTGTGCATAACACTCTCCCACCATCAGCCCACCTCCACCCTTGAATCACAGAGCTATGAAAGCCTTTTGACCTGCTATATTTAGTGTCAGGCAATTGGTCAATCATCAGTTTTTACTGTGGACCTACTATATGAAAGAAGAATTCCTAACCAATGTGTTAGGACCCTTGTGATAATTCAAGGATGATATACTCATAATCAAAGATCCCCAAAAGTATTATAATATATACATTTCCCTCCCCACCCTTAAAATAATTGGGTGATTTGTGTCCTAGGTGTAGAGTGAATGATATCACTCTCACACACACAGACATGTATGTGTACTTCCAACCGAGAAATGCTTAGTCCTTGCACTAAATTTTAAGAACCCAATTCTTTACATGGCAGCCAAAGAGAAAACAGCTTTCAAACGAAAGAAAATGTAAGCATAGAGCATGGAGGTGTGAAATAGTGTGAGGAACTACAGCATATGTTGGCATATAGAAAAAGGTAAGGCCAGAGAAGTGGGCAAGGTCCATATATGAAAGACCTTAAAAGCCATCTAAAGAGTTTGGAGTTTATCCTTAACAATGGAGAACCATTGAAGAGGTTCCCTGTAAGAGAAACACGATCATATTTCTACATTGGAAAGCACATTCTGATGGCAGCATGGGGGATGGATTGGAGAGTTAAAAGGCTGTTGCAATGATCCAGGTAAGAAATGAGGAAAGCCTGAAGTGACTCAGTAGTATAAAAGTTGAATAGAAGTTGAATAGAGGTATAAAAGAGAGACAGAATGCACACACTTACGCATTCACCAATTAGGTTTTGGGAGAAAAGGGAAGGGCAGAGTCAAAGATGACTGCCAGTTTTCCACTTGGAATGACAGGGTACAGGGCAGTGTTATGTACCAAGGTAAGGAACACAACTGGAAGACAAGGTTTGGAAAAAACATTAGCTCAATTTTGGACATATTGAACTTGAAGCAACTGTATGAAATACAAGTAGTGATATCCAGAAGGCAGTTGTATAAATTATTTTGGAGACTAGGAATGAAGCCTAGACTAGAACCATGGGTTTGAGTACCATATGCATACAGGTTGCAGTTCAAGCCAGAAGAGTAGGAAGATCTTTGAGGGAGTATATAGAGGGAGAATAAGGCACAGTATAGAAGCTGGTGTTCCCCCAATATTTTAGGGGCAAGTGTGGGAGGAGGAGCCAACAAAAGCTACTAAAAAGAACAGAATATTCTCCAGCTGGAGGAGGACCAAGAGGTTGTGCCATCACAAAAAGAGGCTCTGAGGCTGGAATAAAGACATGATCAGTAGGGCCAAATTCCCCCAAAGACATAAGCAAAAAAGAGGAATAAGAAATTTCCTTCGGATTCGACAGTTTGAACGTGATCTTGAAGAGGTCCAAGAGTATCACATCAAGTGCACAGGTGAGCAAATCAGTGTGGAGAGAGGGAAGAGATGCCTTGTCCTCCGGGATTAGAGATAAGCTCAGGGGAGGCAGAGTGCAGACAAGGAAGTTGGTAGAGGGGACTCAGGAAGTTGAGGAAGCTCATGCCAGTGGACTCAGTTTGTCTGTGAAGAGACTCAGGATATCTGCTGAGAGAAAATTCAGCAACAGTGGGGGAGGACGTAGAGGAAAGCCAGTGATACCTGGGGAAGGTGCCGTAGGAAATTCTTCTTTCCCCTGACTCTGCTTCCTTGGCACACACCCCACCCCACCCCATCCCTAACACAGAGAAAACAATTCTGATTAATAGATTAAATAAAATTGTAGATTTATTATTCTCATTTATTGAGTGCCTATGTGGAGGAAAGCACCGTGCTGGACTCAAGAGATGCAAAGATGTCCTAATATTTAGAGAGCTATAAATGCTTGCCACCAAAATTTTACTAGCACAATGTCTACTGACCCCTCAGGTCTCATCTTAAAATGACATTCCCTTAGGGAGACCTGTCCTCACTCCCCCAACTAGATTAGGTCCCCCAGTCAAACATTTTCAACACACCATATACTTTTCTTTGATAGCTTTGGTAGCAGTAATAGCTAAATAATTAGCTATATAATAATCAAATATATAATACAAAATTTATGTAATTGTATGTAGTATTTAATGTTTATCTTCACTGCCCACTAACTTGTAAGGTCCACAAGGTCAGTAAGTTGGTCAATGCTGGATGCTCAGCACCAATAAACTGGCTGGTATTTATTCATTCATTCATCCAGTAATTATTTAGTCCCCACTATATAAGAAACATGGTGTACATAACAGATGCTCAAGAAATATCTGCTGAATGAGTGAGTGAATGAATGAAGACCTATAGGAGGGCTTATTTCTAAAAAACAAAGTCTAATGAGCAATCTGTAATCACAATTTGCTACAGTACAAACTACTTGCTAAAGGGATTCCACGTGTGGGGCACACAGTAGGGTGAACTTAGATGGGGAAAGCTAACTTTTGACAGAAGTGATGACTGTGGGGAAAAAAAATCATGAATGTGGATTGGGAGCTAGAGGGGTCAGTGGCCCACAAAAGGAAATGCTATTACTAGAACCGCTTTTCACAGCCTGGATCTTGCTATACCCTACAGCAAAAGGAACAGAATTTCTTGTCTTAATTAGACAGTGAATAAAACTTCAGTTCTACTTCAAACCATAAACATAAACATGCCAGATTATGGGATTGCTAGGGACTGAGACTCAATACATTTTAAGAAAGGAAATATCATTATGCCTTTGCATCTCTCAGATTTAATTAAAGGTTAGAAATGAAAACTAGCTCTGTGTTACCATTCTGAATGAAGGCTGACACGACCCCACCACAAGGAGCAGCAACATAAAAATAGCAAAATCACAAACATTATAGGTCCAGCAAGCTCAAATCTGTCTACCACATAAGACACAAACCTGAGAACATTTTCTTGGCATATTTGGTCTGTTTGAACTAAATGGTGTGTAAAAAGGCCTTACGCATTTTTTTTTATTCCACTGACCCTCTTAAGAGGACCAATGAGTCTTTGAATAACTAAACGGTGAGTCTGGAATTATACTTGATCCTAGGAAATTTTACACTGTTTGGGTGGCCTTCAATGAGAGATTTTTTTTTTTTAAAGCCTTCCCTGCAGTACCTCTTTGCAAATAAATCACTCTTGCAAATAGCTTTCAAAAACCAGGACACCTCAATAGAAATGCCATTTGGCTTACAAAAGTGTCCTTGGCTCTGACCATATCCACCCAATCCAGGGTCTAAGTTTCCATCCTTGCCCATATCCTAAGTGTAAAGAAAACACAAAACACTACCATCATTTTCATTCCCTGCCCTCAGGTCCTTACAAAATCACCATAAACAAACCAAAGCTAATTAAAGGAAAAGTCAGAGCTAATGCTAAGCTAGTATTCACCAAGACGGTTGTACCCGTTATTGAAAGTTGAACTATTTCTAGATCACCTGAGTGTCTCTCTCTCTCCCCAGCAATCCCATAATCTAGCAAATAAAATGTTAATGACTGGCACCTACGAGGCATCCATTCTAATGGGTGAATGCCTGTGCTGTTTGTGATTGTAGATAGACAGATAGATACAGAAATGAGATAAACATTAATGTGTAATAGTATTCTTGGAAATAGGCAAACTACATTCACTTTCTTTCCAGTACCTACTTCCTTATTCATCACACTTTCTCTAGCTCCTGAGCAAATAGGTTAATTTCACAGTTAAAGAAAGTAAGAAGCCAGTGTATAAATAATCCTATATTTCCACAGAGATATATTATACCAAAAAAAATATTTATTGTAATGATAACCCAATTTTTATTTTGATTTTTGTTATGAAATAGAAGAAAATCTTCTAATAAACTTTGCCATAATGTTAAAAACTGATGATACAGAACTGTGGTAGACTTGTGCTCAAGGCCTGAGGTGTGGGGCCTGCTGTACATTTGAAGTGTTAATTCTTCTAATTCTGTGAGGTCGCCTAACAGCTTGTCTTCCTTTGCTATAGCCCTTGCCGGGGCCTCTCCTCTGCCACTCAGGCTCCACCCTGCTGCTTCTTAAACATGTCTCGTTTGCTCTGCTAAAAGTTCCCAGAAATTCACTTTCCTATTCCTTTTATCTGTGTGTTTACAGTTTCTAAATGAGCTGGGGTACTTAACAAACTTCCTCGGTAGAGACCAACCCATGAAAATCCTGGGAATCGGAGGCTGAATGTTAATGAACAAATGAGTTCGCTATAAGCAAAGAGCATGCCACTGCTCGTGAACCACTGCTACGTTTCGCAGGATGCACCAACTGATAATTAGCATGCAGTTGTAGCTGGGTGGTCCTTGCGAAGCCTAAGCTGACCTAGGGCTGGGTGTGGACCAGAGGTATTCCCCCACCCAGTGTCTTATTGGATGAACTCATTCACACTGGGGACATAGGAATCCCACAAGAAGAAAGTCATGTCATGTCAACAACTTGGAAGAGGGATGGAGAAGATGAGGACAATGAAAGGAAGGATATAGCATCCACTCCAACCCCTGGAATCCACCAGATCTTGGAGGAGAGGAGAACGTGATCCCTTTCTCTAATGTAGCTCTGGGGCCACAGTGGAGGGTGGTAAGCCCTGTGGCCCGTTGGATTGGACAGCATCAGCAACAGCGCAAGGGCAAGGTCCCTCCCTTAACTGCCCTGTGAGCAGTGGACACCAACAGATTCTCTGGACAAGAAAAATATGAGATGCTTGGGTCCCAGGAGCACAGAGGGAAACTCATTAGGGCTTTCCAGAAATAGCTGAGGAGGGGAGGGAGGAGGTGAGGTCCCTCATGAGCAGGTGCCAGCAGGACCTGGAGGACGGAGAGTCTGGCTGTTCCTGTGACCTCCACACACCCAGGAGCTGGTGAGGCCTGGGGACATCGCTCTGGGTTTTAGTCACCCTCTGGCCCCCATGTGAAGATGCACTATCACTTTTCCAACAATCTCCTGGGATGCAGTAAGGTGGAAGGGCCTAGCACATACTTTTATTTTTTACAGAAAGGGCCCTGAATGAAGGCCCCATTCTAAGTCAGTGGTCCAGATAGACACAGAATGTCACGAGGGAAAGAGCAGTGCTGTTCATGGGACCCGATGATGTCCCTGCATGAGCCTCTGCCCTCTGGAGGTGAACTTGGGAAGAACATTCACACAATGGAAACGCCTTGACTTTTTCGGATGTTGTTTTCAGGGATAAATTTTCTCCTCCATTGAGACCAGTGTATCTAAACTTTTTTCATTATTGCTCTCTAACCAGCCTTTTTTAAACTTTTTTTCCCTTATCATCTCCCCAATGAAATTTTAATACCACAAATTTAATATATATCTGTTTATGTAGTATATGTATACCCATGCTTCAAACATTTAAAAAAGTAAGATTTTTTTCTTTTGCCCACCAGCAACCAATATTTGCCCCGTTGGGTGTGACACTGACATTTTTACACCCTTGGGGATGAGAGTGTAAGATTTAGATTGCTTTCACTTTCACAGCGTCTCAGAACCGAGCTCATCTCAGGGCCACCCGGGGCCCTGCGCATGCTCACGGGAGCCAGCAGCACGTGCGCCCTTCCGGACCTGGCACCTCCGTCATGCACACGGCTGGGAGACAGCATCCACGTGTACCCCACACACCGTGGCCCACAATCATTACATCCCCAAACCAGCTGGCTTCTCCTTGGCATGTATTTCCAAACAGTATCTGTTTTTGTTTTGCTGCTCAATCTCATGTGCCTCTCAAATGCAATCCGCTACTACTTATTATAATAATATAGTTCGATATCTCTTGAGCTTTCCTAGGGCACCACAGTCTAATCACTTCTCCTGCCCCATGAATTGGAAAATCTAATTCCCCTTTTTATACCACACGTGTTTAAACAACATAGGCTTCCTGAAGTACCCCTTCGTATAAAGTTCTTAAAACTTGCCAAATTCCAAACTTTATTTTTCATAATCTATACCAACTGTCAAATCATTGGCGAAGGTGGCAAAAATGGGAGTTCACACTAGTTTTTTTCAGATCCCCACTCACCACTCAAAGAAAGTAAACATCTACCTTTTTTGCCATAGGCTCTAAAATTTCCCAAAAACTGAATTTTCAAATGGAGGAGGTGTTTCCCCATTATATTAAGCAGAGGGAATCATGAAACAGGCACCTGCCACTCAGGGGAAAAGTCCACACCTTCAATTCTCGTTGTCATAAAACAGAAGTATCCTAAACAGAACCTTTATGCTGTACCGTGGCACCTTCAGCCTTCATTTAGTGGTCTCACCTTCTCAGTAAGTCTACTCCAAGGCTGCTGAAAGCATCCAATTAATCAACCAAGTATTAGACCTTGTGATGGAGAGCAATGAAGTGCTAATGAGGACCACGTGTGGTTGTGAATGGCTCCATGTGACCAGCCACGCTCGCCAAATGGAGAGGAAACACTCAAGATGGAGCTATTAGGAATCCTAGAGAGTAACCCCAAGTAGTTACACTGTGTGTGTTGGGGTGTGTCACTGGCCTCAGAAAGATCCCAAATGATACATCGATGCTTTGTGTCAATTCAATTTCAAAACACATTATTCTTTTTGGAGACAGAGTCTCACTCTGTTGCCCCGGGGTAGAGTGCCATGGCGTCAGCCTTGCTCACAGCAACCTCAAACTCCTGGGCTCAAGCAATCCTTCTGCCTCAGCCTCCCGAGTAGCTGGGACTACAAGCATGCGCCACCATGCCCGGCTAATTTTTTCTATATATTTTTAGTTGTCCAGATAATTTCTTTCTATTTTTTAGTAGAGATGAGGTCTCTCTCTTGCTCAGGCTGGTCTCGAACTCCTGACCTCGAGCGATTCTCCTGCCTCGGCCTCCCAGAGTGCTAGGCAAAACACATTATTTTCAAAATCTTTTGGGGTGTTCCTAATTCACTCACGGTGATTTTGGGTCCATTGCCCTTCAACGTGTAACAATCAAAATTAATTTAATTCATTGGAAAGAATGAGTACAATGGAAAAATAAACGTATCCAAATGATGCCACACTTTGGCCTTCCCACCTCAACTCATCATGGTAATTTGTTAACATATCTGAAATTTGCTTTGAAAGACTTCATTTAATTCAAAGCCAACTTCAACTTCTAATCAATGCTTAAGATTCACACATTTTCACATTTGCCTTTTCATCAATAATTTAGCAGCCAGCCTGACACCAATAGTATGTTGATATTAATGACGTTTGTAGAGTTTCTAATTCTTGTAGTGTTTCTTAGTCAGGGTGTGCCTCTGAGAGGCCTGGAGAGATTCTGCACATTGACACACTGATACCCACGCCTGGACAGGCTGCCTGAGCATGATCTGGGGTTGGGGTCCAGAATCCTTATTTTTAAATAGCTACCCCAGGGTTTGGTTTGCACATAGGTTTAAGAATAAATTCGCTAGTCCTTTAAAATATGATTCAATTAACATTTTTATTCATACACAACTAAAGATGTTTTTATTTATTTGTATTTATATACAACTTTAAATCTATTGTGGGAAGTAAGGGAAATGTGTTCAGAAGATGGGGTAGTCTTTTTCTGAGGTGGACATTTGTGGCTGCTTTCTGTTCCTGTTAATACTGCTGTGTAACAAGCCACCCCAAAATAAGAGGTTAAAGCAACCACTCATTTATGCTCATGGGTTCTGTGGGTCAGGAATTCACACAGGGCACAGCAGGGATGCTTGTCATTTCTCCATGATATCTGTGTCCTCAGCTGGGACTACTCAAAATCTGGGAGTAACTCGACAGCTGGGGCAGGAATCATCTGGAAGCTCCCTTATTCTCATGTCTGGCACACGTGCTGGGATGCAGAGCTTGGCTGGAACTGTCGACCAGAGCATCTCACGCAGCCTCGCTATGTGGCTTGAGCTTCCTCACAGCATGGCAGCCTCGGGATAGTCAAATTTCTTACCCACTGCAGTGTGAGTGTTTCAGATAACAAGGTAGAAACCGAACTGCCTTTGTGACTATCTTACCATCACTTCTGTTTAATTGCCCAAATTAAAACAAACAACAAATAAAACCCACACTTTCATGGAGGAATTCCAGGCACTATCCATAGCCTCATGGGGAAAAAATCTGGGGATGAGAGGCACAGTTTATAGTGTCTTACCCTCTCTGCCCTGCTTTGGCTTAAGGCAGGCTCTATGTAGAGATTTCCCCTTCAATTTCCTGACACAAGCAAAAAGGAACACATGCACACACATAGAAATTCTGTACGGTCTATCTAACATGGAGGGAACGTGGTCAGCTATCTCATTAAGGAGGGAATGAGAAAGCAAAAGAGACACACCTGTGAGTATAAGGACCTGCCTTTTTTACACCTGCGAACACTTTTCACCTTCCTACATAGTGATCTCTTAGATAAGTGATTCCAAGACTGTATATTTCCACAGAGCTTCATGGTTTTCAGAGAGCCTTCTCATTCACTTTCCCATTTAGAATTCACAAGTAGGAATTCCTGTAGCAGGTTTAGTAGCTCCACCTTTCAGATGTGAGAAGAGAGAGTTGAGGACGTGGAGCAGTGTGTCTGCAGTCACACTGCTAGTCTGTGGCTAAGCCAAGGCTCAGAGCCAGGGCTGTGTGCATCAGCTGCACTTCATTCCACAGGGTTCCTCACAGTGTCTTCACTAAGTACGCCATGGCACGTCTCACCAGGCACACCTCAGCCATTCTAAAAGTGCTGAGCTATCAATTCAAAAAAGTTGTTCATTTACATGTCATTAACTGAAATGTATTGAATGCTTACTATATTAGATGTCTTGTATTCTCATAAGCATTATTATTGTGTAGTCACTCTCAGTTACAAGGCTTGTCTGTAATGTGCAAATTTATTCGTACAAGGTGGACATATAGAAGATAGAATCCCCAAGATACAAAATCATGATAGATCATGCACAATTTTTTTACAAGGTGACTATGACTTATACCACCTAGCAGCACCAAGTAAATGTGAAAATGCTGACTCCTTAAGTGCAGTGACCATGGAGAAACACAAACACACACCCACCCCCGTCTTTCCGCCCTTACCCCACTGGACCTACAAGTGTGTGTACATTGCTGTCCTTTCAGATTTGTGTGATTTTCTTGCTAAAAGTATTTACTGCAACATCCAAAACACAAATAAGCATCCTGAGTAGATGAATCCACATAGCAAATGAGAAGGGAAAGCCTTAAATCCTAAGAAGAGGCTTAAAATAATAAAATATTTTTAAAAATTAACAAAAAAACGTTTAGAAAGAAATAAGAGAACTTGCGATATTACAAGAACAAGAGGTCTAAGGGGATTCATGTTGTGCACCGTTGCTGACAACTGCAGCAAAAATAAAAGAAAGCTGTTAAACAGGAGCAACTGTGAAGGCTGCAAAGTCTCTTGAACAAGCCTGAGGAGGCTGTGAAGAATGTGGATGATAAGGTAGACGATGATGAAGAAAGCCCAGTGGCCGCCCACCAGGGCTGAACATGCCACAGTCGTCTTCTGCGGGAATTCGGCTGATGGGCACCTACAGGGATTGATGGCAACAACCCCAATGCCAACCAAAGCACCAAGCACCTAGTGACCTCTCATCTCACGTGGGCCATACATATAACTTCTTAAAGAAAGGAGAAAATGGCAAAACAGCAAACACTAGATTTCTACTTTAAGTTAATGCAAAAGGAAAACAGAACAAACCATAGCACCTTCAGTGCTATAACATTGTGTCCTACTATTTCCTTCCTTCTCCATGATACTGAGACCCCCATGTTGCACCATGTGACTCATCAAGCTAGCCTTGTGCTTTCTGTAAAGTGAAGTGCTCTATGTACCATAGTATTTTTTAATTTATTATGGATTTAAGATACTTAAAAATTTTTATTAGAGCTTTTTAGAAGTGTATTTCTTACTAGACTATACAGGTGTTGAGTGTTCTGCCCAATTCTATTTCTCTCAGAAGCCTCATCATTTTCACTGCATGAAATTCTATAATGCCATGATTTTTAGGAAGATGTATATTACATTGTAGGAGAAACAACTATATTATCTCATTTAATCCTCATCTTACCCCATTTTACAAGAGAAAACCCTGGGTGTGGTTTTCATTTGACATCAAAATCTTGTATCTTGTGCACCTTCTCCCAACCTGTATTCCCCTTCTTTCTTCTCACGCAATGTTCCTTGAGTTTCTCCACCATTCAAAAGCCTTTTCCTAGGACATCATGCTGAGAGAAATCACACATACTGGAAGGAGGGCGCTTGCTTGGTATCAAAATGGAAATGGTTTCTAGTATTTAGGTCAAAAGTTCACACACACACACACACACACACACACGCTCACACACACACCTCTTAAGAGAAGTTAAGACCAAAAGAAAGAAACAGCGGGACTACCAAGAAATAGATCCTAGGGGGAAACAATCCAACTGGCAATGTGAAGTGACATAGGCAATTTTCCCAAAGCGACTGATAACTATTGAGTTACTTTCCCCAAGGTCAGCAGCAGAGTAGGAATTAGAAAGACCAACATGGGACCCTTCTCTACTCCTTTTAAATATTGTGTTTCTGTTGCTTGGAACGCTCATACATCTGCATCAGACTGTTCTCCTTGCTATATTTCACACCCCCTCTGGCTTCACATCAGAAGAACAAGGTCAGTGTTTGTTTGTAATGGAATAGGGGTGAGATGGTGAATAATACAGATGTATATTTTACTTGGAACAAATGCAATTCACCTTTCTTCCCTGAGTAAACTCAGATCTTGAGAGAGGCTGCAGTGTATAAACTTTCAAAAGGAGGCCCTCCTTGGGTATTCAAAACATATTTTATCAAACCACAATATCTTCCTGTTTCAAGCAAGAAGCACCTACAAAGAAAAAGACAGTTTCTGTAAGACACTTGTTGGATTTCTGGTTTGTTTTGGGTGGCTGTTATTTCTTGTGGGGAGAATTTTAAATGTTAACAGAAAAACAAAATTGTGTTGGTGGAATTGAGGGTAGAGGGTTTAAATGAATGAATTCAAATAAATACATCTGTAATATCTGAGAATGGTACATTTTCTCAGGCCCTTTGCTTTGAGTTTTTAAGAGAGATTCAGAACAAATGTTACTACATTTAGTTAAAGCAGAATGTTAAGGCCAAGGTGAAGAGAATCAATTCTGATCATCTTTTGAAATAGTGGCAGGACAGGATCAATCTTGCAGCACACAACGGATTATCTCGCATTTGGAACTAAAGATACAGAACATAAAATGTTCCATTAGATCCCTATTTTATTTCATTTGTGGCCACATGTGTCTGTCTAATCTTGACCACAGAATCAGAATGTTGAAAAGACTTTGAGGTTCATCAAATCCACACCCACGCCTATAGGAAGACCTCCCACTAAACCTCCAGGCACATGGGGACGTACCCTGTTTTTAAAGACCTCCATGAAGTCTTACAAAAAGTGTTCAAACACCAGCTCTCCTGCCAGCAGTCTACTGGGCTTGTTGGATTTGCATTGGCCGCACACCCATTAATCAATCCCACCCCAGTTCCTTGGAACAGTCCCCTTTACTCTTTAAATACTCTAACATCTGCCCGCAGCTAGTGTGTGTAGTGTTGCCTCGCTCTGGCCCCCAGGCCAGCAGAGATCTGTTCTACTCTCTGCTGAGGTGGAGCCACACGTGTGGCTCTCAGGCAGCCAGAGCCCCTCCTGTTGTCCCCCACACGACCACTGGCAGCTCTGCAGCTTCTGAGAGGATAGTGAGAGGGGAGGCAAATTCCTAAACACTCGGGAGCTTTGGTGTGTTTTATTCTTTGCAAGGAAAAATGATAAACAGATCTTTTATTAGGGAGACTGCATGTGACACCTAGTATGAAATACTTGCCTTTTTAAAAAAATAATGAATTGATCTTTATTTAGCTACCCCAAATCAAACTTCTGATTAGGCCTCAAGATTTGCAAGAGCGACTTCTAACAAAATTCTTACTCTGCTGGCTTGAAATAGCAGGGGAGGAAACTTTTTCCCTTCATTAATATGAAAAAATTTGAGGTGCTAGAAATAGCCCCAGGACTAAAGAAACAGGTACTAAGAATGATGTTTCCCAGGAAATGTTTGTGGCCAGAAACCCAAATCAAGAATGAGGAACACTCAATATGCATGCGAGGGGAATGTCTGCTTTCCTTGCCTCTTACATCATTCCGCTTCAGAGTGGCTCCTGCAAACGTCTTTCCTCCACTTCCCTGGCAGTGTTTCGAGCATTCCCCATGTCGATCATCAAATGGCCTGAGAGAGACATAGGGAGGCTTAGCAGTAGCACCGATCAAAGCAGCTCGGATCACGGCAAGAAGATGAGGAGCTCACTCCCCGCAGCCTTCAGCAGCCAGGCCTCCCTGGAAATGGGCAAGGCGATCTCCCCACTATGCAGGGCTGAGTCCTGGGTGACTGTCTGCTTCCATTGCAGCAACAGGAGCAGAGAGGCCTTGAGCTATATGGAGCAGGGGTACAGGTGTGACCATCACCTGCAGTCTAGAGACATATTCCTGGGGTACCGGTGTGATCATCACCTGCAGTCTAGAGACATATCCCTGGGGTACCGGTGTGACCATCACCTGCAGTCTAGAGACATATCCCTGGGGTACCGGTGTGACCATCACCTGCAGTCTAGAGACATAACTCTGGGATACAGGTGTGACCATCACCTGCAGTCTAGAGACATATCCCTGGGGTACCAGAGTGACCCTCACCTGCAGTCTAGAGACATATCCCTAGGGTACCGGAGTGACCATCACCTGTAGTCTAGAGACATATCCCTGGGGTACTGGAGTGACCATCACCTGCAGTCTAGAGACATAACCCTGGAGTACCAGTGTGACCATCACCTGCAGTCTAGAGACATATCCCTGGGGTACCAGAGTGACCCTCACCTGCAGTCTAGAGACATATCCCTAGGGTACCGGAGTGACCCTCACCTGCAGTCTAGAGACATATCCCTGGGGTACCGGTGTGACCATCACCTGCAGTCTAGAGACATATCCCTGGGGTACCGGAGTGACCATCACCTGCAGTCTAGAGACATAACCCTGGAGTACCGGTGTGACCATCACCTGCAGTCCAGAGACATATTCCTGGGGTACCGGTGTGACCATCACCTGCAGTCTAGAGACATATTCCTGGGGTACCGGAGTGACCATCACCTGTAGTCTAGAGACATATCCCTGGGGTACCGGTGTGACCATCACCTGCAGTCTAGAGACATATACCTGGGGTACCGGTGTGACCATCACCTGCAGTCTAGAGACAGACATAACCCTGAAAGAAACCCAAGACCCAGGCGAAGAATGGGGAGGTTCAGGATCAAACTCCTCAGGTGGTGCAGATTTTCAAAAATCCAGGCCCCTGAAATCCAGGCCTGTATCTCAGAGTATTAAACTAGCTACCTCCCTACAGACGACGACACTTGCTACCCTTTAACTTGCTGCTGGTTGTTTGCTCCCTCTTGAGTAAAATCAGATTTTGATACTTAGTATAGTAATTATCAAAAGCCCTCCTCATTCATTTATCATAATCATCTTTTGACCTCCCTTACCTGTTTCTACATTCGCTGAGAAATCCCAGCCGAGCTCCTATGACCCCAAATAGCTCAGATGATCCTAAATTGATGTGTGAATTTGGGTCACCTTAAGTCAGGGATCATGTTAAGCTTGGGTCATCCTTTCTTTCAAAAGGTGAATTTTCCCAAACTAACTGAGGACAATTCTATATGGCAAACAGATTGCTTGAACAAAATAGCTTCACGTGACTTTTAAAGAAAGCATATAAATTATACCATCATAAACCTTTCCCTTTTCAGGTTTGTAACTGGAGTGTCACAAACATGAGACTTGATCATCTTTGGTTCACAGTCCGGATGTCCGTCTCCGGGTGAGAACCGAATGCTTCTTATAAAGGGTAGCAGCGCCCCCTGCTGGCTCGCAAGGGGCGCAGCTCGTAGGCTGAGTTTTTACAAGGTGGAAATCTGGGTTTGAAGCCCTTTGATGCAGAAACCCCTCGTAGTTAAGAGGGGAAATGAGGTTTTGAATGCGACGTTCTTCATTTCCTCAGCAATGCACACTGCAGCAAAGAGAGTCTCACATTTCTTCCATTATTATTTCTAGCATTTAATATAGCCAGCCACATTAGAACTGATGACATCTCGATGGCATTGGTCCCCATTACTAATGGTGTGAGGCAAAACTATGGGCAGGAGTCAATTCTTTCCACTCTTTTTAATACTCCCCCACTCTGGACAATAGACCAGCATGACTGGCAGTCGTTGAGGGGGTCCCTTAGGAACCACAAGAGGATAAGGACAGCCCACGTGAGACGACAGCCCTTGATTCCAGGCCACTCGGCTTGTTGCTCTGGAGATTGCTTGCTGCAATAGGAAATCTCCCGGCCGTCCAGACATATTGTGGAGTATCAGTCCTGATCTGAAAGCAGCTGTCAGCTCAAACACCTCAACCATTTACTTCCAAAGGAATCCCTGTGAATTCAGAAAACCACGGGACCCATTAGGTGGCTGGGGTAGATCAAATAACAAAAATTTCACAAAATTTAACAAATATCTAGTAAGCACTCACACTGTTCTGGCACCATGTGGGCACAAGGAAACAGTCGTGAGCAAGAAACGACGCCTGCCCTTAACAGAGCTTGTTGTCTCAGGGAGAAAACACGTGACAGACAGTCCGAAAAATGAATTACAAACCACGACAAAGGATGTGAAGGGAAGGTACACAGTGCCATGGGATATATAGTCTAATGCAGTGGAGGCAGTTTCCCTGAGGGAGTGACATTAGAGTCAAAAGGACGAATAGGAGTTACTGAGGGTCGGAGGAGGGCGTCCCAGGCAGAGAAGGACAAGACGCTGGGTATGAACCTGCCCTGACATTATTTCTACAAAATCAACTGCAAAAGTAAATAAAAGCAAATAAACCTTTCCCAGCAATTGGCCACAGTCCTGCAGCAAAATGAGTTGTCAGCTTCTGTGCAGGGAAAATGGGAGGAGTGGCCAGGCCGTCAGCAAAGTGAGCGTCCTTCCAGTTTTCATCTACCTGCTGGGAACTGTGGATCCCGCTGAGCTCTTTGCTCCATCTCTGCGTACTTTCGGCCTGTTGCACGGTGTCCCCAACTCCAGGGTTCTCCTTTACGTGGGCAGCATCTACTTACCTGGTTCTCTCCATTAACCAGGCACCAGGCGTTCTTCCTGTACTTAACAGTGACTCTACACTAAAAAGTCCTAGAATTTTATCCTGGTCTTCTTTGACAATGCCTCAGCAAGGGGATCTGCAACATCATTTTATTATTTATTTCTGCTATTTTAACAAACATTCATGTAGCGCTAACTGCATGCCACGCAAGTTTTAAGTGCTTAACAAATAGTAACTCATTTAATCCTAATGATAATCCTATGAGAGAGTTACTAATATTATCCCAATGTTGCAAATGAAAAAACTGAGGCACCAAAAGGATAATAAACTTTCCTGAGGTCACTTAGCCCAGCCAGAGTTTCAGCCCGGGGCAGTCAGCTTCCAGAAGCCGAGCTGGAAAGCACTACTCCACTCAGCCTCCTCTTGGCAGAATGAGTCACTCAACCAACAGCCCTTTTTATCTAGTTGTAAAGTCTATGTCTCCGACGGGTAGAATCCCATCAATTCTACCACCTGACTCCATCTCCCATCCTTCCTCTTATCTCGCTGTTTTGGCTACTGTACCCGCTTCGTTCCTTCATCCCCCACCTGACTATGGCCGCACCGCACCATTGGAGCCACTCCGGTCCTCATCTACGCTTCAGGCCCTGTCACAACACTCTAGAAACAAAGATTTATTCTATTTATAACCTTCACTATCCCACCACTGGCGACAGATTGAAATTAACCCTCGGCCGGGCGCAGTGGCTCACGCCTGTAATCCTAGCACTCTGGGAGGCTGAGGCAGGAGGATCATTTGAGCTCAGAAGTTCAAGACCAGCCTGAGCAACAGCAAGACTCCTGTCTCTACTAAAAATAGAAAGAAATTAGCCGGACAACTAAAAATATATAGAAAAAATTAGCAGGGCATGGTGGCACATGCCTGTAGTCCCAGCTACTGGAGAGGCTGAGGCAGGAGGATTGCTTGAGCCGAGGAGTTTGAGGTTGCTGTGAGCTAGGCTGACGTCACAGCACTCGAGCCCGGGCAACAGAGCAAGACTCTGTTTCAAAAAAAAAAGAAAGAAAGAAAGAAATTAACCCTCACACCCCGTCCTCCAGGTGCTGGTCCTAATCTGCCTTTGTAACCTCATATCCGAGAGCTTCACCCCACTTCTCACACCCAGCTCAGACTCACCTCTCCAGCAAGCCTGGCCCACCTGCCTTCCCCACAATGGCCCACACTCTCTCGAGGGAGACCAGCGCCCCTGGTCCCCACCTGCTGGCCCTTCTCCTGGGAATGTCTTCCTCCCTCCTCTTTCTTCCAGGCTCAGCTCAGCTGACACCTCCCTGCCAGGTCTCCCCTGACACCTGCATTCCCCTCCCTCCCAGACATGGTCTTGATTTTCTCTGTGCTGCCTCTAAACCTTGTGTATAAGGGGCTGGTGCCAGGGTGGGGACTGGATTGGGGGAAATAAGGCACTTAACACAGCAAATTTCAGAGGGTGCCAAAACATTCAGTAATGGAGAGAAAAAATATTTTATTTTGGGGAAATATACATAAGATAACATTTACTCTTTTAACAGTTTTTAAGTGTACAATTCAGTAGCATTAAATATGTTCACAACGTCGTGCAACCGTCACCACCATCCATTTCCAGAACTCTGTCATCCCGAACAAAAGCTCTGTACTCATTAAACAGTAACTGGCCATTCCCTCTCCCACCAGCCCCTGGTAACCTCTCTTCTACTTCTGGTCTCTATGAATTTGCTTATTCCAGGAAACTCCTATATGTGGAATCATACAGTATTTGCCTTTCTGTGACTGGCTTATTTCACTTAGCATAATGAAGATAATATTTTAAGGCAATAATTTAATAATAAAAATTAGTGCCAAAAATCCATGATGAACAAAATATCAAAATTTTAGATAGCTGGGCATGGTGGCTCATACCTGTAATCCTAGCACTTTGTGAGGCCGAGGTGGGAGAATTGCTTGAGCTCAGGAGTTCAAGACCAGTCTGGACAATATAGCAAGACCCCATCTCTACAGAAAATAGAAAAATTAGCTGGGCGTGGTGGCATGCACCTGTAGTCCCAGCTACTTGGGAGGCTGATGCAGGAGGATCACCTGAGAGCAAGACCCTGTTTCAAAAAAAAGAAAAAATTTTAGACAAAGATAGCATCAGAGTCACTGATTTTTCCTTTTGCCTCAGGCTTCAATATAGCTCAGTGCTGATCCTGTCTTTATTGAAGATTTTGATATTTTGTTCATCATGGATTTTTTGCATTAATTTTGATTTTTAAAAATATTGCATTAAAATATTCTTTGTCATGATTACTGATTCTTTTTTCACTCTCTTACCTTTTGCACCCAAGGCAAGTGGCTCCCAGGCCTCACCCCACGCCCAGTCCTGGTGGCACCAAACCCTTTCTGTGTCCACCACCCCAAATAAAACACACAAGCAAAGTAAGAAATCGTATGCTTGCACACCAACACAGCTTCAGAACAAGTCCTGCCGGCACCACTGCTGCGGTGACACTGCTGCCCTCAAAGCCCTCTTACAGTCTGGAGCCACAGCCGTGCACGCTCTCTGCTCGGGCATCCTGCTGTGCTGTGCTACTGCGCCCTCAGCCCGTCTCCCTGTCTAGTCTGCCAGCTCTTGAAGGCAGAGACAGAACCTTCTTCATCTGTGCACTCACACTGCCTTGTACAGTGTTGGGCTCACAGAAGACATTTAATAATTGTTTGTTGAATGAAAAGTCCCTCAGCTCCTTTTCCCACCACTAATAATTATTTTAAGGTAGCTAAATGAGACTTTGCCCTTATCTAGTTTAGTTCCAACATCCATAATCCATACAGGTTCATATTAAAGGACTAGTGATCTAGAAAGCCCTAACTTTGGCATGACTTGGAAAAGGACATTTCAGGGTTACCTGGTCTCCTACTTGCTCTTGGTCCTCTAGACCAGGGACAGCCCCTGCACTGTCCCCTTGGGTTGCTCTGCCACAAAGGAGGGACATGCCCAGAAGACTGTTGGAGCAGTACCTACTTTTGGTTTTCCAAGGCACCGATTCTGCCTCTCTCTTTGCTTGGCGGGGTCTTGTCTGCGTGCGGGCCTGGCCCTCTTGGCTGCCTCCCTGCTGGTCTGCAGCACCAACTGTGCCTCCAGCAGGAGTGCCTGGACTCCTGTTTGGTTTTCTGGTCTTACTTCCTGTCTTGTGGCCACAGTCCTGACATTGGCTCAAAGACTCAAACCACAACCTATAGCCAACATCCCCTGGATGCCAGATCCTGGCATTGTGATTTATAGACTTCTCACATTTGGATTTAGTTTGGACCCCATCATCTCAATTGAGATTTCACTTCTTATTTCGTGCCAGTAGAAAACAGAGTTTCCAAATTCTTAAGTGCCTAGAATTGTTCATCTGGCTCTACATGTAGAAGCCTTTCAAGCAAAATCAAACACCACAACCTCCAAAATCTCAGCTCCTGAATTTATCATCCACCTCAGAGCCAAACATCCCCACCCCAATGCAGTTCATTTTGCCAATAACTAGGGTTTTGCTTGGATCTATTTTGCTTCAGCTGTTGGATCACTTAACTTTATAACTAGAAAATTTCTTCCTTTCAATAAGGATGCCCACTGTTTTTGAGGTTTCCCCTTCTCTCCTGTCCCCACAAATTATCTTAGTTTGTACAATCGAGATCAATTAACCAAAGAAGTGTGGTAGGGCAAAGTGCCCAGGTGCAACGAGATGGCAACAATTGTCTTGTAACTGCTGAATCTACCACTTACACAATGCTTTAAAAGAAAGTCTGAGCTGAAACCAATCCAAACTGGTCTTTCCAATTTGATAAATTCCAAAATTAACTTACATATACAGACCAAAACTGGAAGAAGAAATGGAAGAGTTCAAGATGTAACACCCAAATACTTCTTAAGACTATGGGAAAACAGCCACCTCATGAATTTTAGTCCCGCAAGCATTCATAAAAGTATAGATGTAAAAATTCTCCATGACATAATTCAGTGTTTGAAGGTAAGTGAATTTCATGGCACTAATCCAGAACTCATTCTTTTTTGTTTGTTTGTTTTTGTTTTTTGAGACAGAGTCTCTCTCTGTAGCCTGGGCTAGAGTACAATGGCATCATCATAGCTCACTGCAAGCTCCATCTCCTGGGCTCAAGCAATCCTCCTGCCTCAGCCTCCGAAGTAACTGGGACTACAGTCACATGCCACCATACCCAGCTAATTTTTCTATTTTTTTTTTTTTTTTTTGAGACAGAGTCTCGCTCTGTTGCCCGGGCTAGGGTGAGTGCCGTGGCGTCAGCCTAGCTCACAGCAACCTCACACTCCTGGGCTTAAGCAATCCTACTGCCTCAGCCTCCCGAGTAGCTGGGACTACAGGCATGCGCCACCATGCCCGGCTAATTTTTTGTATATATATATATTTTAGTT
>CM052441.1:59906713-60001037 GCA_028533085.1 Varecia variegata | reverse complement strand
AACTCCTCAGCTCAGGCAATCCCCCCACCTCGGCCTCCCAGAGTGCTAGGATTACAGGCATGAGCCACCGCGCCCGACCAGAGCTCATTCTTTACATAGAAAGTGACTACAAATAATGAAACTAATTTTCATGTGTGCCATGTGAACTTAGTTAGATTTATTTATAGTGTACCCACCTTAGATAACTTGAATAAATATGCAATGATAGCAATTATTGTCATGTTATTATTTTTATATATACATACTATATTAGTTTGCTAGAGCTGCCATAACAAAGTAACAAGGACTATGTGGCTTAAAAACCAGAATGTATTATCTCACAGTTCTCAAGGCTATCAGACAAAGATCAAGGTGTAGGTAAGGTTAGTTTCTCCTGAGGGCTCTGAGGGAAGGACCTGCTTCAGGCCCCTCCTTGGCTCGTACGAAATAGATGTCTGTCTTCTCTCTCTGTCTCTTCACATCATCTTCCCTCCAGGCATGTCTGTGTCCAAATTTCACCTTTTTATAAAATTTTTTTATGCACCAGTTATTTTGGATTTAGGGACACTCTGATGACCTCATTTTAACTTGATAACCTCTGTAAAGACCCTATCTCCAAACAAGGTCACATTCTGAGATACTAGTGGTTTGGACTCTAACATAAATTTGGGGGGAGGGCTTGGGGGCAATGACACAATTCAACCCATAACACATACCACGTTCATGTTTTCATGCCTTACTTCACTTTAGGAAGGATTTGAGATACCCATATGTATATGTTAACATGAAAAGTAAGTTTAGAAAATACATTGGCCTATAAAACATATACCAGCTTTTCCCATGCTTGTAGAATGTCTAGCAAAGATGCTTCTCATGCTGTGAGCACCAGCCACCTGGAGGACGGCAAAGAAGCAGGAGAACTTCATTTTTTTTCTTTTGAGTCCTGGTTTTCTGAGGTTACAATGATCTTTTATCTCATGGAAGGCCATGGAAAGGTTTTAGCACAGATATTTTATTCTCAAGTTGGTTAAGTTCTACAGTTTAAGTGGTACATCTTGTCATTCGTTGAAAGAGCAATCCACCTCATCTTTTATCACAGCTGATGCGCATTTTTAATCCCATTCCCATGTCACTTAGGAAGAACTGGCTACATAATTTGTGAGGCCCAGTGCAAAATGAAAATGTGGGGCCCTGTGTTCAAAATTAGAGTTTTAAGACAGCAATATCAGATCATTAAATCAAGTATGAGACCCTTCTAAACACAGGGTCCTGTGCAAGTGCACAGCTTACATACATTAAGCCAGTCTGCACTCAGTGTAGTTGAGGTCATTGTACCAAATATACATTTTGCAATGGTGAAAATATTGCAAAATTATTTACTTTGGTGAAAGTTTTCACGGAGAGTGCAAGGCACCATTGACAGATCTCCACAGCGACCTGTGAAAGGCAGAGACTGTATTGTTAGTCAAGGTCATGCTAACAGTTTGGAGGGTCGTAGAGGGATCTAGATCTCAGATGCCTACCCAAGGTTACCTCTCGTGCATGTCACCGTCAGAGGCTAATTAGGAAGCAATCCTGTAAGGCTCTTCTCCAAGTGGCCCAGGGGACTTCCATCTCCAAACTGTACCATCTTGGAGTTCTTTGCTTCTAGCCACAGGAGGGAAGAGAGAGAGAAGAAAAAGCCCATTCAGTCTTAGCTTCCTCCGATCAGAAGTATCGTATCATTTTTGTTCATGTTCTCATTGACCAGAACTCAGTCCAGTGCTCTTAATCTGACCTCATGGGAGGCTGGAAAATATAGCTTTCCTGTCTGCCCAGGAAAAGACAATGAATTGGTGAATATCTGGCTTGACTCTGCCACAGAAACTATCAGTTTCCATGGAAATAAAATAAATCCATCAACTGTGTATTAACAAAGGACTGTGCTGATCCTTGAGAAGATGCTAGAGAAAATATTTGAGTTTTCCTCCCTCAAAAAGCTTAGCATTTCATTATGGAGGCAAGACATACACATACCAAAAAGATCAATATCAAAAGAGGGACTGTATCAGTGACAAGCTGGACTCAACAGGAAAAAAAAAAGAGATGATTGTATCATTATGGGATAGGGGATTGGGAAGACTTCATGCAGGAAGTCGTACTTGGGGAGAGGGTGGAAATAAATAAAGACCACCCAAATGAATGTAAGCAAAGGCTTTTTATTCACAGCTTGCCATGGCAAGGGAGTCAACCACCATCAGCTGTGTTTGTCAGAGACTCAAAGGCAGGCAAGGAGTGAGAAAGCTTCATAGTGAAAATGGAGAGAAGGAATAGTAATAGTAATAGTAGTGTTTAAAACTTCACCAGGTGATGCCACTATACAGCCAGGACTGAGACTTGCTGTTAGTCAAGCTTTAGTTACCGCTGCACCATCTGTCATTGCATCATTGCTACCATGCTCTCCCTGTTCCCAGCTTCAGTCATCTGCTTCTTAGCCTGTCCATAAATCCTTGCTGTCTTTGATCTAGCCGCCTTCTATGGCTCATTCTGAATCCTAAGCAAGGAAAGTGGCAAGTGAAAATAGAGAGAAGGAAACAGAGAAACATTGTGAATTCCCAAGTGTTTATTAATTTGAATCACTTGCTGTCTTGTAAACAGAGCACAATGTCAATTTGCTCCTACTCAGAGGTAAATCTCTTTGTGCCCTGAAGACCAGACACTGGGCTTGCTCCAACCAGCTTAGTTTCAATCACAGAATTAGAACATATGTACCTTGGAACACAAGTCCTGTTTCAGAAAACTTCCAGCAGGTGTTTAGCTGATTCCAGTTTATCCCCATCAAAAGGACAGCCATGCACTGGAAAGAAGCCAGATTTGGGTTTGCAGCCCAATTCCACCCCTTATAAGCTGTGTGATTCAGGAACATTGTCTTACTGGTCTGGACCTACTTTCCTTCATCAGTAAAAAGGGTTAAAGCACACTTTATAGGATTGAGGGGCAACTTAAAAGAAAATACTAAAGTACCTGCGAGGTTACTTGTAGGATTCCAAGAATCATTAGTTCCCTCTTTGTTTCCTGCTCCTTTGTTCATGGTGCCAACGTGCGGCAGTATTGGTTCTCAGGACTTCCTGGTATCTAGCCTGTCTAGAAGGGGGACCATCAAAGGGGCAAGAAAGCACCTACCAGATCTAAAACTAACTCCAGCCCTCAGGCCAGCCTCTAAGCAGTCCATGACCTCCCTGCAGTGACTGTGACCCTGGGCTACTGAGCACTAACTGTTCCCTTCTCCAAGGTCAATCTTTTCATAAATATGCCACTCTGGAAAAGGCTACCCTTGGAGACCAGATAACATGGTGAACATTTGCCCAATCCTTTAGCAACATGTTTCTTGTCAGTTAATTTCATATGAGGAAAGACAATTCACTAAAAGAGGTGGCCAGAAAACACAGGAAATCACATGTTCCCCCACAGAAAATGCCCCTGGCCCTGGAACCTTCCTCTTAGCTCACGAGGCCTAAGCACATATCTAAGTTCACAGGAGCCCTGCCAAGGGCCCAAATCACATGTCACATTACACCATGTGGTTTTGCACACTTACCCCTGAGTTCCTGGATTAATAAATAAATTATTATTGCATCTACTCCCTGGCATCCACTGCTCTTCCTCAGAAATCTAGTTTTCTAATTTCCACTGGAGCCAGGGATGAGGGCAGGCAAGGCCAGAAAAGAAACTGTGTGGTCTCCTCAGGGGACCCTCTCCGGTAACCTGGACATGTCCTCTCAGATGCTATTCCACAGTTGCCTCACTCCCTACACACCCAAGGCAGGAGAACTTGAGTGGAGTCTTCGCCTCTCCCTGTAATACACTCCTTTCTCCTTTTTCACCCACAAAACATGCCTGGAAGCTATGGTTACCCCAGTGAGCACACTGCAAAGAGATAAGCAAAGTGCCTCCCACCCACCCCCACCTGCAACACAACAGCCCACAGACCTGAGACTCAAATCCGTGCATGGCTGTGTTGCCCGTGCTTGGATCTCAATGGAACCTCATGTGTGGTTGTGCAGATTATACCTTTCCGGAGGCCTCCCATCAGGAGAGGGGCGGGGAGGGAGAACAGGTGCTCACCAAGTCGTAAGCCCTGGTGTGGGGCTGTGTCTACCGGGAAGAAAAGACTGCTTTGTTTTATTTGTATAAAGATACTGACTCTGGGTGTCAAGATATATGAATTCTATAGCAACACAGCCAAAAGAATTCAACCTAGTTTGAAGGAGTTTCATGATAGTGAGTTCCTACCTCCGCCAGTCATGGCATCTTACTTCTGCATCAATTTGTGTGTCAATTCAGAATCCAGTGGCCTCATGTAGTGTAGACAGAAGTTGGGACGACTTGAGGTCAGTTGAACTGGATTTGGCCCTTGGATCTTTACCTTCATTCATTCATTCAGCAAATATTTATTGAGGACTTTCTCCATACCGGGAACAATCCTAAGTGCTGTAGAGATACAACAGTGAATAAAACAGACAAATATCCCAGCCTTCATGGTCCTTACATTCTAGTGGAGAGAGAGAATAAATAAACAAAATTAGCGAGTGAAACCTGTGGTGTGTGAGATGGTGGAAAGTGTTATGGGGAAAGTAAGCTGGGAAAGGGGAGAGAGGGTGTTGGGAGATAGCCATGCTGGGCAGGTGAGAGGCAGTCAGGGAGAGGACCACACAGATGAACGGGGACAGAGCACTCCAGGCAGAGGAAAAGTAAGGACAAAGGCACCGAGGCGGGAGCCCCCCACAGCCGGGAAGGAGGCCAGAGAGAGCAAGTGTCAACAAACAGAAGGTGGAGTTGTAACACAAGACTTGAGCAGCCACTTAACTCTTTTGAGCCCTTAGTGTCTTCCTCAGTAAGAAAGAACCAGTAACACGACTTCACGGGGAAGTGGTAAAGTATCAAAATATATATGAGAGAACTTGCTGGACAGAGAATACACTGCAGCAAGCTGTTGTGTAACCGAGACTCCATCCTTCCCGCTGCCATCTTCATCCTTCTTCCACTGTGTCCCTTCCCAGCCATGAGTGACACACAAAATGGAAGTGTACCCTCCCAAATCCTGCCCAGGATGAGGTCAGAACACCTCCTTGCCCCCGTCATATCCTGACTCAGCTCTACATAGAAGCCTTTCACACTCAGTGGCTGCCCAACTTAAGAGAAGGAAGGAAGGAAATGCCCACCTGGACACTCGTAGCCACCCAGGCATGGCCAGAAGTCACCCACCTCTGCACAATGCATGGCACCAAGGAGATGCTTAATAATTGCCAAGTGGATTGGATTAAATAGGAACAGAGTTTGAGCCAGAGGCAGGAAGACAGAACAATAACACATATAGCTACAAAACAGAGGCTAAGAACTAAGGAAGATCCGCACTGACACTCATAATTAAGGCAAAATTAGCAACTCAAATTGTAAAATGTTGGTCCATAAGAGAAAACCTGTTTGCACTTGTCTAGCATTTCAAGTTACCCCTACAGGCCAGATGGCTCCTGTGTGCATCTTCTCTCCATAATGAGGACACAAGGGGATTGGGAATTGTTGAAATGGGGAGAATCTCAGAGAATCAAGGCTTATAGTCACATTGATCTGTGAGACTAATCCACGTTTACTGGCTTATCCCCCAGGAAGGCTGGTTCCAGCATTTGACACTCAAACTGCCCTGTTCCCCACTAGACCCGCTGTCAGCCAAGAGAGCTGTGGCAATGCCCAGGAGTAATCCAAGCCCAATTCAACTAGGACAGTGGGGAGTCAAACCTCCAGGCAGCCAAATCAAGCACCAAGTCCAGAGGAAGAATCAGAGCCAGGGTGAAGAGGCAGGAGTTCAAATTTGGCAAAGACAAGACTAAAGAAAGAGAAGCTGATTCCAAGAAGAGAGGCCCACACAGTCACCTCAGGAGTCCTGGGGCATCCTTGGATTCACAGAGTGTAGGTGACACACTTTGCCTTAAAGGGCAAGAGGGAGGTTCCATGCCAACTTAGGAAACAGCCATCTTTAAACATCTCCTCAGTGCTGATTCAATGACACCCAATGAGTCTATCTGAGCTCTCTCCTTTCCTCCTAGCCACATTTACCCAGAGCCCATATTTTCATTTTTATAAAATAATAATGATTCTTTAATAATCCTTTATGTATAGGACCTCATATTTCACATGTATTTGATATGCTCATTGTGAAGTCAGCCTGGCAGGCTTCACTATTCCCATTTAGCAGATGTGAACACAGATCCTGGTCACATGAGCTGTGGGGTTATGCCCAGAGTCCGGATCTCCTGAGCAGCATCTAACTCAGTGCGGGGCTGGGGCTTAAAAATCCTGGGCAACTGCGTGCTTAGCACATTGACAGCAAACAATACCGGACAAAACAGTGACTTTATCTATCTTGATTTAGCATTTTGCCTGATTTTGGCAGATCTTGGGTTACGATAACACAAGGTTGACCTCTGATCAGCACCTGAAGTGTCAGTATATCCACTATGATTGACCAGAGTCACATATCCCACCTCCATCAACTAGACAACACAGGTGACATTGCTGACTACTAATCTTCATGGTCAGCCCCAAGTAAAGGGCTTTCTGACCTCCTATGGAGTCAGGCTACAAGGGTTCCCACCAAAGGGACAAAACTTTCCCCTCAAACGACATCACATTAGGTCAGAAAAAGAATGTTGTCCTTCCTTTCACTGAAAAGAAAAATATACAAAAACAGAAACACAAACACACGTGCTCCATAAAACCCAGCCACCACCACCAACCTACAAATTCTAACTGCAGTCGTGCTTGTAGTGTCTTCCTTCTCTCCAACATTGCTTTCCTGCTCGTTAGACTTGATGTCGCCTCCACTAAAGTGCTGGGAATTTGGGGAAGAAACAATATGATTTTCCCCAGAGTCCAGCCACCTGCAAAGATGATTCTGCCACATTCCACTTGACTTGGTCATTTGGTATAAACACATTTCTGTGGTTTCATCTGAAACAGAGGTTCTTCCATTTGCCTTTCTCCTAAATCTGTTTTTTTTTATTTCAGCATATTTTTCAGCATATTTTCAGCATATTTTATTTCAGCATATCAGTACAAATGTTTAGGTTACACATATTGCCTTTGCTCCCCCTTCCCCCTCACCCCCAGAGTCAGAGCTTCAAGCATGTCCATCACCCAGATGGTGTGCATCGCACTCATTATGTATGTATACTCCCTTCCCCCCTCCCCCCTCCCATCTGCCCGACACCCAACGGATGTTACTCCTATATGTGCACTTAGGTGTTGACCAGTTAAAACCAATTTGATGGTGAGTACATGTGGTGTTTATTTTTCCATTCTTGGGATACTTCACTTAGTAGAATGGGTTCCAGCTCTATCCAGGAAAATATAAGAGGTCCTATATCACCATTGTTCCTTATAGCTGAATAGTACTCCATGGTATACATATACCACATTTTATTAATCCACTCATGTATTGATGGGCACTTGGGTTATTTCCGCATCTTCTCAATTATAAATTGTGCTGCTATAAACATTCGAGTGCAGATGTCTTTTTAATAGAATGTCTTTTGTTCTTTTGGGTAGATGCCCAGTAATGGGATTGCTGGATCAAATGGTAGATCTACTTGTATCTCTTTGAGGTATCTCCATATTGCTTTCCACAGAGGTTGCACTAGTTTGTCCCACCAGCAGTGTATGAGTGTTCCTATCTCTCTGCATCCACACCAACATTTATTGTTTTGGAACTTTTTGGTAAAGGCCATTCTCATTGGAAATAAGTGATATCTCATTGTGGTTTTGATTTGCATTTCCCTGATGGTTAGAGATGTTGTTTTGAACAAAATTCAAACATTGTCCCTAAACACTGCAAGGCCCTGAAAGGGACTGTTTTGGTAGATCCAACCAATTCTTGACTCAAAGAAGGCCAAAAGAGAAAAAGAGAATGCTGTATCATTTCAAACAACACTATTTCTGGAACACAACCAGATCTCTCTCTCTCTCTCTCCCTCTCTCCAGCAGGTGGTTTTTACAAGAACTTTGAATGCGTATGTTTAACACAAATTATTTGATTCTTAATAAAGTATCCACACATTTAGATTTCCATAGCACAGTTTTGCCTCTATAAGGATTTTAATAACTTTTTTCTCTAATATGAGTCCCCAGACCTCTAGATGAACAGAGCTGGCAAGGGCCTGTTACATGCTAGTTGTCCAAAGTTAACAGCTATTGCAAATTTTTATTTACTTTATTTTTCTGTTTGAATATACTTAATGCTATTAAAGTTCTGTCTGGCAGTAAAAAAAGGGTATAAAAGTGGGGCCACTTAAGGAAAGCAATTTGGCCATTTGTGACAACAGCTGCCTGATATTGTATTTTATTTAATTGGAAAAGGATCCAAGAAGTCTGTGGAGGCATTAAAGAAACTCAAAGTTTGGAGAGATCCTAGGAATTTTCTCCTCTACTTTCTTCTATTTAAATTACCATTGTTAAGTAATCTCTTGGGTGTCAACAATATACTAGATAGTTTCTAAATTATTTGAAATGGATTGATTAAGGAAAACTCAATTAGTCTCTTTGGAAAGGCTCTCAGTGGACCTTTCCAATCATGTGTTCAGCTGACAAGGTGACACTGTCATTACAAGGATCCCCCAAGAGCTGTGGAGCCAAAGCTAAGCTTCTGAGCCTCCACCCTCTGGCCCCAGTGTCACTCCAAAAATTCTTCCACCACTGCTGCTCCCAGTCCTTGGCACCCTCTCATTCCCTGGCCTTCATTTGGTTCTTCTCCCTTCTTAGCACACCCTCCCCAGTTGTCCTCCGGGTGAACTTCTTAATCTTTAAAACTCAAGCATCAGATCCAGCAATTGCATTCTTAGGTATATACTCAAAAGAACTGAAAACAGTGACTCAGGCAGATATTTTTACACCCATGTTCAGAGCAGCCTTATTCACAATGACCAAAGGCGGAAACAACCTAGGTGCCCGTTGACAGATGAGTGGATAAACAAGATGTTGTATATACATACAATGGTATATTCCCCAGCTACAAAAAGAAAGGAAGTTCTGGCACATGCAATGACATGCATGAACCTTGAGGACATTATGTTAAGTAAAATAAGCCAATCACAAAAAAGACAAATATGATATCATTCCACTTACATGAGGTACCCAGAGTAGTCAGATTCATAGAGACAAAGAGCAAACTGTTGGTTGCTAGGGGCTAGGGTTGGGACAATGGTGAGTTGTTGTTTAATGGGTGTAGATACTGGTTTTACAAGATGAAAACAGTTCTTCCTGTAGATGGATGGTGGTGATGGTAGCACAACAGTGTGAATGTACTTAATGCCAGTGAACTGCACACTTAAAAATGGTTAAGATAGTAAATTCTGTTCTGTGTATTCTTTCACAGTTTTTTAAAATTTTAAATAAAAACATAAAATTAAAAACTTAAGCATCAACTTCTCTGTGAAAACTTTCCCCACCCAGCACCATACAGAATTAGTCTTTACTTCCTCTGTGCCCGCACTGCGCCAAGTACCTAATTAAAATGATCTGTCTGAGTGCCATTCTCCACTCCCAACTGGGAGCTCCTTCAGAGTCAAGACTGTGTATTTTTCATCTTTATCTTGTTGGTCATTACTAGGACAGGTCACAGATACCCAACTCTCTGCTTCTTGGTGCATGATAGGATGGCACTTTCCATTGTGAATTTCTCCGGCCACTGAAATGTGAGCAGAAATGATGTCCTTTGCAGGGCAAGAGCTTTAAGAATCGATATGCATTTGTCATGTACTCTTTCCCATTTGCCAGCTAGTAGCTGCTTAATCACCATAATTTTTTTTGTAAGGACTAGATGAGTCAGGATGATACCCAGTGGACATGTTGTGAGAGCAAGAAATAAACCTTTGTTGTTTTAGGCCACCAAGATTTTAGAATTGTTCCTTACCACAGCTTAGCCTAACCTATCTTGACTGATAAATCCCTGATACTAACAGTGCTTACGATACAGCAATTACCTGAAAAAATGTATTTAAAAGGAATGACTAATTGAATTAATAAATTAATGAACAATAATAAACTATGCCTACAAGATTAAATCAAATAGATAAGAGTTTAATTGGTAATTCATTTAAACTTGGTTTGTAAATTGAGGGGACCACTTTGGTGATCAAGGGCAATAATGTAATAATAAATCTTCAGTTCTGTCTCCAGCCCTTTATATCATTATTTACTAATTATAATAATAGTAACCACCATGTTGAGTCCTTGTAGCTCTTAGAGATTGCATTACAAGCTTTACATACATTATTTTAGTTGTCTTATTTATGATTTTATTTTATGTATTTTATTGATGTAAAGTTACAACAATTTTACAGATGGCAAAACTGAGAACTAGAAAAGTTAAATAACTTTCCCAAGATCACAAAGCTAGTAACTGGCAGAGCCAGGATTTAAAATAGGCCCATCGACTTCCAAAGGCTGTGCTTGCAAACTAGAGCCCAGATTCTTTTTTCCATCACCCGGGAAAGTTCTTCTTGAGGCCTACAAATGAGAGAAACAAGTGAAATCGGCAATGAGAAAGCTTCACCCCTCTGGTTGGCAAAAACAAAAAAGAGTGATATCATCTAGTGCCGGCAAGACTGTCGGGAACAGGAGTGTGAAACGCAATGTTTTGGGAAAGTGAACTGGAAATCTCTTTTAAGATACACATACCCTTTTGCCCAGGAATCCCACTTTGGGGAACCTTATGCTATAAAAAATAAGGGCACCAATACGTACAAACGTTAGTATTAATATAGGATATTTTTAGTGTCAAAACCTGGAGTTAGAGGTAACTAAATTTCTATAAATAAGGAAATGATTGAATAACATTCAATAGGTCCATACAATGGGATGTTAGGAACTATTAAAGAGAGTGAATGATATATCTATCCATGTTGCACAGAGAGAAGCCCACGATGTATATAATCAAGTAAGCAAAAGAAGGTTTCGTGTAATGTTTATAGTATAATTCATTCCTATAAAAACAAACCAAAACAGATCGAGAGTAAAAGCAACAAACGTGTGTGCGTGTTCCTATGGGATGTGGAAGGATACACACCAGCTGTTCATTGGCAAGTTATCTCAAGGGGAGGAGAAAGCAGAGGATGAGACCGAAGTTTTTCCTTTTTATTTATGCAGCTTTAGATTGTTTTGCTTGTTTTTGAGGTCTAAAAAATTTATCTAGACTTTTTAAAAAAGATGTGGGTGGCTAATTGGCCAGGGCGGTGCTTCCTTTTCTCCTCAGCACAGCTGATGTGGAGTGACTGGCCCAACTTCTCCCTCCCCGCTCCACGCTGAGGCCCTGGACCAGGGCCCCTCTCCTCCACCTGCCTCAGTTCCTTGAAACTAGACCCTGCTCCCCTCCGTCTCCCAGAGGAGGCCTCATCCCAGGGGCAGTGCAACACTGGCCCCGCTACGGCCCACCCCGAGCCCTGCAAACACAATGCAGCATTGTGATGAAATGACTGTGTTCTTATAGATGAAGCGCTAAGGATCAGTCCAGCTTCCACTGATGCAAGTAAAGCAAGTAACAAGTACATAAGTATTCTTTTAAAATGCCAATGTCCCTAGTTTATAAGCAAGTCAAGCATTCATCCATTAATATAAGTTAGAAGTAATCTGCTTAACCAAACTCTAGAAAAGATAAACTTCACAAGGAGTGACTATTGTTTATAAGGCAAGGGGGGCAATGATCATAGTAAGTTTAGAGTGTACGGTCCTCTCTGGAGTGGGGCAGGGTCAGGGGTAAGGGTTAAGGCACAGGGGCAATAACGCACGTAGAATTGTCTTCTATGACAACAATGCCTTCTTCTGGAATATCTCCTGAAGAACCTGCCTGAGGCTGTTTTAGTTTACCTTTTTTATAAATAGAAGGAGTACACTCTAAAATAATGATAAAAAATATCATATGTTACTCATATGGGACCACCATCATATCTGCAATCTATTGTTGACTGAAATATCATTATGCAGTGCATGACTACATATATTGCTATTCCTAGATCTATTTGTAAGTATATTGCTACTCCTTGAAAGATGATTAAGATCTCAGCTACCACCAAATTTCAGAAAGTTACCTTTAACTTTATGGCCTTTAAGAATATTTTCATAGCTGGTCCCCTTGCTTTTAATTTTTAACCTCACACTCATATAAATTCAAAAAGATGCTAAGCACTACACTCCTCTACTCTGGGTAGATATAACAGATGTCAAGGCAACACAGCCAAGGCTGGGCATGTGAGGGCCTGGGTTCTAATGCTGCATATGTGAGCTGAACAGATGGCTTAGCCTAGCTGGATCTTGGTCTCCTCACTAGCAGAATACTGTGTAGTGGATTCGAACAACTTCTTAAATTATATTAAGAAATGTTTCTATACAGAAAAAAAATAGTATAACGAACAAACCACTATGTGCCTAAAGCCCAAGCATTACAAATGTATTAGTGGCCCTGTGAACTAGGCTCATCAAAAAGGCCTAGACTCACAAAGGGAGGCCCAGAGGTGAAGCCAGCCCTGAAGACCAGGACACTCATGCATACGGTTAGCAAGTACAGACGCAGGATTCCACACACAGATCTCCTGTGTGGAACTGCATTATTGCAAGAGTACAGACATCTACCCAAGAAGAGAAACAAAGGATGTTATGTGCCCACTCATTCTAAAAAGAGATGCAAAGTCATCCAGGCAATACTTGCTAAGTGTTATCCAAAACATGTCCTGTCACCTTATGCCCATCAATCTCTAGGCTGTAAGAGAAAGGGTTAGATATTCCCTCAGATGGGGAGAGAGGATCCCTTTGGAGAGCGTTGTCAGAGTGCTCAGCCTCCCCTACTTGCCATGGGTGGTGGGTGCCCCCACTAACTCACTCCAAGTGAGGGCCCCTTGACGTGGTCCCTGGAGCCTGGAGGACCAAGAAACTGATAAAGGGAGAGGATTCTGGAGATGTCCTATGGCCAAGGCAGAGGACAAGGCTTCAACGAGAGAGGGCTGCACTACCTCTGACCACAGGGACTCCAGAGGGACCCCACGGAAGATAGCAGGCTTGCAGCATCCAGAAACAACCCCACCCAAGAGGTCTATCTGCCAGGGCTAGGTGACCCCTGTAGAAAGGGTCTGTGTGGGCTGTACCAACAGAAGCAAAAGCTAAGGACGGAGTCAGAGAAAGGCACAGGGAGAGGGTCCCCATGGAGGAGAGGTCTCCAAATAGCCCCAGGTGTGTTCCCACATCATGGGCATCTGCCACTGCCACAGGGCACCAACCCAAACTGTAAACAGAGCCAGTCAAGTAAGATGTTTATGCCCTCTTCCCTCCTTCCTGCCCCTACACACCCTGACGATCAAGGGCAGCGCAGAGTAGGGCAGAGAAGTGGAGGAGAGGCTGACACTGCAGGTTTCTGAGCCTGTCAGGTTCCAGCCAGGAAAGGGGAGGGATGTTTTAACGGGACTGAGATTAAAGCTTTCGTTTAGACTACATAGGACATATTAAGGAATTTTAAAGGAGACTATGAATTAATAGCTAACGACGACATCAAAAGCTATGGGGTCTGCCCAAAATATCATTCAGGTGTAGGAAGAGATTTCCATATGGCACATGTGAAAAAAGTAGTGTGAGAACATGAAATTACCTTATGATATCTGTCACACCAAGCCCAACTGCTACATAAATATTTTGCCATATTGGCCTCAGATCCTTCTTTTTAATAAATAGAACATTACAGATACAGTAAAAGTTCACCCTTCCCAATACTGTGTACCTCCCTCTCTTCCAGGAGCAACCTCTCTCCTGAGGTTGGTGTGTACAGTTTCTGCGTGTGTTTTTATATTCTTGAAATGTAATTATGTATTTGAAAACAGTCTATAGTATGCATTTGAAAATTTTAGCATGATATCTAAGGTCCTTTCTAACTATAATTCTATGGTATAGTGTGATGTTTTTACCTTAATGAAATAATGAAAGTGAAAAGACTTTTTCAATTCTCTCTCTCTACACCTGTGTCTCACTGACCATGAATGAAATACAGCAGCTCATGACATGACATAGAGTCCTGGCCGTGCAAAATTAAAGGCTGCAAAGCAAGCGGTGCATTGGTAAAGAACTCACAATGCAGACACAGCAGGCATCCAGCAGAGGGCGATATTATCTAAGCAAAAGCGTACACATGCCGGGGTGACTGCCTTGGACAGTTGAACCATTGATTGTACAACTCTACCATAACTTTTAAGTGCTAGAAGGTAAAATTAGAAAGCACAAGCCCGATCATGTGAATTATTTGCCCAAGTTCACAAGCTAGTTAATATGTAACGTTTCTGCCTTCTGGTCCAGTGCTCTGGAAGGTCTGTTAGCAGCCCTGCCAATGATTCAGCAGAAATCAAATTGGTCTAAATCAGATCATTGATAATATTTGTCCTTTTTGTTAAATGTCTTATGATCTCTTGTGCCAGTTTTAGGTCCTCAACATGCTCAACAGGGCATTTGAGTCATGATCAAGATGATATTAGGGCTTGAGGAAAGAACAAGAGACGAAGAATTTGCAAACTGATAAAAATTATTTCAAAATTATGAAATCAAGCTGAAACATGAGCATTTTTAACCAAAAAAAATTTAAGTTCTAATTCCTTACATTTGTTCTAAGAATATGCTCTAATGTTTTGTATGAAATTTTTAGAAAAGTATCAAAAGTACATTCTATTGACCACCCAGTTGGGATAAAAGTGTTAGTCAGATTAGGATATATTATGCTGAAGTCACAGAAAAAGCCCAACATCTTAGTGGCTAACACTATAAAGCAGGAGTCAGAAAAGAGACCCAGAGCCTGCTTTTGTAAATAAAGTTTTCTTGGAATGCGGACACACCCATTTGGTATTGTCTGTGGCTGCCTTTGAGCTTCAATGGCAGTTGAGTAGTTGCCACACACACATGATATCTTCAATTGGCCTCTTGACCTGCAAAGCCTAAAACACACACTAACTGGCTGTCTTAGTCCGTTTGTGCTGCTATAACAGAATACCACAGACTGGGTAATTTATAAACAGAAATGTATTGGCTCACGGTTCTGGAGGCTGGGAAGTCGAATATCAAGGCATGGCAGGTTTGGCGATTCTGATTCCAAGATGGCACCTCAAACATACGTCCTCCAGAGGGGAGGAACTCTTTGTCCTCACATGGCAAAAGGTAGAAGAGCAAAGAGACAAAAAGGGGCAAAACTCAAGCTTTTAGAGTGGCATTAATCCCACCAATGAGAGTGGAGCCTTCATGGCCTAATCACCTCTTAAAGATACCACCCCTCAATACTGTGACAATGGCAGTTAAATTTCACCATGAGTTTGGAAGGAGACAAGCATTCAAATAATTTAAATTTAAATAGCCACATGTGGCCAGGAGTTTTGAGGAACTAATAGTCCAGTGGCATTCATCAGTCTCTTAGCCTCCCACACTGTCGGGGTTGTGTTATTTACAAAATCAGAGGCTGTGGGCCAGCTCTGCCTGAGGGCAGTATTTCATTGCTCCCTGCTTCACAGTGTTAAGGTGCTGAGATGTTGGGCTTTCTTTGTGACTTCAGCATAAGCTACCCTATCCTGACTCACAGATTTCCACAACCTCCCACTTCCTTCAGCTTTTTCTCTAAAAGCTCTTCCGAGGAAAAATCAGGGAGAACAATACCTACCATGTAAAACTGTACTTCATCTCCTTGTCTTATCTTTATCTCTTCCAATCTGTATTAGTGTATCATTTGGGAATACTTTTGCTGCAAGTATCAAAACACCTCATAGTGGCCTAAATAATCAGAGCTTGTTTTTTCATATAACAAGAAGTTTGGAAGTAGACAACTTCTAGCATTGGTTCAGCAGTTCCACAGTATCAGAGCTGATAGCTCTATAATTTTTTTTTGAACTTTCTCTCTTGGTTATAAAACAGGTGCTGCCACATTTAAGGCAGAAAGAAGTGGAACTAGGTACTGTGCCAAATACATCCGTCATTTTATAAGGAAAGTAAACAATTTTCCAGAAGATACTCTTAATATAAACTCTTACCTTATTGGTATCTGGGAACAACCAGCACTGGGTCATATGACCACCAGAGCTGTAAGATAGTCTGAGAAAGCAGGAAACCATTGATTACTTGTCGATGGTTGTCACCTAGGGCTGGGCACACTGTCCCTATAATGGCAAGAATGAATATTGAGTAGACAACTATCTGCCAATTATAGTATGTCTTGGGTGTCAAGAATATTCTCTGAAGTTCATTTTCTAGGATTTCATGAATAGATGTGTGTTCTTTGTATACACTCTTTAATTCAAGGATTATTTTCTGATTATCTGTTGGATGTCAAGCATTGGGCCAGGTGTCTGGAGGGGGCACAAGATGAGGCTGGAAATGCTGATCTAGAATATGGATGTTCTGTGTAAAAGTATAAATGGAAGGTTTTATGAAATAAAATAAAAAATTATACCAAATAAGCCACGGATTTATATTTTTACTTAGGAGTCTCAGTATTTTTAATCTGCAAGCTCTTCCCGAGTGACCTAGCTTACTATGACATTTATTGCATATCTAAAAACACATTTCTGTTGGGTGATTATTTTTAAATCTCCTAGTAGGTACAAATCTCAGTGACTCAGATGTATAAGAAATATGCTAGAGCTTTTGTTATTTTTCTATGTAAATAGTCCATTCTGCTGGAGTGGCAGAAACCTTGTCTCAGGAATCTGTAAATCTCTAGGGTTGTGCCGAAGTCCAGGGAGTGAGGAGATACCTTTTGAGGGACGGGAACAGTCTGGCCATTGGTGGCATCTGTACACCCAGCATCAATTAAGATTGGATCCTATCAACACATTTCCCTCGTTCCCAACCTCCTGGTCCCTTTGGGATGACTCATGGCTTGCTGGCCCTCCAGCTAGGGAAGTCATCCCGCAGCTCCTCTCCCATAACGCAGTTCGGATGACTCTGTAGGGCTGCTAAGGCTGCTGTGGGCTCAACAGTTAACGTGGTGATTTTACTGTGAAGAGCTGCCACCTCCATAGGCTCTGGTAGGAAAGCAGGGCACAGCCCCCTTCCCTATGTTCTTGAATCCTGCAGTGCTGAGAGTTTGCTGCCCCTGGGACTCGGGCAGGAGGGTGGCCACGGGGCCTCTGTCTATGAACCCACATATGTCTGTGCTCGCAAAACTTCCCTGTCTCTTCTCCCCCGGACACACTCAATAGGTTATTTGCTGCTGTTAGTTTTTCTACGTATATTTATAGTGACATAGTTTGTCCTTCAGTGTTTTCTGCCCTAAATCATTCAAATTCCCCCAAACCAGAATCATTCCCAAAAGAGGCAGAAGGAACTATGGGAGTGTGTGAGAACGAGTCCAAAATGCAAGAAGAGGAGGAGAAAGCTACCCTGCCACGCTGCCCGTCTGCGCCTCGTGGGACCTGCCCCAGCCCCCAAGCAAAGCAGAGGACTGCCCCCTTCCACACTAGCACTGTCTGCACCTCTGAGGTTGGATTCCCTTGAAATCATCCTTCAACATCACATGGAGGGAATTACATGACTATACACGATGAGCTGAGGGTGACGCACACCCTAAGCTAAGGGACAAATGAGTTTATGGATTATGTCTTGCAGAATGAGGAGCTGGAGAAAAGCTTGCCAGACAGAGAGATGAAAGAGGACAGCCTCGGGCACAGGTACACGTTGGCACTTGGCATGTTTAAAGAATTACTAGCCATTGCACAGTCAATTCTTATTATTTGTAGTAGTTACATTCTGTGAAGTCTCACAAACACTAAATTAGTAAATACTGAACTATTACTCCTGCAAGAAAGACAGGTTTAGGCTCCTGAGTGCCTCTGGCCACAACATTTTCATTAACCAGTCAATCCATATCCTTCTTTTATTTATGTTTCTGTTTAAAGACACCTTATTTAATATATACTGTTGATCTGTGAACACTAAACTCCCAGCCAACAGCACTATAGCACATGCTGAACAAAGCTTGTCCAACACACATTTTTCTCCACAAAGCACATCACAGCCTTCCTGCACTAGGAACACTAGACAGCACTTCAGCACCACGCTTAGGAGCCATTTTAAACAGCAAAATTACAACAAAAAGCACAAAATTCAGAAAACATGGCACTGAACCGAGCTCAAAAAGGACATTTGTTTATAGCATGAGAGCTGAAACAAGAAGGCAGAGCGTCAGCTAGTTTGACCTCAGTAAGAATGTGTGTGCTGGGTGACTCAAATTTTTCACCACTCTGTGCAGGCACATGCCCGTGAATGACAGCCAGAGCACCACAAATATTGAATTAGGGGTTACAAATAAATTTTAGCGAGTAGGCAAGTTTGCAAATAAAGAATTCTAACATAATAAGGACCGACTGGAGCTGGAGCAAAGGTTAGGTGCTGGTGTGCCCAATTGCTCTGAGGTACAAGGTCAGAGAGACCAGAAAAACGGGGCACCAAGTGCCTTGTGTGTCAAACCCATGAGCATCTCCTCTCAGGAGGGGAAGTGTGGGAGAAGTAGCTTGGAGGCAAGTCAGTGAAGTAAGTCTTTGAGCTTAAGAAGTGAATTCCCTAGCATGAGGGGCCTGGACACTGCTGATGGCTGGTGGGGACACACTGCTCAAGTTAATTAATACCATCTAACCTTACTCTGGCTTCATCAAGATGCTAGGGTTGAAAGCTAACAGAAGTGTCAATATACCTGTATATGTGGCCGTTCAATAACCAGGAAGCTCTGCATTTATGAAGGAAACGCTGAATACAGCAGCACAAGCAGAGGTCACAACAGCCCGTTTGGGCCACAGTGTTGAACAGTGGTAACAGAGGGCACAGCAGTCAAACATGGCAGCTGCCCAGGGGGGGCCCCCCCCCCGAAGCCTCCCAGAGGACCAGAGATGGCTTGCGACCCCACTGACCACCTTGGGTTGGGCCTTACGGGGTTTCTGATGTCCCTCTGTCATCCCAGACTCATGCTAGGGGAAGGGAAGGATAGCCCTGTAAATCATCACAAATCATTGGCAACTTCCACAGGACTTCTTTGGGAGTTTCCACTTGACACTTGATGTCACAATAAGTACATTTTAATGCTTTTTAATTCCTGGAAAAAGTTATTTTTGCTAGAAAACAACTATTTCCCACAAGGCTCATTATGCTTTAATTTTGAGCTAAAAAAAAAACCGCCAGCCAAAACTGTATCATATTTTGGAAACTGCTTTCCATTTTCAAATCTTAGCTACATGATCTTAACAACTTTAGATTTCAACTTCTTTATCTGTAATCTAAAAATGTTGGAGTAGGTGCTGTCTTAAGTCCCTCCATTTCTGGAATTCTAGGATTTCTGGTTTTTGAAGCTTAGGATTTTGGACAAAGTTCACACCACATTTTAAATAAACTTCCAAATTCTGAGTCTATAACTGCCATTGACAGGTGGGAATGAATTTTCAGATGAAGCTTCATAGAACTTAGATCTACCTTTTTAATGGCTGGAGGTTACTGAAGAATATATTGCTGGATTTTTGAAAAGGAAGAGGTAGAACATTGCCAAACTGCCTGAGAGAAATCTGTATGAAGATGTAGAAAGTGATGACAGTTTAGGGAAAAGCAGAAAAGAGGGAGCAAAACCACTTCTCAAAGCATCCACTCAAATGAAAACAGGCTCTGGACACAGGAAATTCAGAATTCCTGACCGATTAGATTCAACATCTTAACATCAGAACCCACTGCTTCTCACTGCCTGCAGGACAGATTCCCCAGGACATACATAGCAGAGGGGGCGCCAAGCCTGACTGCGTTTGGCTAAACTGGAAGACAGATAAGAGCTGACTTAAGTGCTACTCATTTAGTTGCAAGAACATGGTGACTAAGATGGTAGGAAAGAAGGCAGAGAAAATAATCTTGACTCAGAATCATGAATGAATAACCTAATCTGGTTTTTTATCCGCAAAAAGCAAAAGGTAGACATGATAGTTGAAGAATTGTGTACAAGAGTTCAAAACTCAGGAGACAGAGAGTAGGTGAGAGGTTCTTGAGCGACCTGCTGTCTCAAAAGAAATTGACCAGGACGTAGCCTTGACAGATCACATGGCAGCGTCACTGACACAGCCACAGCCACAGGAGGGGACTCGACTCGGCCTCCCCTCTGTAGAGTGGAGTGAAGATGGATAGATCAGGCCCCTGCCCTACCACCGGAACATACCTGACAGGTAAAGCCTTGCAAGCAGAAGTGGCAATTACAAACATTGCAGGAAAAAAGGAAAAACAAATGACGGAAAAGCTACGCAACACAGAACAGAAGCCATAGCCTGTTTCACATAACATGTGTCTTATATTCTCACAGCTGAATTTTCAAAAGGATTTTAATGTGCGCTTTATAAGTGAAAACTTGGAATGCAGGCTGGCAGAAATTTCCGTTAGGCAATCACATCCCTGAGACAATCCCATTCTAAAGTGGCGGGCCTGGGGAAAGATTAGCAAAATGAATCATATAGTAATGCAACTTCATTCTTATTTGACATGGACATAACAAAAAAATAGTTTAATGTATAATTTTCAGTAAGAGTTTATAATAAGTCCCTGAAATTGTTTTAAATTTTTAATTGACAGGTAATAATTGTATATATTTATGGGCTACATATGATCTTTCCAATACATGTATACAATGTGTAATGATCAAGTCAGGGTATTTGAAGTATCCATCACCTCCAATATTTATCATTTTGATGTTTGGGGAACATTTCAAGCTCTCTCTTCTAGCTATTTTGAAATATACAGTAAATTATTGTGGATTACATTCACCCTACTGTGCTATAGAACACTGGAACTTATTCCTCCTACCTAACTGGCATTGTATACCCATTAACCAACCTCTCCTTATAGAAATCCCTGAAATTTTATAAAAATTACTGAAATAAGCACATATGTGTACTGTTTTTTCCTGTAGTGAGATTTTTCTAGCTTTCAACAGATTCTTTCAAAGGGGTTCATAATCCAAAAGAGGTGACAATTCCTGGTGATAGTGGCAGATGAGTTGGTGAACCACCATCTGCATGCAAAAGACATTAATGAGGGGAGTCAATGTTTTTGGCAGCTGAGATGACCAGAGAAAGGCAATCCTATGAACGTGAGAAAACCATGTTGGTGGCTACCTGGTAGCATTTTACCAACTAGTTATCCAGAGTTGAACTACCAACAGAATGGGATTTCAGCTAATCCAGAGAGGACTACTGATAGTAGAGATTTGGGTGAGGGCCACGTTAGGGACCCAGTGTATGATACAGGAGCGTAAGATCTGTACACCTTAAAGTGCTGATAAGTAAAATCTGACTATCTCGCACTGTAGAACAGAATGAAAGCCCTGACATTGATTTAAATCAATCTTTTTTCTGCAGTCACATGGATGTAAATTAAAACAAATCTTCTTATCCCCAAGATAGACACCTTGCAGGTAATCGACATGTGCTGAAATGAAGGTGGTAGAGGTGGTACTGTTTATTCAAAGAGGATTGAGAGTGAATGGATCAATTATTTTCACCTTTTACAAGTCCTCTCACCCCAACCAAATCTTACCCATGTCAAATACCTTCTTCATAAAGCCTTCTCACAGAATAATAGAATTAAATATTGTTGACACCAAAAGGAATGTTGGATGTCATTGATTCCAACGCCCTTGTTTTAACAGATGTGGAAAGAAATGAAATGCACTTTCTCAGAGAGTTAAAGGCAGAGTTACACTTCCACATAGATGCCTCTGCGTTCTCCTAAAACTATGGTCTTTACGATTCACTTAGAAATTGCTGACGTTCTGCTTTGTGACAGCTTTTCTAACAGCAGGTGTTTAGGTACTCTGCTTTCATTTCATTCTGTGTAGTTAAGTCTTATTTTCACCATTTAGAGTAGGTTCTCTGACAGCTTTGTTCAGAGCTTCAGTAACTGTGTACTAACCCGATTTTATTCCCAGCTCCTAAGGGACATTGCCGAGCTCACAGGGCATTTGTTCTTTTATCAAGAACATTTATTTAGAATTCCAGATCTTCAGATACGGTCCTATCAGTCTGAATCACTAAGCTACTTGTTTGCCAATTATGTGCCCTAGAAATATAAATCAAATGCATGTTTGATTCTAATAAGACCAAACCTTTTTTCCAATCTTCATGACACTATTAGTAGTTGCTAGGATTGCAAATTGTGTTCATATGCAGGGCTGCTTTTTCACCTCACTTCTGCAGCACACAAATCTCTTCTTTTTTTTCCAAGCAAAGCTAGGGTGTGTCTCAATTAGAACACAATCATGATACATGCCAAATGCTACAACTTCTTTTAAGGTTTTTTTTGGGAGGTTGCTATTTTTTTCCATTATGAATGCAATTGCTACCTTCTAACAACATACCTTGCTGGACCAGACACCTAAATAGTAAGTACTTTGGCTCAGAAGAGGACCATATCCCCATGTTCCCAGACACTAAGAGTCTACTACACAATACCTGCATTTTTCAACTGAAAGCTTATTAACATTCATTAATCCATTTATTCAGTTTTTCAACAAATAATTACTATGCAGAATACTTTTATTTGATCTTAGAGTTAAAACTAGCCTCAATGGTAAAAATGACAACAAAATTTTAGTTCCATATAAATAAGAACTTCCCAGAATTCATAGCTGTCAAAAAATCAGTCATGTTCATGTACAACCAAATAGAAGGATATTCTGCAAAACCACTGGCCTGAACTCGTCAAAAATATCAATGTCAGGAAAGAAAAAAAAAAAAAACAGAGAAACTGTTCTAGATTAAAGGAAACTATATTAACTAGATTAAGTATAGACTAAATTAAAGGAAATAAAATACACAATCTTTTATTGAATCCTGGATTGAAAAAAACAGCTATAAAGGACATTAATGGGAATATTGGAGAAATTTGAATATAGATTTACCATCCATACTGCATAATGGAAATATATCAATGTTAAATTTTTTTAAGGTTGATAATGAGTAGTTTGGTCACCCACGATTACTGGTAGGAGATAAGATTAGAACTCACTGGTTTGTCTCCAGAGCCATCTTAACAATTTCCTGTCTCCAAAAGTATTTAAACAAAGACTATGGATCACCTGATAGTGATTAATAGGTAAGATGCAAACAGTGAATGCGGGTGGAGATGAGCAGCTGAACAAACGTTCAAAAGCATTAATGCTGTGAAAGATCCAATAAAAAAGGAAAAGCTGGGAAACCATTCTAGCTTGAAGACAAATAAGAAACAAGCAGTGAATTAGATGATATTTCTGGCCCTGTACCAGGGACTACATGAAAGGGAAAAGATTACACAACCCTCAGGGTTGGATGGGACAACCACCCACAGCGATTCAAATTTTTATGTCAGAGTCACAAGGTAAAAGAGTTGTTCTAGAAATCAAGGAAAACTACTGGTACTTAAAACAACTCCTGTAAGATATATCCTTTAAGATATAAATCATTTTCTTTGACCAAAAGAACTAATGAGTCCTTCATTTTATATCAAGTTCCTCTGGTTAGGTAAGAGCTACACAGACAACACCAGGCACTCATCTGAAGATTATGGTGTGTTTATTTTCCCACTCCAGCTTTAGGTACCCCTCGTCCCCATTTGACGTACTGTTGAATAAAATTTATGGGAGGCCACTGATTTGGACTGAGCTCCTGCACTAAGTCCCCAACAGACCAAACCAAAATGGAACTACTCATGCTAAAATTTCAAGTCACCAAACTGAAACTAAAGTGTTTACCTGACCTTCAGGAAATCAGGAGGGAGATGATAGCCAAATCTCCGAACAGGCCAGTTTTAGCCAGCATGATAAAGAAGTGCCCTCTGCTTTAATCCTTACAAGAAAAGTAACCTGAAGTAACATAACTTGTTAAAGAAATCACTTTTGTATTATGCTGTTTCCTTGCTCCTGCTCAAGCTACCTAATAAAATCCTACTGTTCTGCCATGCCCAAGGGGAGTGCTTATTTATTCTTTAGATGAGATGCTGCCCAGTTCATGAATCAGTGATAAAAGTCAACTAGATCTTTACACTAAGTCTGTTGAAATTTTGTTTCTTAACAATACGAAGCTGTAGTTCTCAGTAGATATTAATTAAGGTACCTCTGAGATCCAGGTATTGTTCCAGGCTCTGAGAATACAAAGGTAAAAGTGTTGATGGGACCTTTTATAAATATATCCTTGAGGCCAGCTTTTGAGCACATAATAGATTTTTTATGGCTACTCTGTCCTTTTTAAGAATTAATATTAAATTTATTAAAACCACAAATTCAAAAAATTGTTTTTTCTTAAGCTTTCAACTTAAAAATCCCATTATCCTATTTATAATTTGATAAATTTTGGTCTTGAAAAAAGAAACTTTGAGTCATATTTCGTACCATTTGTAAACACAATTTGTTAACTCCCTTAAATATTTTCAACTGAATTTATAAGAATAATATATTCAAATTTCTAAGCTCTTCAAATGTCTACCAAGCAGGTGATTCCCAAGTACTTAAACAATTTTCATAAAAACCTAAAAAAATTATAACCTGAGACTTTGGTGAATTTATTTATAAATTCCAGGAGTCTCTTGGTGGAATCTTTAGGGTTTTCTAGATACGAGGCCACAGGTTCCCCACCCCGGCTTATCCACTTGATTTAATATTCATAATAATATGCTTCCCATCTGTCAGGCTCTCTTAGGTATGGAAACGTTATCTGATTGGATTCTGCAATCTGTGCTGGAAGATCATAACACTGAAGTCATGCTGATGACAGGAGGACCTACTCCCTGCCTGTCCACCCCCAGAGGCCAGGTCCTCCACTTGCCACCACTCCTGCCTTCTCATCTAAAGCCCAATCCACTTCCAAGCTGTCCTGTCCACATACAAATAGGATTGGCCCGCTCATACTCTCATAACGCTGATATTGCTAAAGTGGTGTTAATGTGTGGTTTCTCTCAAGGGTTTAAGTATCACTTAGTCAGTTCGGACCGTTATAACAAATAGACCACAGATGGGGGTGCCTAAACAACAATTCATTTCTCACAGTTCTGGGAAGTCCAGATCAAGGTTCTGGCAGATCTCGGTTCTGGTGAGGGTCTGCTTCCTTGTTTGCAGAAGGCCATCATCTCATAGTATCCACACCTGGTGGAGAGCAGAGAGTGGGGAAGGAATCTTCCAGCTGTTTCTGATGAGGGCACTAATCCCATTCATGAGGGCCCCACCTTTATAACCTAATCATCTCCCAAAGGCCCCACCTCTAAATAGTAACACATTGGGGATGAGGCTTCAACAAATGAATTTTGGGGGCACACAAATTTTCAGTCCATAGCAGGTATTTTATCTTAGCCAGTTGCTCCTAAATAGGCATCACAAACTGACAGCCCGTGAGACAACTTAGGTCAAAGACATGTTTGTTTTGCCCAAATGATGTTGATCCAATACTTTAAAATGAGGATATTTCACAGAGAATCAGGATATCCAGCACCTCTTGAAAACTTAGGCAATCCAAAAACCCTAAACACATAAACCCACATGGCAAAAACTGGCACAAGAGGAGCAGGGTTCCCCTCCTCGAAAAGGACATGGCCCTCCTCTATTTACCCAGACCCTTGCCCACTCACCCCCCAACTCTCCTCTCGGTTTACATTTTCCTTCTGGACTAGGGTAGTCAGTTTTAGTTTTTCCAACTTTCTTAATAAAGGCAAGGGCAGTGGTGGAAATTTCAGGCACCGTAGATATCTCTGATAGAGTTCCCAAAGCTCTTAATAATCATACCATCATTGTCTATTGTGCTTACGATGGATCAGCCTGCATCATGGTTTCCCAGAGTCATTACAATTTCTGACTGTTGTTCTAAGAATGGTAGATATTATTACTCAAAATATCATACTGACTGCAAACATTCTTTGAAGCAGAAGATTAAAGCTGGAAGAAACCTGGGGATCATCTAATCTAATCCCTTCTTTTTATCAATGTTTGAATCAAGGCCCAGAAAGACAAAGCAACTTGTCCAAAGTAACTTTTTTTGTACTTCCCGGTATTTTACTAGGCTTATTCATTTATTCTTAGACTGTTTCAAACAATCCAAGATAGCTAGTACTTGAGAAATTAAAAACGTGTTGAAAAACAAATTTTCTTTGCCTGAATTTAGAACAAAAGGACAGAAAGAAGGAACTCACTAAATGTAGATACTCATTAGACTCCTAGCTCTGGCCTAACTAAAAATGTTTTTGAATGCAAGGAAGAACTGACATCAAAGGAAAAACTAAAAGAGCAAAGTTACCATTATTTTTGGCACAACTTTGAAATACCAGTAAAAGAATTTTCTACATTTAAGCCCCCAGGCCCTAATTTACATACTCAGTCAACAGACTTGTTTAAAGGTAAGATATTATTTTAATGGGTTCAAATCTCAGTCACAAACCTGTAGTCTGAAAGCATCCCAGCCTGCTTTCCAAGTAATCTAGCCATTAACTTAATTCACTGTCCTTAAACATACACAACAGTCCTTGTGCAATTGCTGTTTTTAAATTTTCACTAGTTTACCAGTCAATTATTTACATGCTGATCTCACACATAGTTCCTGCCATTACTTGGCCTCGGTCCTACTACCTCTCTTTTCTGGGTTTCCAACCTCTCTCTCTTGGACTATAGACATCAACTCAACTCGCCTACCTGGGAAATGCCTTGCTATGGGCTACCAGTTATAATGACCTCACTTTTGAAAGAATGCAGAGAAAGGAGGTTTCAGAGACATGAACAGATAGGTATTGAGGATTTATTATGAGCCAGGCATTAGGTCTTGCACTTCCCCATATTATCTAATTGAATCTCTCAGCAGAGAATTAAAAGGAATGAAAACTATATCTCATTAGGATGGGGCAATAAACTTAGTGCTATACAACCTAGAAAAGAAAATGGTTTCTGATTTCAAGGAGGAAGAAGTTCTTGACTCCCAGGATGGTAAAATCCATAACACTATCTAAAACACTCAGCTCTTAGCCACAGGCAGCCTTGCAGTTTCTCTTGCATTGTCTCCCTGTGCCTGTCATCTAGGTAAGATATACCTTTTCATCTTTTTTTGCACCTGTGTCTTGTCTCCAGTCTACCTTACAACCCTTTAGGGGCTGGAACTGAGCTCTTCTCTCCCCCTCCCTTCCATAGCCCTGAGTAGATGCTTCTCCATTGAGGATTGAGCAGCTGCTCAATCAACACTTATTGAAAGAAATTACACTCAAAGAATGTAAAGGGGCACTTGAGTGGAGAAGGTGGGAATAGCAGTCCTGGGAGAGTACTTCCAATTACCTCAGCAGTAATTGCTTAATTGGAGCAATGGGTACTTAACTTAATTAGACCATTCAAGTGCATTCCAGGAGATAGTTGTAACATCTTTCCTTGATACAAAGCTAAAATAACTTTTCATGACTCAATTTAAAAGATGTTTCTCAACTTAGAAGCTCCTTTTGTGCAACCGTGAATCTAAATTCAAGCTCATCTACTCTACCAGTGGTTTTCCTAGGCCTATTGATTCTGTGTTTTAGTTTTTTTAAAGGCTTTTGGAATCACATAAGAATGTTCATTGACTTTTCATGTTTTTATTATGTGGGCTAGATCTGAACGACTCTCTCTTCCCTCACTCTTTTACATTTCCTAGGGGGCACCTAGCTTCAACCTAGAATAGGTTAGCCACTCCTGGATTTCAGGTTTGGGGAGCTGGAAGCTATTAGGTATGAATCACGTGAATTCTCTTAAACATTATAATTAAATCTACTTACAAAAACATGTTGATAATATAATGTCACAAAGATTGTATAGTTCTTTCACAGTTGTCAAAGATTTTTAAAAACAAAAATTCTAAATGTGGGTTTGGATTTACTGACGTTGAGTTTTATTCATTTATCTTAGCCCTAGACATGTGGAATATTTCCTCTCCCAGGAGTTAGGGGCAAATAGAACTGTGAGAAAGTAGAACTGATTTTTTTTCTAATATGCATTTTCTTCTGATTACAAAGCAAAATATCCATTTGTCCATTCATCCATTCAACAAATATTTACTGGGCACCGACTGTGTGCTAGGCATCGTGCTAGTAGAAGATACTATGGTGAGCAACAACATAGAGTTGCCGATCTTTTGGAGCCTGGAGTCAGTTACGTTTGAACTGAAATCGTAAGAGGAGATGTAACTGGAGGGTGGGGAATGGGTATATAGAAGGGACAAGAAGGACATTTCAGGAAAAATAAAGAATATAAACAAAGACCCTGTGGTACTTCTTTCAAGAAAGCAGCTGATTAGGTGCAGGAATCTTCACTCTCCTCTTTCATTCAAAATACAAAGGGGGACTATATAGATATATAAATACACACACACACACACACATATATTTCCATGTTGAAGGCATACTTGAGCTCAAAAGAAATGGATATCTTCATATGCCAGAAAGGAACAGGGAACCCATTACCAAAGACAAGCAGTTTTTGAAACTACGCTGACCTTAGGAGAAACTGGGCCAGAAGTATATTTTAAGGGCTGGCTGGCATGTTCATACTTTTGTGGGAAAGGAATTGAACCCTTAGGCCCCATGTACATCAAGGAGTAGAAATTGGACCTCCTGTTTAGCACTGGCTGCCCAAAAATGGGCCGAAAAGCTCACAAACATTCCCTGGAAATCCCCGCCAGCAGGCTCAGGGTTACAGGACAAAAGTGAGCTGACTTCCTCAGACTCTCAGAAACAGAGATTTCAACAGCTATTCCCCCAAACAATGAGATGTTTGAATCTTGAGACTGCACCATGCACCAGTGCAGAACCAACCACCTTTTTGGAGCCAGCACCATTACCCATGCACTATGGAAATCTGGGGCTGAGAAGCTAGCGAAAACATTGGTTTGGAAGAAATGAACTCAGTAGGACTTGGGCAAGGGCAATGGTGAACCTCTGACATCTAGAGGCCTCTACAACTTCTTGTGGCATGGACAGGAGTCCCTCTAAAGATAAATCCTCCTGAAGATAAACTTGTAGACATATATTATGAAGCACATGAAGGAATACAAAGCAAAAAGGGAAAGTCCAAAGACCCCAAAATAAAAGAATTTATGATTGGGAAACTAAAAATAATAAGTATCGTTAAGTATATTTTCAAATGAGTACTTTAACTGTAAAAAAGAGAAAAAAGGAAATTTGAAATCTAATTTTTTAAAGGTACAAAATAAATAAGAACAGGTTAATCTGAAAATGACCCAGGTAGAAATTTCTAGAAGTGAAACATATAGTAGTCAAAATAGAAAGACCAATAAACAGATTAAACAATAGACTATATTAAGATAGTATAAACAATAGACTAGACTCAGATAAAGAAATAATTCATGAATGGGAATATGGATCTGAGGAAATCACTGAGAGCACAACATAGGTAAATAACGAGGTGGAAAATATGAAAGAGAAGTTAGACATGTGGCCCCTAGAATGAAAAGTGACATGTGTTTGATAGATGCTCTATAAGAAAAGACTAAAGAGAATTGTTAAGAGGGAACTTTGATGTAATAGTGGAGAATTTTCTATATTTGAGGAAAGCTATGAGATGTCATACGAAAATATACAAAATTAAACAAAATAAATAAAGGCTTATCTAATATACCTCATTGTGAAACTAAAACTACAGAACCATCAAGAATAAACAGGAAATCTTGAAAGCTATGAGAGAGAAAGGATAGGTTACCTAAAAAGGAACAATAAGACTGGCAGAATAATTCTCATAATCAATCTTGTATGCCAGAGACAATGGATAAGTGTCTTAAAAGTGATGAAAAAAATAATTGTTAGTCTAGAATTATAAGAATTCAAAAGAAATGAAAGCATTTTCAGACATACAAAGATAAGGACGTAACTGTCTGGAAACCCTCACTGAAAAAACCTACTGAAGGATACATTTCAACAAAAAGGAAATGTAGTCTACACAAAGCCAAGGTGAACCCCAAAAAATTGTAAAAAATCAATCAATCAATCAATCATTCAAGTTGTTATACATTGTTGAGAAAATTTAATTAAAAACAAAATCTCCTTCTAGCCCAGAAAACTTCTCCACAAGGGTAGAAGAGAAAGAAAATAATTTTATTATTGAACAAGCATTAAACTAGAATGTGATGCATTAATAGATAATATACAAGTATGCTAAAGAGACTGCAGAGACAGAAGGAAATCTTTTTATATAGCTGAGTGGATACAACCCATTACATTCATGTTATCAAGATAAAATGCTAAGTTTATTGTCTCTTAATGACTGGAGGTAGGGATTGTAATTTGGAGTCAAGGGACAGCTGAAGTTAGGGCCTTCCCTTCTTTGATGATTACATTTCAAAGACATGGGCTCTTAGGTCTTTGAGGAAACATTTCTGAGTTGTAAAACTAGCATGAAGCATTTATTTAGAATTTGACTACACAATTTAAATAAGCGTTAGCTCTAAAGGTAACTAAATGGAAGGTTAAAAACAAGCTTAAAGTTAAATATTAAACAATAATAACATGGTAGATGGGAATTCAAAGGGACTTTAATTGGTGAGGAGAGGCTAGAGATATTAACTTTCCATCTTGTTAAAATATACAATGTATGTGTCTGTTAAATATGTAAGGGTAACCACTAAAAGACTATGAATAGAAAGTGAAACCTCTAAGTTATAAAAGGGAAAAATAAGCGGAGGGTGGGGTAAAGAAAACCCTACCTATTCAACGCAAGAGAGATGCTAGGTGAAATTAACTGCCTGCTAGAAAAATGGAGTCCAAAAGACATCATTAATGTGTTAAGGCAGGTGGGGGACAAAAACCTGTTAATCAAAAGCTCTATATTTATGAACCTATCTTTCAAAAGTGAAGACAATTTTTTTAAAAATTCGGATAAACAAAGCCTGAGAAAATTCATTGCCAGGAGACCTCCACTAGAAGAAATGCTAAAGGAACTTATTCAGGCTGAAGGGAATGACACCAAATGGTAACTTGAGTCTGTAGGAGAGAATAAAGATCATTGGAAATGGTAAATATATGGGTAAACACAAAAGTTACAATTTTTTTTCTATTAATTTCTTTGAAAGACATTAGCGTCTAAAGCAAAAAATGTGAAACTATGTTATACATTTATGACATGTAAGACTATAACATATATCAGGAATAGCACAAGGGATAGAGAGCAAATGGAACTACACTGTTGCAAGTTTCCTATATTTTGTATTTATATTAACTCTAAGTAAATTATAAGTTGTAATAAATATATTATGTTACAATAAATGCATAGCTATATGCAAATTGAAATCCCTGGAGGTATAGCTAAAAAGACAATAGAGGAATGAAAATGGAATAGTTAAAAATATTTCATGCACCCAAAATAAAGCAGGAAAAGAGAAGCAAAGAAACAAAAAGCAGATGAGAAAATAGAGAAATAGCAAAATGGCAGGCCTAAGTCCAACCATATTAAAAATTAATTAAATGGGTGTGGACCAAACAGTCCTTTTAAGAGGCTGAGATTATTAGATGGAACAAAAATGTGAGAAAAAACTCTATGCTGTCTACAAGTGATGCACTTTACATAAAAGATACAGGTGGAAAGTGAAAAGATGAAATAGATATAACATGGACACACTAATCATAAAAAAGCTGGTATGATTATATTACCATGAAACAAAATAGACTTCAAGACAAAAACTATTACTAGAGATAAGCAAGGATATTTCTTAATGATAAAAAAGAATGAAAAATGGGAATAATAAAAGAGAAATGATAAAAGAAAAATAACAATTATGAATGTTATGAATCTAATAATGGCTTCAAAACACATGAAGCAAAAACTGAAAAAACTAAAAGGAAAAATAGACACATCCACAATCACAGCTAGAGATTTTAACATTCTTCTCTAAGTAACTGATAGACCAACTAGAAAAAGGTAAATCAATACAGACATAGAATATTTGAAGAAAATTATCAAGCAACTTGAGCTAATTGACATTTATAGAAAACTACACCCAACAGCTTTAGAATACACATTCTTTTCATGAGCACATAGAACATTCACCAAGCTATACCATATGCTGGGCCATAAGGTGTCTCTCATAAATTTCAAAAGGTTAAAATCTAAGAGTATATTCTCTGAAAACAATGGAATTAAATTATAAACCAACAACACTAGATATAAAAGCACCAGATAATAGTAAATTAAACAATATACTTTCAAAACATATATTATAATGCACTTCTAATAATTCATGACAATAATAATCCTTGAGTCAAAGGAGAAATTACAGAGAAAATATAAAATATTACAAACTGAATGATAATGCAAATCAAACATTAAAATGTGTGGGATGCTATTAAAACAGTCCTTAGAATACTACTCAACAATAAAAAGGAAGAAAGTACTGATGAATGTGATAGCATGAGTGACTATCATAGACATAATCCTGTGCAAAAATATGTTCCCATGTATATGAAATTCTAGAACAGGCAAAACTAGCCTAAAATGAAAATAACAAAAAGCAAAACAAAACCAAAAAACTGAGAACGGTTGCCTTAGTAATAAAGGGGCACTGACTGGAAAGGGCACATAGATGTTTTGGGGGGGATGTAAATGTTCTATGTGTGACGTTGTGCCATGGGTGTGTCCATTTGTCAAAATTGTATACCTAAGACTTGTGCATTTCAATTATGGAAAAATTACCTTAAAAAACTAAAAAAAAAAGATAATACTCAAGTGGGGGATGGGGAGAAGGTGAAGTATCAAAGAAACACACACAGCAGAACGTTGACCATTGCTGGAGCTGGGTGATGGAACATGGGGGCTTAGTCCACGATTCTTCGGCATCCCTTCTGTGAGGGGTGCAGGCAGGATGCCTGGGGAAGGTGTAAAGCCATTGCAAAGGGAGAAAAATCTGGGTTAATATCTCAGATATTGTACTACCACAACTCTGTGAGCTCTTTGAGGACCTGAACTATAATATTTTATCTGTGTTTTTGTGCTTAGCACCAAGAGCATTAAACGATTGCTCAACCAATTAACAACCCTTTATTGGTAGGAACACCTGTATCAGCCTCAATTTCAGATACGAAGCACCTGGGCTCCAAAGCATTTTTTTTGTCTTTAAAGGCCTTTCTAGTGACCCCCAAATCATACCTTAGGTCACCCTCTCCCCTTGCTCAAAACACCATTCAAGTTTAAATTGTCATGTGCGTATGTTCAACTCTTGCACGTTGACAGCATTTTGCATTTGTAGTCAGGAGGTTAGGATCCTTGTCCTGACTGTGCCACTAAAGAACTGTGAGAATTCGAGCAAGTTGTTTCATCTCCCTGTTCTGAATGGAAAACGAGGGAATGAGTGAAGTGATTCAGCTCTCGGTCTGGATGCCTCTGTTTAGGGTACAGTTTGATTTAGCCGTGTGTGATGAGCTCCTGTTCTTGTTCCTGAAGAGCTTTAGCATAGTCCTGTCCTGGAGAAAAGAGCTCCTTTTAGCCCAAATGCAAATAATAAACCTGAGAGTGAGAATAATTGAGTAGCTGCTATCTATTCATCCACTAGGTTGTAGCAAAGTGCTGAGAAGGCAAGGTCATTCTGATTTGATTCCAGAATAAGACACAGGTTTGCAGAGAAAAAGCATGAATGGAGTAAATAGTTAATTATTGAGCTGTAGCAAAACACCCCAAAAGTTAATGTCTTTAAACAACAACCAGCTTATTTGCTCACAATTCTGTGAACAAGCATTTGGCCTAGATTTAGCTATAAGATTTTTCTTCTGGAGTCACTGACACGCTGCAGTTATCTAAGAGCTCACCTAGGCTGAATGGTCTAAGGCAGTGTCAGTGCATATCTGAATGCTGGTATTGTCTTTCCGGTTGACCACGTGCCTCCCACAGGCTAATCGAAGCTTCCTCATCTGACGGCAGCATTCCTGCAGGGCTGGACCTCTCGAGGCATAGCCTTGAATGTTGAGTGCTGCACTTCATTCCCCTGCATTCTATCTGTCAAGCAAGCCACAAACCAGCCCAGATTAGAGGGAGAGGAGAAAGTCTCCCCCGATTAGAGGAGAGGTTGGCATTGTCACACTGCAAGGGGAAGTGAGGTGGGGGGGAGTTTGCAATCATCTGTCTTTGTACACAATCAGCTACATTCAGTCACAGTGTGAAGAAGGCATCCAGTCAACACCAGTTTAAAGGATTATGTCCTTAGTTGCAAAGGCTTTGGAGTTACTTCCTCTCCTAGGAGAGAGTAACAGTGACATAAATTAGATGTCTTACTGGTGGGGAATCAGTTGAGTCACTGCTGAGTACAAATTCTGTTGCACACCATGGAGGGTGGTGGGGTGTTTTGGTTCTGGTTTGCAGTGGGATTGTCATTTCCCTTTGCTCCCTGGATATAAACCATACTGATATGGAAGGTTGACCCCATAATGACACCTTTATTTCTCTAAGAGAAACACCACAGGGGAGATTTGTCTACTATAGATTCACCAATAGCAAATAAGATGTATTGTTCTCTATTTGCTTTATTACTCTCTTATCTTCATAAGTAAAAAAAAAAAAAAGCTGTCAAATCAATTCAACAAATATATATTTAATGTCTATTTAGTGCCAGAGACATAGTCCCTGAAAATCAAAATGATACTAAAAGAAGGTGTGTGCCGCCTTCCTCGTGCCTGGTCTAGCCCAACTCAGGAGGTTTCATTAGATCCTGGAAGTACTGAATATTTCTTACTGTTCTTACTGTTGCAGCCTCAAGAACTACATCCACCAGGATTGGCTGCTTCAGCTACTCTGCTTTTCAGATGAAAAAGTGTGAGCAAGACCTAAGCAGCCAATTGCTTTGGGGGTGTGTGGTGCATTCGCACATGCTGCTCCTTCTGAGTGAAATGCTTTTATCCTCTTTTCTGCCTGACTTGCTCTTCCAATCCATTCTCTAAGTTTCAGTCCAGCTTTTGCTCTCTGAAACCACACCCTAACCCAGCCAGCTAGTCGGCCGCCCGCTTTCCAGCCTCCTCATTACCCCGGGCATATCTCCATACACACCCAGCACCTGCTGTTCCGTTGGTTTACGTGTCCAGCTCTTCCAGGACTTTGAGCTTCTGAGGCTGAGAACAAATAGAGAACAGTTTCTTGTTTATCTCTATAACTCTAAGCAAATTCTCAGTAAATGTGTGATAAATATTTAAGAAATGAAAGAAAGAAGAAACAAATGGATAACAAGCCAAAGAGCAGTAGATAGTTTGCACGAATATGCTGAAGCCCACAGGGCAAGTTGAGCTCTGCCTCTCATCTCAAAACAACAGAACCCATCCTGCTGCATGTTTGCCTTCCTCATTTTTTCTTCTTCTAGCAGACCTGAAGCAATTTAAAAACCTACAATCAATTGTTTTTTGTTACCCTCCAGGGATCCTAGATCAATGACTTTCTCTAAAAAGAAAGATCCCTATTCTTAACTGTGCGTGATCTTTTTTTTTTTCAACCAAGAAATTACATTTTATGTTTAAATGCTGAAATCATCTCTTCTTAGGCCACACAGCAATGTTATCTCCTATTTTGACAATTGCCATTGGGTTTACTTCGATTGCTAATTACTTCGATAATTTCATTAGAATCCTGCAAGCCTGCTGGTGAGGTTGGTTTTAACCAAGTACTACATCTTCTCTAGGGAGGATCACGCTTAGCCAAACGTTTAGAATGTGTTAAATCACATTCAGTCTCTCAGGATACTGATAAATGGGTGTCACTAGAGCTGGGGTAACAAAAGAACCTGGTCAAAACAATCAAAAATGTAATAAATGTTCAATGATGGGATTTTGTTTAAAGTAATGATGTAGTAGCATGAGGGGCTAATGCCTTTGATAATCTAACAAAGAAAGTCCCTGAACTCCTTGAGAGCAGACCTTCTGACATTCTTTATGTCATCACCATCAAACGTGACTGGCACACTCGTAGTAAGTTAGATGCCTGATTAATATCTGTAGTTGAGATAGGAGCATATCAGTCAGAAATTATTTGGAACCCACGTCCACTAGACACAGTTAATTAAACTATAAAACTTGGAGCAAAGTGCGTTGGGTGCTTTAAGAACTTACATTAATGAGTACATGCAGAAATGAAAAGCGATGAAGAAGACAGAAAAACACATGGAACCAAATGACAGGAAACAGCAAAGTCTCAGAGGGGCATTCACCAGGGGTGATCTTTCTGAGGTTCTCCTGAGCAACTAATATTCTTTTATTTTTATTTTTTTTTATTTCAGCATATTATGGGAGTACAAAAGTTTAGGTTACATACATTGCCCATGTGCCTCCACCCCAAGTAATAGCTTCAAGCGTGTCCATCCCCTAGACAGTGCCCATCGCACTCATTATGTGTGTATACACCCATCCCCTCCCCACCACATCTGCCCGACACCTGATTAATGTTATTCCTAAATGTGCTGTTAGGTGATGATCAGTAAAACCACTTTGATGGTGAGTACGTGTGGATGAGCAACTAATATTCTTTAATGCAACTTGATCTTTCCTGGCATAATAAATAAATAATGCCAGGAATTCCTTAGAAGGGTGCTTCTGCAGGGTGTGGTGGCTCATGCCTATAATCCTAGCCACTCAGAAGCTGAGGCAGGAAGATAGCTTGAGGTCAGGAGTCTGAGACCAGCCTAGGCAACACAGCAAGGACCCCATCTCTATTAAAAAAAAAAAAAAAAGAAGAAGAAGAAGGGTCGTTCTCAAACTTCACTATTACCTGAATTACCTAAGGTATTTTTAAAACACACAGATTCCCAGCCCCATTTCAGACCCACTAAATGAGAATCTCCTGAGAGGGGCCCAGGAGTCTATATTTATTTTTAAATCTCTTTAGGTAATTCTAACGATCAGCCACTCTTAGCTTTAGACCAGTGATTTAAAAACAACAACAACAAAACTGTAAGGTGTGTACCGCTGTGGGCCGCATTGTGTCCCCCAAAATCACATGTTGAAATCCAACCTCTAACATCTCAGAATGTGACTGTATTTGAAGATAGGGTTTTTAAAGAGGTAATTAAGTTAACACAAGGTTATTAAAGTGGGCCCTAATCCCATATGACTGGTGTCCTTATAAGAAGAAGAAATTAGGACACAGAGAGGTACCAAGGAAAGACCCTGTGAAGACAGGGAGAGGGTCACCATCTGCAAGCCAAGAAGAAAGGCCTCAGAAGAAAGCCACTCTGCCGGCACCTTGACCGGACTTGAATGGACTTCCAGCCTCCAGAACTCTGAGAAAATAAAGTTCTGTTGTTTAAGCCCCTCAGTCTGTGGTCCTTTGTTATGGCAGCCCTAGCAGACTAGCAAACGTACTGCCATGGTTAATTTACCAACTGGCAAACCTGAGTAACAAGAAGACATTGCTAACGGGGCCTTGTGTCATGAAGAGACACTATATTTCAAAGGGAAAACAGTCCCCATTAAAATGGCAGATTAATTGTTAAGTTTCAGTTCTGTTCCACTGCAACGGGGAGAGAAGTTGCTGAGGGAGAAGAGAAAAAGAGAAAAGCGCAAAAGTGAAAAGGAGTAACAAAGATCCAGTAAAATGGGAAAAATGAGGGACACTCAGGAAAACGGAAACCATAGCCCTTAAGGAATGCACCATAACACGATGACATTACGAAACAGCCTCCCCAGGAGGGAAACAATAAAAAGTAATGCCCAAGAACACCTTCAGAACTCACAGGGAACTTTGTGTGTCTTCCCTTGCCGGAGGGAAAAGCGTTCTTCCTTTCATTCATTTAGCCAACAGCCACGTGCAGCCCACCGCCCATGTCACAGACGCCAGGCCACAGTCGGTCATGCAGAGACGATCAACACGGGAGCTGTGCTAACAATGACAGTCTAGAAAAAGGAGTTCTTAAAAGCCTCCCCAAAGATCCAGTCCCAAGGAGACATGCTTAAACCTCCTCTAGGAGATCTTAGGGTGTTCCATTCTTTATCTCTTTGTAGATAAAGAAGGCAGGAAATCCACAGCTAATTCCTGTCCCTAACACCCAGGGAGTAGGTACATTTCCAATCACTGTGCCCCCTCTAGGCTGTGACAGGAACTGTACTTCCTTGACATCCTGACTCTAACACAGGGCCAGGCACATAACAGGTGCTCAATAAATATTTCTTGAATTAATTAACTAATGGCTCAGACAATCAAATCTGTCAACCCCGGGAGCCCTCCCCGTGCGTCTGTTGCACCTTCCCTCCCCGGCTCCCCGGAGCCTCCACTGAAGCAGCGGTGCCTTACTGGGGTCTCCCGGGAGAGGCCACATAAGGTAGTGTTGGGAAAACATAATTAAAAGCAACTTCTCCTCTCAGCCCAGAAAACCTCCCCAAAAAGGTAAAAGAGAAAGAGAACAATTTTATTATCAAATAAGTGTTAAACCAGAATGTGATGTGTATCACAAACAATTCCCTAAAGAGACTGCAATGACAGAAAGAAATCTTTTATAGAGCTAAGTGAATACAATCCATTGCACTCATGTTTCCAAGATAAAATTGCGAAGTGTATTGTATCCTCATGACTGGAGATAGGGCTTGCCATGTGAAGTCAGGGGACAGTTGAAATTAGGCTCACCTCCCGGAAACCTGGGAGATAGGGCCTAGTCTTCTTCAATGATCACATTTAAAGAAAATGGGCTCTCAGGTCCATGAGAAAACATTCCTGAGTTGTAAGACTGACAAGAGGTTTATTTAGCATTTGACCTTAAAGGTGGCAAGGCAGTCCCATGCTCCTGGACTCTCGTGATCATCAGGGTCTCCTTGGGCCTGGGACTGGACTGGCTCTAGACCAGGGCACACAGAAGCTGCCCCAGGACCGCAGGTGCTCTCTTAGCCAGGTCTCCAGGCACAGCACTGAACTCTAAGGCCACCTCTCAGGCCAGAAAGGTGAAACCTTTTTCTGAAAAGGTACTTGATAACCCTTTTGACCTTGAACTTAAGCAGCAAAGCACTGAAAGCACAGACTTTGAAACGAGACAGACCTGTGCTAAAATCCACACTTCACCATCTATGTTGTCTGATCTTGAGCTCATTAGTTAGTTAATTTTTCCAAGACTCAATGTCCTTGTCTATGAAATGAAGATAATAATACCTTGCACAGAGAGCACAGAAGTAGAGTTATTAACTGCTCTTATTACCATTACTGAAGCAAGAGAGTCAAGAGGTTTGAAGTGTACACTCTGAACCTGAACGCCTGGCTTTCATCTCAGACCCGTGTTAGGCAAAATTACATATCCTGTTCCTCAGTTTCCTCATAAGTAAAGTACTAGAAGAGTTGTGAGCCCATGTGAGAATTTAATAAATGTTGGCTATTATTTTATTTTTTCCACCTTCATCTCCCTTTTGCCAGTGGGGATTGGAGAAACAGCGTTCCAGTTACAGTCTCTCTTTCAAGTTGTTTCTTTCATTTTTAATTAGGTAGAATCCTTTGAATTGCAAGGTCTCTAGACAAATTATTATCCAGATTAAACTCATTTAAAAGCTAAATGGAAATAATTTGAAAACCTAAAGAAGCATAAAATTCCAAATTGCGGTACAGAGAAGGCCTCTGGCTTTCATCCTTATTTAAGGCTTTCTCCCTTCCCTCTTTATCTTTCTCTATTCCTGGCAGTTTCTGAATTACAGAGAAAAACCTGGCCTTTCATGTCTATTTAATACCTATTTAACAATTTACATTACTTTTAAGAGCCAACTACATCTCCGATGGGAGAGTTACTCTAATTGCTCTCCAAATACTTAGGAGGCATCATTCATCGTGATCTCTTCCCCAGGCTGAGATCAGATCTGGGGGCAAAGTTCAGTTAAATAAACCACCCTAATGTAGTCCACTCTAGCAACTAATAAACTAGCATATTAGGTAAAGCATATTTACGGTCTACATTGGTTGATCAAGTGCAAGCCGTTTATTCTTGTTTAAACTAAATATCAATGAAGTCCTAATGCCTTTTGTAGTGTCTTCTGAGACAGAAATGAACTGTCTCTCCATCTCAGAAACAATGCAGCCTCCCAGAATTGGTGGCATTAACTCCCAGATCTCAGGCTCTTCATCGGTTGAGTACTTTTGATTAATATTATTTCCAGGTTTGATTTGGGCAAGTAAGAAGCCAGAGCATGGCGAAGGGTGAATCGTGTGGCAGGTAGATAATGAATGTCATTTTTGTCACTATAGTCCAACAGAACACTGTTTAATTTAATCTTTCACTTTTTCACCAGCTGTGTTTGAATGCATTTTCCAGGATTGGCCTCACATAGATTTGGATCCTATATCTGCCATTTACTAGTTTTGTCACTGTAAGATAACAAATTAAACTCTCTAGGCCTCAGATTCCCGTTCTATAAATTATGGATGATGATACCTTTCTCATATGGCTATTTGGGGGATTAAGTGTGATAGTAAATCTGTACTCCCAACCACTGTGCCCACTCCAGACCTGTATGACCTATGTGACCCATAGCCTATACTCAGGGAACATTGGCTCCCTTCCCTCTCCCTCCCCCTCCAGTCAAAGGGTCTATTTGTCAGCCCCATTCTACAGATTCAATGCTATCTCCCCAACCCCATGGGAAAATAATTTACTTCCAACTTATCCTTCAAGTCCTCACTTTATCCTGCGTCCTTCATTGTCCTGTTCACCCCACATTGAAACCACCTCTCCTCTGAATCCCTCGATAGCTGTTATTTTTTCCATTCATACTACCTGGCACACTCTGCTGGTGGCCCATTTTTGCTTAGTCCCTTCTTTGTCTCCATTACTAGATCCTTGAGATTTTCTGTGGTCTACCGTGGTGTTTTAGTCACAATACATCTGCCTCTGAGTTCCTCTGAAAGCAAACCCTGAGGCAACCCTGGGTTAGGCTGTTTATTGGGAAGATGATCCCAGGAAGTTCAAGTGGGGAAATCAAGACAGGGAACAGAGGCATGCCAATAAAGTGTGCATCAATGAGCCGATGGCCATTGTGTGCCGCTAGAGTTCAGTTCAGAGTGCAGTTAGGTCCCTCTGAGAAGCATCCTTCAGAATTGTCCCACCAATGGATGCAGACGCTGGAGTGTTTATTCACTGTCTCTTACCCATCACTGATTAAGGATTGCCCCTGGAGCATCAGTTTCTGGCACTGCTGGCAGCCCTGCACGTGGCTGAGCAAGCTCTTTGTGTTGCACAGAGATAAAGAGAGAGCCATGGACAGGTCAAGTAAGAAGCTGCTGGTGTGCACTAGAGCTCTCTGCTGTGGCTGCAGGTGAACTTGGAGTCAGGACTTCCACATCATCTGCTATAGAATTTAATTAAAATCTAGTTAGTACTGAATAAATGGAAAAATAAATATCACAGAAACACTGCCTATATCATAACACAAAGCCACTATCTAGAAGAGTTATACCCACTTCTTTTTACACCACTAGTCTATTTAACACATAGTGTCTAAGGCTCAATTCTAGAGTTCTAGAGTGGAGATCATGGATATTTTGCTCTCTGGTTCTCTTTGGGAGACTGTTGAAGTCCCTGGGTATTGCTGGGAAAAACAAAGGGGAAGAACCTTTCTCAACCACTTCTCAAATCTTCATTACAAAATGCACAGTGACTTGTCCAAGTCCAAATAGTAAGTCAGCTCTCAGGCTGGAAAAACAACTTGGCATTTCTTAAGTTTTCCAAAAGCCCAATCAAGAGAGACAAATAATGAACCACTCACACAACCCACATCCTGGACTCTCCACCTAACTAACCATTCCATCCATACTTCCTTCGTGTTTTCCTTACTTCTACAAATACCATGACCCTATGTTTCCACACAGCTGCTATTCCAGGAGGACCACGGGGTGGCACAAACAACTCTGTGATTCTAAATAGCTTCTCTTTATCCCTCACTGCTTTTCCCATGCCCTGTGGGTGGTAAAATTAGAGGCCCATCACCTTAATGCCAACATGTAATGTTTTTAATCAGGTTACACAATTCGCAAGAAATTTCTTGGAGGAATGTCAACCTTTACATCTTACATTTTTCCACATTAATAATGATAAAATTAGCCTAAAATCAACTAATAAAAAAGTAAGAGCAGTAATAAAACCCTGAGCTGTTTATTAATTCTTATCAATTCCAATCCTTTTGTTTTGCAATGTCTTTCATTTAACACCTTAAAATAGAGCAAAAGTTTCCTCAGATCAGGCTCAGAATCTTCAATGATGCAATAAAATTTGACCAGAGCTTTGTGCAGACTCCTGCTCAGAATGAGGCCTTTAATAACTTATGAGCAACTCTGGGAAAATTGTGTGTACTCTCAAAGCTGACATCTCAACCAAAAATAACAATCTTCATGAGTGACTGTTCCAGGACAAAATAAAAGTGTGAAAAGTTTCCTCAGGATTATACTTTAAATTCTTCCTACCTGAACAGCTTCTTTCTTTCTTTGAAAAAAAAAAAAAAAACTTGATTATGGTGCTAAGCTAAAAGATCATTTTCTTCAGGTGAGTAATGCCAAATATTCTCAGTACCCAAGTTTTACAACCACCTTCAAAGAACAGGATTTTCAAAGTCACATGAAGACCAGGAAGGCTCAGGTAAAGAGCTTACTAACTGCAACTTTTTCCAGCCTACATTCTTAAGAAGCACCAGAGAGAGGGAGGAGGACCTGAGAGCACAAAAGGAGAAAAGTAAAACCAAAAAACTTGTGTACCAGATGCAGACTCAGGACGGCTTGAGCAAGATCCAAGGGGAGTTTAGAATGATCCTCAGCACAGGTGAAGATCTTGGAAGTGCTTAAAAACAGAAGTGGTGTCCACTAAAAAGAAATGTGGGCCCAGCCGCGCTGCAAGAGGAAAATAGCAAATATTTCATTCAATAGATACAGACGCTTATACATAGCACACTTTTACCTTGTTGGTCTTTTTCCACTTCCTGAGGCACAAAGGAGAAGTCATCTATGTCCTAGTTCTCAAAGTGGTTACAACCTAGCTGGGGACTTGATTGATATATTCAGGAAGAGAAAATAGACCCCTCCAGGCAAGCCCAGCCTGCAGGACTTCCGAACTCTGGTTGGAAGACTTCCAACTCTGGGGAAGACTGGCTCCCTTAAGTTATCAGTTAACCCCTCCGAGATCCCATCTGCTTACCAGTGAGGAACCCAGTGTGTCAGGAGAGTTTTATTTTGTAATTTTGACAGTGCTATGTAAGTGCTAAATAAATAGCAACTTTTATTCATCATTATTACTATTTTTATTTGCTTCCTTCATTAGTAGTATCTTCCTAGAACTTCCTGGAGGGTAGGGCAATGCCCTGTGAGTCCCACTTGGAACTCAAATGCACTTTCCTACTGTTATAAATAGTACTTAGGGGATACTGAATACTTCACAAATTAAATGTTTATTATTTGCCATTGGGCTACAACTACCACAGATAACATTCTTCCAGACACTGAACCCAGAATTCCCACCAAGGTCAACTTTACAGATAAGTGGCAGATGAACAGGAAACATTTGGAGCCATCCCCTTTGTTACTTGTGTCTACCAGGGGATGACAAGAAGATTGGTGAAATGAGCAATGTGTGCTCAGATTTAAGTCACTCAGTGGGAGGGACAAGCAGGGGCTGAAATCCAGGCCCCAAATTTCCCATTAGACGAGCCCCTGGCTCTGTGATAACAACATGGCCTTATTTTTCTTTACATGAAGGAGCCTCTGAGGGCCAAGCCCATGGCCCCTGGGGCTGTGCTGCTTGCAGGAAGAAACTTTCTCTAATTTCTCTGCCCTGAGAAGACACAGAGAGTTAGGTGACCCTGGCAGAAGCCTCCCAGTTGCACCATCTTGGGTGAGTCTTGTATCATCCCTGTGAGAGCTGTGACATCCTCTCACTACCTTCATCGGTTCCAGCTTCAGTACAGGGGTTCTGCCCTAGACCAACCCAGCCAGTCACATGAGTGCATCATGATAATGGTTGCTGGCTTGAAGATGAGTAGCCCTGGAGGTGGGGGCACTTCCCCCAGCATGACCCAGGGCCCAACCGCCCTCCTCTCTTTCCTGCAGGGCCAGTCCTGCCTCAGCCCAGCCACCACCCTGAGCAGGGCACACAGCGCCTTTGGGAGGGCCCGTCTAGCCCTGTCCTCCTCTGCCTGCTTCTCTCCTGGGGGCCATTCCCTGTCCTACCCAGTCTCTTCCAGAATTCTAGAGAATAAAATGTCTCCACCCAAATGAATAATTGAGTGAGCATTTGGCACGTCTCTGGCACTTACCAAACGTTGGTGGAATACGTAAGGGAGCAAAAATACACGGATGCACAGAGCTCAGTGGTGTGTATTACCTAACCAAGTTGAATTCCAGGTTGAGGTGCAAGCAAGCATTCTTGCAGAATGCATCAAAATGGACAAGTTAGTGCAAGGCATCTGGCTCCCCAGCACACTTCCTAATCATAGGAAATAAAAGCCTGTATGGCACAGAGGCTGGAATTCCTGCAGCCTGGAATGTTTTCTAAACAAAAGAACATAGACACCCTGCCTACGGAGGAAGCCAGGAGCCAGGGAAGGTTTCTTGGTAAAGAAGATGCAAGACACGTGCCTTTGACAAGAAGGGAGACAGTAAATGGACCGAGATTCCTGTCACTGGAACAGGTCCCCTTCCTACTTCACTGAACCCCCACAGCCAGGCTTGGAGCAAGGCACAGAGATGTGGCATTAGCTGTGAATCACCACCGTCAGGGAACACACGTCCCAACTCCAGAAAGGGCCTGCTTGCCTCTTTTCATTGAACAGCAATTCCCTCCTTTCCCAGGGTCTCAGGCTGGATGGAAGCAAGCTGTCCTCACACCCCCATTTGCAGCCTCAAAAACATCACCTCCAACACTTGCCCCAGAGAGAAATGCCAGAAATATCCACATCGCACCATAAAAGACAGGCTTGCCAGAAAACAGAAAGTTTTACCACCCCTTGTTAAGTGCACTTTCCAATGTCGCTCTTTGCCCTTCTGCTGGGTTTGAATGAATCACATCCTCAGGAAATACAACTGGTTGCATAAACCAGCACTCTGGAAAGTCTGAAGAAATATGGCTAGTTCAGCTGACTCACTGGATTGATGCAACTTTAAACGGAACATTTAAAACCTTGAAAGAGGCATGCCCTGTTACTGATTCTTGAATCAGTAACATTGGTGCCCAGGTGTTTGTCCAGGCAAAAGGCAAGTCAGTTTAACGTAGAGCCCTTGGTTCTTACCTAAATAAACGAATCTTGGGGAGCAGTTCTAAGGCTGGTCAGTGAAGCCAAAGCAGGTGGGAACCCAGCTTTAAGAAATAGTATGGCTGATGTTACCCTTAAACGAATTTCCTTTTTTAAAAAATTTTTTTATTTTTCTGTTTTTTATTTCAGCATATTATGGGGGTACTAACGTTTAGGTTACATATATTGCATTTGGCCCACTGGAGTCCATCCCCTGGATGGTGCACACCACACCCATTAGGTGTGAATATACCCATCCCTTCCTCCCCACTCCCACCTGCCCAACATGGGATGAATGTTACTACTATATGTGCACTTAAGTGTTGATCAGTTAGTACCAATTTGATGGTGAGTACATGTGGTGCTTGTTTTTCCATTCTTGTGATACTTCACTTAGTAGAATGGGTTCCAGCCCTTTCCAGGAAAATACAAGAGGTGCTAGATCACCATTATTTCTTATAGCTGAGTAGCACTCCATGGTAAGAAAGGTATTGGGGCCAGGCACAGTAGCTCATACCTGTAATCCCAGCTCTTTGGGAGGTTGAGATGGAGGATCACTTGAGGCTAGGAGTTTGAGACCAGCCTGGGCAACCCAGAGAGAACCCTACCTCTACAGAAAAATTTTAAACAATTAGCTGGGCATGGTGGTGCGCACCTGTACTCCCAGCTATTTGGGAGGCTGAGATAAGAGGATTGCTTGAGGCCAGGAGTTTGAGGTTATAGTGAGCTATGATTGATGATTGCACCACTACACTCCAGCCTGGGTGACAGAGGAGACCCTCTGTCTCAAAAAAAAAAAAAAAAGAAAAGAAAAGAAAACAGAAAGATATTAGGGACCTTACAAAGAGAGGCTGTGTGTCCTTAGAGCATCTTTTATCAATGTACCGGAAAAATTAAAGAGATTTGAAACTCTGAGTCCAGAGATAACTTTAAAAGAAGAAACAATATAGTCCTTTATGTTCCACTGTTTGCCTCTGTGTTCTGGCCTTGATGGAGTGACTGGGCGCCACTGAGGGAGGTGAGTAAAGCCGGCTGGCAATGCTACAGGAAATCGGGTGTGAGGCCTGTTTGTGCCACGCAAATAAATAATACTCCCAGACACAGGCAGGATTTCCATTTAATTTTCCAAAATTAGAATGAACTAGACCTAAAAACGATGGGCAGTGAAGCGGAGTTACAGTATGATCTGAGCAGACCACATAAACACAGCAACTTCCCTCTTCCTTTTGCTTGCATCAGCCCCAGCTACCTGACTACAGACCCGGGCGAAGGGCTCTCAGAAACCAGAGCACCAGGAAGAGTGGTTTGTGCAGCCGAGTTGATGGGAGGGAACCGCAGGGATCAGTCCTGATTGGGCACAGAAGAAACTCACACCAAGTTACAAGACATAATTGCATTTGTAAGCTAAAACAACACCTCCCTCCAGATCACGATTTCTAAAGTTTCATTCCAATCCATGTCCCTTTAGTCCAATTCAAGCTTGTGGCTATGAATTCAAAATAAACAGAGCTGATTTGGGAAGCCACAAAGCTTTGCAGAGACAAACGAAAGCCAGTTGTTATTGTTAAGGGAAAAACTATACATATCTTTGACTCAAATTAGAGGAAAGGTGGGGCCAAAAGCCAAATGGTTTAAAATTTGAAAATATCCTCTTTCTAAGAGCAGATTGGTCTTAATAAGTTAATGCCTGATAACAAGGCTGTGCAAAGTCCAGGGTGGATGGTCCCAATCTCTCCAGCCCAGCCCTGATTCTCACTTGGGAGATCTAGCACCTGGAGCAGTCCTGCCCTTTGCAGACAACCCTGCCTGCTTTCTGGCCTTTCTCCACCTGAATCACCCACTCCAGCGCACCCTTAGCCACCATTCTCTTCAGTGAGAAGCTCTCTTACAGGGAAACCACCAGCCCATTCAGCCCCTTGGTGTGAAATGTGAAAACACGACCCTGGCACCTCTGAGCGGCAGGGAGCAGCCTTGGGCGAACCATGCTGGGCTCCCCGCTCATCTCAGAGGGTCACAGGCCAGCACAGGTACATGCCCCACGGCCATGTCCTCATTCTCCCTCAAACTCTAACTCACAACCCAACTTGGGAAGCATCCAAGCATGTCCCACAACACCTGGTGCTTCATGAAGAGCCACAGGTGACAATTTCCTAATCTCATCTTGCTAGAATGCTAATGAAAGGGGCTTAGAAGAAAGCTCCAACCAGGGCCCTCCTCAGACCTTGTTTTTTATGTTGATTCTAAAGTGATTGCTGTTTATTGTTGAAAGTGCAAAAGCCTATCCTACCTCTTTCTAAATTTGGGATCAAGATTGAATAGAAATTTTGGGCATTTTTGCATAATGGATCCTACTTATTTTCCCATGATATTAAAAACTTTTTGGAAACATTGTTTCCAAATGCATAATACAGACGCATAATATTGCCTTGCACAGAAGTTCCTTAAGCATCCACTGGGCCTGACTGTGATATGTTCATTTACACATGACCCGTTATTGCTTGTGGTTTGGCTTTTTAGCCATTAGAGGAAAAAGCAAGGTGTGTGTAGACAAACAGACAAACAGACTGGGCCTCTGCTTCTCTACCCCTGGGGAAGACTAAATCCTCTAGATGAGTTGGAAAGCTGTCACTTGGGGAGGCAGTGTGCCAAGAACACCTGCTGGCACCTCCACCTTCCTTGCCCCTTCCCCTCTGCCTTTGTCCGGGAGGCTGGGTCATTATGGGCCATATCAAAGGGCCCCCTTGCCCTCCAGTGAGCTGGCCAGTGAGCTTGGTGAAAAGGGAGCTGGCAGGAGATCAGAGAAAGGGAGGACAGGTAAGTGGAGGCATCTGTGCCCCTGGCTTCCTTCCTGCTGGGTGGCCTCCACTGAAAGGTACAGCTCCTTGTGTCCCAGCTTCCCTCCAGGTGGCTTCGACATAGGACTCTGTCCTGGTAACCTCTCTCCCTGGTCCCTCCAGGCCCAGGCTGTTTCTAGCCCCACAGTATACTCCCCAGGGTTCCCCAAAACCTGCTCAAACCTTTGTAAACAGTTCTTTGATTAAACCCTTCTTAAATTACTCTTATTTTTTTTCTGGGGCCCTGACTGAAATAGGACAAATGCAAATGGCCCTTTAATTTTAGCAGGACTGTGTAATACACCTACAGGTAGGTCAGCCCCAGGTGTCCACAGACCATTTTGCCTTTTGACAGTCCTTTGAGTCTCTACCATGAAAAAGCAGGGAGCAAACTGGAAAATAAGTCATAGAATGTGTCAGCCAATAACATGTACTGTATGGATGGGACAAACAATATGCTCTACAAGCACGTGGGAAGGAAAAAGGGTGAGGAGAAGGACACCCTCAGGCCACACTCCTGAGGGTGGGGACAATTGCAATGGTGTGAGGCAGCCCCCACCTGGATCAGAGAGCCTCCTTGCCTATAATAAACTAGAGCAAACACGGCCTACAATTCACAGCCTGTTCTGGCAACAAAACAATTCCTGCCAAGGGGAGGTATATGAGACCCAGCACATCCTTCATTCATATGACAAATGTTTAGTAAATATTTATCAATATCCTCTATACCAGGCCATGTTGCCTTTTATCTTGGTTGTGAAACTAGAGGCAAGTCTAGTTTCACACATACACACACACACACACACACATACACACACGTATCACAATCATCATCATCATCACGACCATCATCACCATCACCATCACCATCATCATCACTGCCATCACAATCACCACCACCATCATCACCATCTTCACCACCACTGTCACCATCACCATCATCATCACCATCACTATCACAATCATCATCACCACCATCATGACCATCACCATCATCACTACCACCCTCACCATAATTATTACCATCACCAACATCACCATCACCATCACCACCATAATCTTCATCATCATCATCACCATCATTACCACAGCTACTATCATCACCACCACTACCATCATCACCATCATTACAATCACCTTCATGATCATCATCACCACCACCATCATGATCATCACCATGATCATCATCATCATCTCCTACCTGCCATTAGACTTTGGTTCCTCACCTTTAGAGTAATGTCCTCTATCCTCCATCACCCAGGACTCTTCCTCCTCATAAGTTTTACATAAGATAACCAATATCCCACTCTGGCAAACTCCAAACTTTCAGGTGTCTCATTTCTTCATCTTCCACCTTGTAGAGACATCTAGGACTTCAATTTTCTTGGATCCCCTTCCTCCCTTATTATTGCTCCCAGTTTCCCAACTGGTCTCCCTGTTTTCAGTATCTCCAACATTCAAAACATCCTCCACCCTGCCATCAGGGGATGTATCTAAAATTACCTCTGCTCATGCCACTCCCCAACATCTTAGCAATTGTAACCTTGCTGAACTCTTTCCCCTTCTTTAAACTTGACTTTGGCTCATGTGCTCTCCTGCCCAGGATGCCCTTTCCTCTCTCTGCCTTGGTAAGGCATTCCCTCTCGGTACCCTTACATGATTCTCTAACATCATTAAATTTACTGACAATGAGTTTTGCTTTACCTGTACTACGACATTGAGTCCCTTAAAATACCATACTCCCCACTCCCTCTAACCCCCCAACCCCATCCATGTGCCTGAGGGGGAGGGAAACAGCCTCAGCAAAGGAGACTAGAGGACTATCGGGTAGGGACCAGACAGAGGAATTATACCCAAATCTCTACAGCTATTCAGCCTGTCAGCCTTTATTTAATAATGGGGACACTAAAAAATGGCAGGCGCAGCTTATGACTCAATAAATTGTCAAGGCAGATCACACTCTGGAGGCAACAAAAAAATACGTTTGCAAACCAACATATCAGCAATTACAAATAAACCAAGTAATAAAACTTGGGCAGCAAGGTTAGAAAAGGTCAAACCCAACACATGGGGAGTACTGTTGCTCCTGAAGTGAAATGAGATATATCAAGAATGGTCCCAATAATGGAGAATGAAGTAGATGAAGTTGTATTTCCACACCTGTCATTCAATAAGCTATGAAAGAGCTTGAAAAAATAGAACAAAAGTTCTATTTATTATATGGCACTTAAAAATATTATCAAAGTACTACATGTACAAAATTAAAAATCCTAAGTAGGACGGAGAGCTGAGAGCACAGTGCAGCCACATGCCTGGCTCCAGCCCACACAGTCCGTGTCTGGGTGAGTGTGGGCCCCGGCTATGGCCGAAATGGTAACTCAGAGTGAGGCTTAGCATGACAATCTAGAAACTCTGGAGTCCACCTAGCCAAACTCTTTTACAGGTTGATTCCACAGTGACCCTATCCGTCTAACAAGTAGCCTTCCAAAATATAAATGGAGCAAGATTCCACATTCTTCAATGGTGCTTCCCTTGACAAGATCCTACTAAGTATTAGGAGAAGATTCAATGAGTTTTACCATTCTGTAACATCTAAGGCTGGAGAAAATGACAAACAGTCCAAAAATGCTCAAGTTTGCATATGGTAAGAAAAGAATTACCAATTATGAAGAAAAAATTGAGAAGATCTCTCAGAAATTTTTAAATTACTAATATTACAAGTAGAGGAAAAGTTTGTTAGGATAATGCTCTTTAAGTATCAACTGTGCAGGAAAAATTAAATGGAAATAGTAGAGCAAATAAAAATTATAAGAGAAACAAAGAAAGGAAAGGAAGGAAGGAAGGAGGGAAGGAGGGAAGGAAGGAGGGAAGGAGCCAAAAGCAACTAATCTATGGCTCTTCTGTAACAATTGACAATTCCTTAAATTGGAAGGCAAAGTTTGGTACAGAATTCTTGAAAATTAGAAAGAAACAAATTAACAAAGAACAAGTAGGAAAGAAATACATCAGTGAGGAAAAATAGTTATTTGAAGCAGATCATAATCTTGACACATCCAATATCCAGTTCTTGGAGGATGCTGGAAACAACAGAGAGGTTAATGAATCTTCACCCCAGGAAATGGATGGCTTGCAGCTGAGGATGAAAAGGATGATCTAAACTATAGTCCTGCCAATCCAGAGAGCAACTTGGCAGGTAATGTCCTCAGGCTCATGTCTCCATCTGCAGAGAGACTTAAATGCCATCTGTGGTATGCTGAGGCGGTTTTGGTTTTCTTTTTTTTTCTTAATAAAAAATAATTTTTAGGAGAATATTCTTCTGATAACTTTCATCATTTAACTTAAACTGACTTTAAAAGTTGTTTTTTTAAAGTTATGACAACAGCAACAAAAACCGTCCCATTTTACCCTGCCCAGTCTCTGATAGATTCACGTTGCTGTCATCTCAATTAAGATACACGACAGTTCCATCACCACCAAAAACTCTCCCGTACTATCTTTTTATAGTCACATCCTCCTTCAACCTTTGCCCTTTAACAATCATGGACCTGTTCTTTATCACCATTGGGTTGTCTTTTTCAGGAATGTCATATAAATGGAATCATCTGATATGTAACACTTTGAGACCACCATCTCTGACTCAGCATAATGCTTTTGGGATCCATCCAGTTTATTGCTTATATCAACAGTCCATTCCTTATTATTGTTAAGTAGTTTCATTGTATGAGTGTAGTACAGTTAGCCATTCACCCATTGAAAGACATCTGAATTATTTCTAGGTTTTGGCAATTATGAATAGAACTGTTATTCACATTTGTATACTTTCCTCTAGAGCAAATACCCAGGAAAGAATTGTTGAATCATAAGTGTGTGTTTAACTTTATAAGAAATTGCAAACCCCATTTTCTGTCCACAATGTTTAAGAGTTCCAATTGCTCTACATTCTTGTCACCACTTGCTATTATCAGTATTTTTAATTTAGCCATTCTAATAGGTGTGTAGTGGTTTCTATTGTAGTTTAATTTGCATTTCCTGAGTGCTAATGAGGTTGAATGTCTTTTCTGGTGCTTATTTCTATTCTTATATTCTCTTTGGTGGAGTGCCTGTAGATCAATTAGGACGGAATTGAAATCTTCACTGTGTTGAGTCTTCCAATTCATGAGCACATTGTATCTCTCTCCTTTATTTTTTAAGAAAATATACTTAGTATAATTTTAATTTTAAAAATTATTAAGATTTTATTTATGACCCAGAATATGGTCTCCCTTCCAGAATATTATATGTGCATTTAAAAATAACGTGTATTCTGCTTTTGGATCTAAAGTTCTACAAATATCAATTAGATGGTTAATGGTGTTGTTCAATTCTATATTCTTGGGGATTTTCTATCTATTGGTTCAACCTATTAATATTTCTGAGAGAGGAATATTGAACTCCCCAACTATAATTTTTTATTTATTTCTCTTTTTAGTTCTGTCAGTTTTTGCTTTATGTATTTGGAAGCTCTGAATGTACATACACACTTAGAATTTTCACATCTTCATGGTGAATTGACTTTTTTATCCTATGCAATCAATATTTCATCCCTGATAATCTTCTTTCCTCTGAAGTATACCTTGAAATTAATATAACCACTCTAGCTTCCTTTTTATTAGTTTTTCATGGTATATCTTTTCCCATTCTTTAGCTTTTAACTATCTGCATCATATTTGAAGTGAGTTTCTTGAAAACAGCATAGAGTGAAGACATTTTTTAATTCATTCTAACATCTGTTTACTAATTGATATGTTGAAATGATTTACATTTAGTGAAAGTATTGATATGTTTAGATTTATGTTTACATTTTATTATTGTTTTCTGTTTGTGCCCTCCATTTTTCATTTCCCTGTTTCCTCTTTCCTGCCTTTTAGGGGATTATTTGGGCATCTTTTATCATCCTATTCTAATGTATCTATTGTGATTTTTTTCTGTTTATGTAATTTTTTTAGTGGTTGCTCTAGGGATTACAAAATACATAATCAACTTTTCATAGTCTATTTAGAATCAGAAACCTTAAAACCCTTCCCTTCTTAGTGTTACAGTTGTATTAAATGTCACATCTGTCAGTACTGAAAACTTCATCAATGTTATACTTGTGCTTTCAACCATGAAATGCATTTTTAAAGCACTCAGGAGAAGAATAGTCTGTTATATTTACCCAAATACTCACCAATTCTGTTGCTTCTTCTTCGTTCTTGAAATTCCAAGTTTCTTTCTGGCAGGCATTATTTCATTTCCTTCTGAACTCCCTTTAGCAATTCTTTTAAAGCAGGTCTATTGCCTAAAAATTCTCTTTGTTTTTCTTCATTTGAGTTTGTCTTTATTTGACTTTCATTTCGGAAAGCTATTTTCACTGTATATAGAATTCCAAGTTGATAGTTCTTTTTTTTTTCCCCCAGCACTTGAAAATGTCCTGCTACTTCTTTCTGACCTGTGTGGATGCTGATGAGAGAATTGCTGTCATCAGCTCATTGTTCTCCTGTAGATTATGGATTGTTTCTCTCTGAATGTTTTAAGAATTTTTCTTTGTCTTTAGCATTTCAGAAATTTGAGCACTACATGTTTGGGCATGCATTTCCTTGATTTTATCCTGCATGGGGTCTGCTCCACTTCTTGAATATGTAACTATATGTTTTCCTCAAAATGCATGAAGTTTTTAGCTGTTATTTCTTCAAATCTTTTTTTAGCACCACATTCTTTCCTCTCTCCTAGAAATCCCATGACACAAATATTATACCTTTTGCTGTTGTTCCACAGGACCCTGAGGTTCTATGCTGTTGTTTTGTGTGGTTTTCCCAATATTTTTTTCTCTCTGTTGTCCAGACTGGATAATTTCCATTGATCTATCATCAAGTTTCACTATTTCTTTCCTCTGTCATCTTCATTCTGCTACTGAGTCTTTCCAGTAATTTTTAATTTTGTTTACTGTGATTTTTAGTTCTAAAATTTCCATGTGGTTTTTCTTTAGGTCTTTTATTTCTATTGTAACTTTGTTCCAAAAGTGTTCACAATTGCTCCTTTGAATATTTTTATAATTGCTATTTTTAAGTCTTTGTCAAATAATCCTAACATCTGTATCATCTGTTTGTTGGGATCTGTTGGTTGTCTTTTCCCGTGCAGGTTGACAAGTTCATGGTTCTTTGTATACGAAGTAATTTTGAATTCTATCCTGAACATTTTGAATATGACTTTATGAGACTCTGAGTCTTGTTTAAGTCCTGTGAGAGAATGTTGGTATTTTTGTTTTAGCAGGCACTTTCCTGGTTAAGTTCAAGTCATAAGTTCCAACTCACTTTCTGTGGACTGTGCTTACAATGTCAGTTCAGGTTTCAAAGGCTTTACGTACTATTCAGATCTGTCCTGTGAGTATGTCGCCCAGTGTTCAGTCTGGGCCCTGTGAAGAGGCCTATCTGTTTGCTCCGTTCTCACAGTTTTTGGAATACTAATTAGGAGCGGATCCACCCATGCATAGGTTGGAGATCAGCCCAGATGTCCATAAACAGATTTATCGGATCCGTTTCCTGTGTTCTTCCTTCTCTGCTATCTTCCCAGTACTTTATGGTTCCCTGGGTCTTCTTTTTTTTCAGTCTATCAGCCAAAAATCAGCCACTTCTGTGACTGAGCCACATCTGGGGCCCAAAGACAAGAGGCGAGAGAGAGGTTATAAGGGTAGGGTGGGGGGGTTGGAATTGCAGCTCCACCAAATGAAAAATGAAGTCTCCCCTCCCTCAGAGTTTTGCCTCTTGTAGGTTTTCATGCCAACCACTGCCCCCACTATAAGATTGCCTGGGGCCAAGAATGAAAGAGAATGGAGAAAAAGGAGAGGGAGGGAAAAAAAACCCAAGGATTCCCTCACTCTCTCCGACCTGTGAGAGTTCTCTTTTCTGTTCCTCAAGCCAGACTAGAGGGATTTCCCTGGCTCTCGGTCTGTTCTGCAGTGCTGACTTGTAGATTGTGACTGTGTAAAGATTCAGTTGGAGGTACTGGAGGAAAACATACTGTGAATTCACTGCTAGTTTGGTGTTACTGTAATCAGGCCCCCCATTGAACAAATTTCACTGATCCCTATATAATCTTCTCTCTTAATTAACTACTGGACCTTTGAGTTGTTTACCAGAAATGGTGGATTTTCTGTAAGACAAAGGAGCTGAGATTCTGAAGACCCCTGGGCAGACGTCCTGATGCCAAGATTCACCATCCGCAGGACCTGGCCCCAATGTATGTCTCCCCTTGAAAGACCTGCCTCAAGACATGTGGTCCCTCCTTTAAAAGCCCCTGATCTCCCTTAATCAGAGAGATGAATTTGAGGCTGCTTCTCCTGTTCTCCCACCAAGACGTCTGTCATAATAAAAATTCCTTTCTTCCTTGGTAGTCTTCATTGTCTCAGTAATTAGATCTTTGTGTGACGAGCACCTGGACCTAGACCAAAACCCCCTTGCAGTTTCAACAATATTACTCCAAATTCTGCTATTCTTCCCCAGTCTGCCTGCGACTGCACACAGAGGGGCAGTAGCACATTCTTGGAAGAGACCAACCAGCTGCTTGGTAGCAGGTTGACTTTATTTAAGCCTTCAACCTTCACAGGGGCAGAAATTTATCCTGACTGCTAATCTTCCTTTTGTAAGTTCCAGGAACACAGGCTAACTCCACAGAGTTCTGGAGGAGCTATTCCTAGAACATACACAAAGAAAGTGGATCCAAATGGTGCAAGAGGTGAAATGAGATGTAGGCTGTGGTGTGCTGCCCAGATGCCTGACTTTAGGACCAAAATGCTCATTCTCCCAATGCTGGGAGTCCCACCAGGAATTGCCGGGGAGAGTCAAGCCAAAGAAATCCACCTTACCCAAGACCACACCACCTCCCTGGAGCCAGCTCACATCCAGGGACTGGTTGAGGTGGAGATAGAGCTGGGGCAGCATCAGTGCAAGGGAGGGCAACACTAAAGAGCCATCTCAGCTTGAGTTCCCCATGGAACTGACTCTTTCGTTGAACTCCTTCCTTTGCCCAATCCTATTTCCCCCCGCAGTGTTGAGTGGAGGGCTCTCTCCAGTAAACCTCCTGCCCACAAACTGTCCCAGAGTTTGCTCCCCAGGGACAAGCGAAGATACTAGGTCTAACCATGGCATTCCCTTTGTGACAGGAATTGGTTTGGAAATGGGCACGTAACTCAATTCAGATTAGTATGAGGTGAGGAGACGTGTTCTGGAATCTTCTGGGAAATTTTCCTGACACTAGAGAGAACCATAGGAAGAGATATCTGTCTCATTTTGAAACTAAACCTGAACAAGAACTCCTGCAGCTCCAATTGCTGCTGACAAACGTATTTTGACCCCAAGAACAACCAGTCTCAGAACAAAGTTTATACTGTGAATAGAATGGTGAGATGGAAAGAACCTGAGTTCTTAATGACATTGAGTTGCAAGGTCAATGCACCCAGAAGGCCATCTCATTTTTAGATGTCTCGTTATATGGGCCAATACATTTCTTTATTATTTAAAGCAGCTTGGAGGTTTCATTTTTGTTTGTTTCTGCTATTGGCAACCAAAACATCTGATACAAATGTCCGTCTCACTGACTCTCCCTTCCTATACCACTTCTAGAAGAGATTTTCATAAATATTCAAAAGAACTTGGGACATTTACAACCTAGACCAAAAAAAAAGTGAACTGTAACTAAGTGCAGGAGACTGATGGTACGTTTTCTTTTCCTTTCTTCTTTCTTCTTTTTTTCTTTCTTTCTATAGGTCACCAATGATATTTAAAAAAGAGAGACCTAATTGAACAAATATATTTTATGTAATAATTAAGACCACAGTGATATTTGCAACTGGGTTGAAAAAAGTACCCTAAATTCTATTTTTAGGATCAAAGTACAATCTAGGTCATGAATTTGATATATAATTGGAACTTCTGAAAACTCTCTCGGTAATAAACAGGTAAAGTCAGACACCTGGTAATTGCATAGGGTATTTATATGCCTGTGGAGGAGGAAGAGAGAGATTTTTGCAAAATTACTTCAGAAGGAAAATGCCTGCAAACCAGATATAGTTCCAAAAGTGATTCAGTTTGCAACTTAAAAGACAAACAATCCATTATGACAACCCAAGAAAACATTACTCACTCCCACACAGAGTATCTTGACTCAAACTCTGAAGGTTAAAAAACTACAATTTTGGAAGACCAGAAAGGAAAGAGATTTCAAGAAGCAAAGCTTTCCGCCCTTTCATTGGGAACACCGTATCTGCCATGCCTCCAGGTTCAAGGGTATGACAATGGAACATTCTTTGCTCTGATTTTAACTATTGCAAGGCTCTCTTCTATCTGCTGAATTGATTGTGTTCTCTTCTTCCTCAGCACTAGCCATTCCAAAACTGTTTCCTCTAAATACATAATCTAAATACATAATCTAACGATTCTATCATTGTGGATAACAGTCAAACCACAGGCCTGAATTTAGGGGACAGGTTTTAATCTGAAGGACTGCCCACCAGCGAACTAGGTGGCATTGAGAAAATGTCTTTCTCTCTCTGAGCCTCCATTTCCTCATCTGCAAAATGATCCCTTCTGCCTCCATGATTATAGATTCCTGGGGAAATGAGAGGTGTTGTCTAAATGCTGGTGTGGCTTGTGGCAATAACTCATTTTTTCGTTCACCCACCCACCCACCATTTCACAGTTCAAAGTTTTAACTCAATTTACAACCTACATTCTCTGTTGCAGAGAAACTGGAGGGTGAGGAAATTTCTTCACAAATACTCAAGACAGAAACATCAAATCCTCTTCCTCCAAATCTGCAATCAACCTCTGCTTTACTTTTGTGCCTTGGGAGTTAACCCATGTCATCAGTGCAGAGGAAAACTGAATCAAACACTTCTGTTCTTTCTCTGCTTCACATTTTAGAAACAATCCAAGGATCACACTGGAGTAAGTATAACTGATTTTGCAGTAAACATAGGTTAAGGTGGTGGTGAGAATGGAATGGATGAACCTGGAGTCCTTCAGAGGCATATTAATGAGACTGGGTCTTCAAATGTGTACAGAGATTTGCCCTTAGTTCTCTAAGTGCTAACCCCAAACAAACATCTAGCAAGGTCCTCAGGCCACAGCATCAAAGCCAACTGCATGACCCACGAGACCAGGGAGAGAAGAGCTGGCTCAGAAACACAGCCCAACACAGAAACAGTGACGAGAATCCATGGAGTCCTTTGCAAGACATCTATCCTGGACACTTCAAAGAGTCAGTGAGAAAGAACAGAGGGAGAAGAGGAAGCTGCTCTAGACTGAAAGTTACTGAAGAAACATAGCAGACAAATGCAATGCACTAACCTTGACTCTAATGATATTCTGGAAACAATTTAGGAAATTTGATTATTGAATATGTGTTTGGTATTACTGAATTAATGTTCCTTAAATGTGAAAATGATATTGTGATTATTAATTAGGGAAATGAAGACCATCATTGTTCGTGGGAAATGCACTATATAGAATTATATGGGAGTGATGTGTCATGATGCCTGCATACTACTTTCAGGTGGCTTACAAAAGGAAAGTGTGTGTGTGTGCATGTGTAGGTATGGCAAGATGCTAATAGCTTTAAATCTAGGAGGGCAGAATATGTATGTTAATTATTATGGCTTTTTTTTCAATTTTCCAAAGTTTTGAACATTTTACAAAATTTAAGAACGGTATATAACTCAGCCAGGCTTGGTCAGAGAGCATGTGGGTTTCCAGGGGTCTCATGGCTATAAGCTCCCAGGATGTTTCCCCTTCTCAGAAGCCACTTTGCTTCTAGTTCTAGAAAAAATCATTACTGACACTTGCGAGGGCCAACCACATAACTTACAATTGCTTTTAAAAAAAGGCATAGGAGGGAAATAGTTTATCCCCAATTTACAGAGGAGAAAAGAAGTACACTCAAGTTAGCTAACTTGCAGAGGTCCCTGCAGGAGCCATGTTGATATTCTACCCAGATCCCCTGAGTCTCTTTGACCAGTTCTCTATGCTCACCCTCCAGCTTCCAGATCCTTCACTCCCAACAGGTCTCACTGCAACCTTCTTCAGAGGACTAACCATGGGCTACTGGAGCCACTTCACCAAGACTCCAAAGTCAGGAGAACCGGAAGTGCTAGGGAGTTCCGTCCTTCCGAAGTGACCCATGGCAATGGCTGTCTCATCAGTCTCAGGAGGCCAGGAATTCCTTTCATTTCAGTTTAGTCCCAGAAAATAAATCCTCCCTTCATTGTTGTCATTATACTTTCAAAGATTACCTGCTTATTCCCAAAATCAAGCCACTTCCCTCCCAAACACCCTGATATCCCACACACACGTGTGTCATTTCATCCTGCGTGCTTCGGTTGCCATGGATGAGCAGTGCTCCAGGATACAGTTTCACAATGACAGGCTTGAGCTGTATTCTCTCTCCTTCAGAAGACACAATCCTGACTCTAAGTTGTCCCAAACTTCCTTGTGAGGAACGTGTGTGATCACAATGCCGGGACTTTGTGGAATCTATTCTTATGTTCAAGGATTTCTTGTGCTTCCTTCCCAACTCTTGGCTGAATTCCAGAACAAAGGTTGGCTGAATAGCCGTATACTCTGGGTTCATATTGTTAATTTCAGGAAGTGATAATCAAAATATATAACAACTGGTAAGCACAGAGGCCACCAACTAAGAATGGGTGGGTGCAGGCAGAAGATGGACCCGAACAGGATCCTGGGGGACACCTCCCTTGCTATGCCAGGTATGGACCCTCCAGTAGCTGGACTGTGGGGAGCTCTAGGGGGTGTCTTGGCCGCGGAGGAGCACTCAGGTGGGGCCTACGGCAACAGTTACTTGCAATAAGATACAGAAGAATTCCCATACCTCATAATCATCACAGCTGTACCACTGTGGACAACCTGACCATCAGTTCTGGTTGTGTTTTAATGGTTGGAGTCATAGAAAAAAATTATTTTGAAGCCATATAAAAGAGAGAGGATAAGAATGAATAAATACAAACAGAGCATTCAAAGACAGACACTACATACAGATACATATAAACCATCTCTCTCTCTGTCTCTCTCTCTCACATATACACAGAAAAACAAACAAAGCTCCACACCAATGGCAGCAAGCATTTTTTTGCACCCAACTTTCAAACTTCAGTCCCTCTAAGGTAATATTTTAAGAACTTTTAGTGAAAAGGCTGTTTTGATGCCTTCTGCTGTTGAGGTTCCTGGCCAGTCAGCCAGGAGCCAACCTCAGGAAAATGTGAACTGTTATTCAGCAAGCAGGGAGGAAACTAGTCAAAGTAGGGAGGAGAGCAATGATGATAAACAATATTATTCAGGAGAACCCAGGAGGGGAAAAAGCAACACTGGACAAGATAAGCGTGGGGGAACAAAAAGGCCCAGGAACAGAGCTTTCCCTTCTAGGATATATAGAAAATTTTCCCAGTCCTTAGGCCCTAAAATTGTCCTTGGTCAGCAGAGTCTACACTGACTGACACTGTCCCCTCACTCCTCAGTCAGCTGCTGCCATGAGCAAAGCACCACTGAGACCAAAAAGAAAAAAATGTTGAATTTGAGAGACAAATTTAATCATGTTTCCTAATTAGGAGTTTTACTTCGTTGCTCACTAATGGGCAATTTAAAATCCAGACACAGTGAGAGAGTAAGCTAACTAAACAGAAGATGATCTATCTGTCTCTGAGGTGTAAATATTGCTACAAACTCCAGGTGGAGATTTCCAACCACTGGGTCAACACGGAGTACAAACCCATGCAAGTAGAGAGCTCCAAAACTGCACATGGGTGAAAAAGTTCTTTTGTGACTGTCTTAGTCCATTACTGCCACTATAACCAAATGCCTTAGACTGGGTGGTTTATAAACAACAGAAATTGATTTCTCACAGTTCTGCAGGCTGGGGAGTCCAAGATTCAAGGCTTCAGATCAGCAGATTCAGTGTTTGGTGAGGGCTCACTCTCTGCTTCATAGATGGTGCCTTCTCAATGCATCCTCTCCTGGTGGAAGGGGCAAAACAGCTCCCTCAAGCCTCTTTTATGAGGGCACCAAAGCCTTCCATGGGGACAGAGCCTGCATGACCCACTCACCTCCTAAAGACCCACGTCTTAGTATTATTGCATTGGAGATTAGGTTTTAACATACAAATTCAGGGCAGGGGGGAGAGAGGCACATTCAGATTGTAGCAGTGACCCTCCATCACACCATCCATTCCAAGGAGTTAAGATTTATCTCTAACAGAATCTGTCACCAGAAAGGAGTTTTCTGATTTAACTATGATGCCACTATGATAAGAAAAATGAAATAACTGTTACAACAGATTTTTGTTTTTCCTGATGATCTCAGAGACAGGAATAATGCTAAATGCGGATATCAAAATAGTTAGAATGACTGCATTGGTAGACATTAACCTTAAAAACCAAATTCAACTGTGTCAGTAGTTAGACAATCTGGTCAGGGGGCAAGGATGGTGAAAACAGCTGTGAACCTAAACCAAAAAGCCGGAGTGTTTGAACTTCTGGCCCTCTTTTCATCTTCTCAGGAAAGTGCAGTGAGACCTGCACATGCAGAAGTCAATCAACCGGGAGAGAAGAATCCCTAGAAGTCAGGGTCAGAAGAAGCAGGGACAGGAGAAGCAAGGCTTTCAAACTGGACTCCAGCTTCTAATAACAGGTAGAGAGGCTGTGCCAAGACCTACAGCGAAAGGCAAAAGCTGATAATTGACTTTTGGGAAAACTCTTCACAGTCCCTACTGATAATGAAATCATTGATCAGTTTTGTATTGGTGACCCCACAGTATTTACCCTTGTTTCTGGGGGGTCCTTAGGGAAGAACATAACTGCTCTGATTTGACACTGGTTCCAAGGCCTGCTAAGAAGACATTCAGCTAAAACATAGTCATTTTCCTCCAATATTTTAATATAGCAAAGTTCTCATAACTTCGGTATATTTTGTTTAGATAAGACAAAACAGTAGGGTCAATTATACAACTAAGACTTTAGAGAAGATTCTTCCTATGTGGACCAGTATAAGAAGTTCGAGTGAATATGCTTGAAAATTTAACTGTAGATACTCAATTTGCAGTGAAAATTACTAATCCTTATAGAAGAATTTTCAGAAAAAATTATTCTTTAGATACTCTATTGATAAAATTCTAAATGTAATCACATTCTATAAATGCAATATTTCAACTTGGACTAGAAAAAACTGTAAAAAGAAGAAGGAAGAAGTACAGGTCCAGCAAGAACTAGTCCAGGCCTCTGCAACATTTTTTGGTTTTGCTTCAAGAAACATCAGTAAAACTATCTCAGCTAATTATTCTTCAAGTCTCATCTGCTCTGGAAAGTCTTTTTCCCTGACTCTCCAAGATAATAGTGACATCTCCCTGTCCTGAATTTCTACAGTACTTACAGATATAGCATAGCATGCATGTGTGAGATCATCTTTATATGTGTATATGCTTGTTTCTCTAGCTAGGTACAAGTTCATGGAGGACAGAGACCCCCACAGCGCCCAGCATCATGTCTGGTGCATAATAGATATGCACTGAATAACTGATTGATTAATGCTACTGGGGCTTCCAGACATAGGCCAGGGGGGAATGAAATGGAGAGAGAGAGGTGGCAGATGAGAGAGGAAAAGGGGAAGAAGGGGAGAGAGGCACAGGAGAGCTGTCAGTGGGCAGCCTGATGCAGGATCTGGAACGATGTCTCAGGGATTCGTGTAGTGGCATCAGGGTCACAGGAGGCCTAATCCAGACCAAAGCAATCCCCTGACTCCAGGAAGGTCTGACTATAAAACAAGTTAACAAACACCTAGTTGATGAGAACTTAAAGGAGTTAAATTAGTCAAAAAGTGCGCTCAGAATTGTTTAGATGTGTGTGGAACAAGGCCTTGCCAATTTCTCACACACATGCCAACTGAGTAGATTTTTCATGCCAAGCTTCATTGATGTGGGAATTCAGGCTCATCCAGGGAATTGGATGGACCAAGAATCATTTTTTCTGAGATGAAGGAGAGTTACACCTAGACATGATTGAGCTGCCTGACTGGGGCGACATGGCAGGCCCTGCAGGAACGGGCTGCCACAGTTTATCCACCTCTTCCTGCTTGTGTTGACCATTCTCCCCTGCCAGGGATATTCCCGGAGCTATTAGTTGTGAAATATGAAACACAATCGCCTAGGAAACCTAGAATGCTTGCAATGTTTTTAGATGTAAGACAATTTCCTTGAGAAAGGTCCTTGGCTGACATGATGAGAATGTAATATGCTCTGACAAATTACTTCCGAAAAGCCCTAATTCCTGAGATGCATAGAACCACGAGCTTGACTTCTGCCCAGTCCTAACCCCTCAAGCTCCCCGGTGGCTATCAGACGGCTGGTCTTTCCTCACCCTCCCCTTCCTACGGTTTCCTGGAGTCGCTGTGCTGCGAGGAGGAAAGAATGCACTGCTTGTTTCTTTCAGTTGATGCCAAGCACGAGGGCTGGCATCACTGCCTGATGGCTTCAGCTCAAGCCAGAGCTTCACAGAAAAACATACAGACAAAAACATTGTTATTACACTTGCATTTGCAGTCCAGTGGGGGTGCGACCGTGTCCGCCGGGTCTGCAGAACCAAAATCCTTGGGTCCTACTCAGTTCCTGAACAGCAGAAGGGACGGAGATATGGAATAAAGGATGACATCAGAATGTGGCCAGAAGCCAGCCCCAGCTATAATTATGTCCCCAGAAAAGTGGTGGCAATTTTACACACTGTATTCAGTGACTTATACAACTTGCTTTTTGTTAGATTATAATGAAAGAATGAATTAATTTTAAAAGTATGGCATAAATAAATAGAATATGATTTGGAGGACGTTCAAAACTGAATTAAATGTTATAATTTCAATTACAAAATTCTGTATAATTTTAATGTACACATGGATCACCAGTGGATCATGTTAAATATGCAGATTATGATTCAGTAACTCTGGGGTGGGGCCTGAGATTCTACATTTCTGACGACCTCCCTGGCTAGGTCAGTGCTGCTGGTCTTGGGGTCACACTTTCAAGGAAGGCTCTACACTACATTGGTTAAGAAAGAGTATAGACTGGAAAGAACATGGTCTGCTCCCAAAAGCACTCAGCTGATTTAAAATTTAATGACAAAAAGGAACGCCCTACAGCAAATAGGTTAGATCACTTGCCCCTGAACTATTTATACAAATCAGTCCTCTATTGGCCACAGTTAGAAGTTCAATAAACAAATTCAGTAAAGTTGCAACATACAAATCCACATACAAAAATCAGTAGCGTTACTGTATGCCAACAGTAAACAATCTGAAAAAGAAACCAAGAAAGTAATCCCATTTACAATAGCTACAAATAAAATAAACTTAACTAACATAACTAAAGAAGTAAAAGATCTCTACAATGAAAACTATAAAACATTGAAATAAATAGGAGAGGACACACAAAAAAATGAAAAGATATCACATGCTCATGGATTGGAAGAATCAATATTGTTAAAATGCCCATACTACCCAAAGCAATCTAAAGATTCAATGCAATCTCATCAAAATACCAAAGACATTCTTTACAGAAATAGAAAAAATAATTTTAAAATTCATATGGAACCACAAAAGACCCAGAATAGCCAAAGTCATCCTGAGCAAAAAAGAACAAAACTGGAGGAATCACACTACCTGACTTCAAATTATACTACAGAGCTGTAATAACCAAAACATCATGGTACTTGCATAAAAACAGACACATGGACCAATGGAACAGAATAGAGAACTCTGAAATAAATCTACACATCTATAGTGAACTTATCTTCAATGAAGGAGCCAAGAACATAAAACGGGGAAAAGACAATGTCTTCAATAAATAGTCCTGGGAAAACTGGATATCCATATGAAGAAGAATGAAACTGGTCCCTTATCTCACTATACAAAAAAATCAAATCAAAATTTATTGAAGACTTAAATTTAAGACCTGAAACTATGAAACTACTAAAAGGAAATGGGAAATGTTGGGAAAATGTTTCAGGACATTGGTCTGGGCAAAGGATTTTTGATTATTACCCCCAAATCACAGGCAACCAAAGCAAAATTGGACAAATGGGATCACATCAAGCTAAAAAGCTTCTGCACAGCAAAGGAACAATCAACAAAGTGAAGAGACAACCCACAGAATGGGAGAAAATATTTGCAAACTACCCATCTGACAAGGGATTAATAACTAGAATATATAAGGAACTGTAACAACTCAATAGGAAAAAAAATCAAATAATCTGATTTAAAAATGGGCAAAGGACCTGAATAGATATTCCTCAAAAAAAAAAAAAATGTACTGATGGCCAACAGGTGTATGAAAAAATGTTCAACATTTTTAGTCATCAGAGAAATGCAAATCAAAACTACAATGGGATATCATCTCACTCCAGTTAAAATAGCTTTTGTCAAAAAAGACAATAATGAATGCTGGCAAGGAAGTGAAGAAAGAGGAACCCTTGTACACTGTTGGTAGGAAAGTAAATTAGTGCAACCACTATGGAGAACAATATGGAGATTCCTCAGAAAACTAAAAATTGAACTACCATATGACCCATCCCATTGCTATGTGTACAACCAAAAGAAAGGAAACCAGAATATCAAAAAGATACCTACGCTGCCATGTTTATTGCAGCACTATTGGCAATAGCCAAGATTTGGAATCAATCTAAGTGTCTATCAATGGATAAATAGATAAAGAAATTGTGGTACATACACACAATGAAATATTACATAGCCATAAAAAAGAATGAAGTTCTGCCATTTGCAATAACATGGATGGAACTAGAGAACATTATGTTAAGTGAAACATGCCAAGTACAGAAAGACAAATCTCGCATATTCTCACTCCATATGTGGGAGCTGAATATTAAAGACAATTGATCTCATGGAGCCAGAGAGTAGAATGATGGTAACTAGAGGCTGGGAATGGTAGTGGGGAGGTAGGGATAAAGTGGTGATGATTAACAGGGACAAAAATATAGTTAGATAGACTGAACAATATTTGATAGCACAACAAAGTGACTATAATCAATAATAAGTTAGGCTATAGTTTAAAATAACTATAAGAGTAAAAATGAAATGTTTCTAACACTAAGAAATGATAAATCCTGATGTGATGAATACTCCAATTACCCTAATTTGATTAATACATATTGTATGCCTATATCAAACATCAAATGTATACTATAAAAATATACAACTCATGTACCCATAATATTAATAATTAAGAATAAAATTTTTTTTAAGTGAGGGCTATCTGCTTTACTTTTTTGAAGACACTAACCTGTGTACTTTCTATGTCAAAAGTGTAACAATTATGCCAAAAGACATCCAGCTAGCATACTGCATACATGGAGGATGTGGTCAAGAATCCATTATGGGCCAGGCCCCGTGGCTCACACCAGTAAGCCCAACACTTGGGGAGGCAGAGGAGGGAGGATCACTTGAGGTCAGGAGTTTGAGCCCAGCCTGGGCAACATAGTGAGACCCCATCTCTACAAAAATTTAAAAATTAGCCAGGGAATGGTGGTGGGTACCTATAGTCCCAAATACTCAGGAGGCTGAAGCAGGAGAATTGCTTGAGGCCAGGAGTTCAAGGCTGCAGTGAGCTATGATCATGCCACTGCATTCCAGCCTTGGCAGTACAGTGAGACCTTGTCTCAAAAAAAAAAAGTCTTCCCCTTGTTATTGGTAGCTCTGAGCATTAAGGTGTTTTTTCCTGTGGGGTCAAAAGGTAGCTAAGTATATGATTGCAAGTGAAAAATTAGGGGACAGAAATCAGGTACTGGGAGTTTTTCCATTTTCATTTGTTTGTGAATTTTTAATATAAATGCATGGATGCAAAACATTAATGCAAATTAAAATGTTTCAGTGAACAAATTTAAGAGGTTCAACTTTATAACTATAATAAACCTGTTAATTTTTTCTGGATAATGTCAGCATTTGGATTTTTTAAAAAACAAGTAAATTATTGATGGCAAAATAAGAATTAAGATACAATAATCATGGCAGGGCACGGTGGCTCACGCCTACAGTCCTAGCACTCTGGGAGGCCCAGGCAGGAGGATCACTTGAGGTCAGGAGTTCAAGACTTGCCTGAGCAAGAGTGAGACCCCGTCTCTACTAGAAATAGAAAAAATTAGCCGGACGTGGTGTTGTGTGCTTGTAGTCCCAGCTACTGGGGAGGCTGAGGCCGGAGGGTTGCTCGAGCCCAGGAGTTTGAGGTTGCTGTGAGCTAGGCTGACGCCACAGCACTCTAGCTTGGGCAACACAGTGAGACTCTGTCTCAGAAAAAAAAGAAAAAGAAAAAGAAAGATACAATAATCAACGGCTTGAACAATGATCAAAAAATATAATGAAAAAATATTTCATTCCTAATAGCAACAACAAGAATAAAAGTAACAGCTGAAGCCGGGCGTGGTGGCTTATTCCTGTAGTCCTAGCACTTTGGGAGACCAAGATGGGAGGACTGATTGAGGCCAGGAGTTCAAGACCAGCCAGAGCAAGAATGAGACCCCCATCGCTACAAAAAATAGAAAAATTAGCCAGGCATGGTGGTGTGCATCTGTAGTCCCAGCTACTCAGGAGGCTGAGGCAGGAGAATCTCTTGAGCCCAGGAGTTTGAGGTTGCAGTGAGCTATGATAATGCCACTGCACTCTAGCTGGGGCAACACAGCAAGACTCTGTCTCAAAAAATTAAAAAAAAATTTTTTAAAATAACAATTGGGAAAATATGAGTATATATAAGACCTATATATTTTTAAAACTGTGCAAATCTACTAAGATAAGAAAAAACTTGAATAAATAGAACAGGAAACCTTATTCTTGGATAAAAATATAAGTTCTCCCTAAATGAATGTATAAATCCAATACATTACCAATTGTGTCGGATATTGATTAATTGCCTCTCAGCTCCAAATTTATTCTTCATTGACTGCTCTACAAAAACGGAGCTGAGCCCTTTAAATCTTTTCTTTTGTCAGCTATTGCAACGTTAAAGCTTATCAGGAGAGCTTAAACATTGTGATAGAATAGCTTTGTCAAAGAGATACTGAATGAGAAAAAGACTTTTTGCTCCTTGATTCCTACGTACCCACTCTCCAAAACCTGGTTCCCATAGTGCACAGCAGCCAGAGGCTTCCCCACACCACCTCCCTCAGACAATTTTGCTCACCTGCCAGTAAACGAACCCCTTTCCCTGGAACCCTGCAGAGCATATTTCCGACAAGTTCCACCAGCTCCTCAGCAGAGCTACTTCTCTACCATGCAGAGAGCGGGTGTCCTTCACCAAGGTCTGGACCTCAGGCTAGAGACTGTTTCTTAGGCATCTATTCCACTCCTAGAAGTAGTGGCTATCCTTTACATAAGCTATTCTTTTATTCCTTAGAGTTCCTGTTTACTTCTTACTATCTAATCCTTTGTTATTCTTATCTCCTTTTGTAGTTAATAATTATTTATATTCGACTTTCCTTGTTCCAATTACTGTATGGTTTCCCTCATTTGGCTGAGACACTAATCAAAATGCCAAGTGAGATTTTCGTGAACTAGATAAATGTTATCCTAAAGCTATTTTGAAGAAATAAACCAATGGAAACAGCTTACCTTAGACATTTATGGAAAAGGAGAGCAATGTACAGAGATGGATTCGCTATGAAACTCATAAAGCTTAACCTTTAAGGCCTCTTACTTGCATGGACCAATTTCAAGGCCCTGGGACAAGTCTAGTTCTTGTAAAAACATCATAGGTAATGTATTTTAACCTCTGATGAAGTATTTTAACCTCTTGATTAAGACCTCTGTCTCTCTTCATTGCAGCTTCCCCTCCATCACAGTTTCCCTTGAGATGGATGGCCTTGAACTGGCCACGGGCATTTTTGGAAAACAGCTCTGTGAAAACACATGTCCATACAAAAACCTTTCCCAGAATGTTCATAACAGCATTATTCCTAATAGGCAAAAAGTGGAAATAATCTAAATATCAATCTATCGATGGCTAAATACAATGCGTTATATCTATACAGTGGAATATTACTCAGCCATAAAAAGGAATGAAGTACTGACACATGCTATACCATGCATGAAAACATTAAGTGAAAGAAGCCAGTCACAAAGGACCACATATTGTATGAATATATTTATATTAAATGTCTAGAGTAAGGAAATCCATAAAGGCAGAAAGTAAACTGGTGATTCCCTAGGTCTGGAGAAGACAGGAAGAAATGGAGAGTGCTAATGGGAGTTCCTTTTGGGGGTGATGAAAATGTTATAAAACTGATTTGGTGATGGTTGTACAGCTAAAAACAACTGAGTTGTACACTTTAAAAAGGTGAATTTTATAGCATGTGAATTATATTTCCATAAAGCATTTATTATAAAACAGATTTACTGCTGTTACTAAGTAACATGTCTGTCTCTTTTGAAGACCTGAGTTGGCAGACACAATGTAAATATAACTCTCTAGAGGTTGGTTCTGGGACAGGCTGGGTGTTGGTCATAGAGCTGAGACAATAAAATCAGGTTAATCTTATATTAGTAATTCTCATGAAAATGGGATTATGCTCCTGACCTATTTTAAAGCTGGTCAACCTGAGAGCTTCTCAGCTAAGAGAAATCCAGGGCTCCGCAATTTTACAAAAATGCACAGTAGCCTATGGAAGTGGTACAAATGGGTTAATAATTAAAGCAGGGTGATTTCTTTACCTACCAGCTCTGTGATCTTGAGCAAGACACTTAAACTCTCAAATCTTCAGTTGCTCCTTCTGTAATATGGAGATAACAAAAGTACCTACTGTACTTCATAGGGCTGTTGAGAAAATTAAAAGAGATTTAATAGGTATACAGTGCCAGGCACGTGGGAAGGATCCAGTGGATGCTGGCTGCCCTTGAAGATTTATTTGAATTATTCTGCAAAGGGAAGTGGGAGACTCAGGCAAACTAATGTCAGTCTTCCTTACATCTCAGCTGAGTGCCCTTTAATGGGAGTGAACAGGCTGCTCCGCTCCCTTCAGAAATGTTTCTTGAGCTCCATTACTACCTAACACTACGTCCACCATTTCCCAGTCAATCACTCTAGGGACAGGGATGTCAGCCTGCCCAGCTCTCCCACTGTCCTGCGAAGAAGCCACACTCTCAGGCCCAGACCCCCCATCACCATGGCATCCCAGGCAATCTCTTCAGAACCTGTTTTGCAAATTTTGAAGAGTGAATTATAACGTAACATGAGGAATTATGCCTCAGAGGGACCAAGAGTCCTGCCTAAGGTCTCAGTGTGCTGTTTCTAATCTATGCTACCTCCCTTTCAAAAGAGATAACAATGTGTTACATTTTGAGCCAACCAGACTAGAGAGCCAGACAGATCTGGATATGCTGAACTAGACAGGGTTTTCTCTCTCTGCACCTTATTATCCTCAACTTTGAAAAGGCTGCTGTGAGAATTCAAAAAAATAATGAAAGTATGAAAATAAAGGGCCTACTTCCCATTCATATTTCCTATAGTTTAAAAAATTTATGTTCTACGTATCCTTCTCTTTAAAACATAGGTACAAAAATATATAAAATCATTGCACTCTTCCAAATTTCTAGTTTTCTGATGGGAAAAAAGGGAGGGGGAGGTGTTACAGTAAAAGGCAGCTTTGTTTAGAGATGGGAATTGGAGTATTACTAATTGTTAGTATAATAACATGAGAAAAAACTTCATCTTTGGAGCATTAAACTCCTGATACTTGTTTCCAAAATAAGTGGAATCCTCATTTTTCTGCAACAGTTTTGGCGCAGACTAACCTGTAAGTTTCTTTTTAAATAATTGTTGGGTCTATTACAAAGAGTTTTAAATTTGCTAGGCAGTGTGGCCCACATATATTCTTGGGATAGCAAAGCACACTGTGATTCTCTGGCCTTTAAACCTCTCATACAACGTCCCAGCACAATGATATAAGATTTCTGAAATCCTCCTATTTCTACCTGGGAAAATGCTCATAATAGTTCTTTGCCAATTACATGATAAGTTTGAAAAATGGTATCTTTTTTTGACATTGTGAAGCGTATCATTGAAGAATTGGCAACCTCAAGAATCCCCTTTAGCACACAATTGGTTGAAACTAAAGGGCATCTCCTTTACATAGCCAAATCCTTGTTTTATTTACTATGTTCTTGCTGCTGCCATCAAAGAAAAATTCTTATTTTTTCAGTCCTTTTTAGAAATTACAAAGACTGTCAATGTTTTGGAAATTTTTAAAATCTTTTTCATTAACATATAACAATACATATTTAAGAGGTATAAAGTGATATTTTGGTATCTGTATACAGAGTTTGTATGATCAAATCAGGGTAATTGGGATACCCATCACCTCAAACATGTATCTTTACATTGTGTTGGGAACATTACATATCTTCTCTTCTAGCTATTTTGAAATATACAATAAATTATTGTTAACTACGATTTCCTATGGTACTATCAAATACCTGAACCTATTCCTTCTACTTAACTGTATTTTTGTGTCCCTTAATGAACTCGGAAATGGTTTGGAAGGAAGGAAGGAAGGAAGGAAGGAAGGAAGGAAGGAAGGAAGGAAGGAAGGAGGAAGGAAGGAAGGAAAGAGAGAACTAAGAAAAAAACTGTCAAATGAAATTTTGCCTGAAAAAAACCACTTAGTACTGTTTTGAGCAGATGGAGCAGTTGTGATGTTTGTGGTGCATCTTATTTTGTTACTTTCATTATAAATGAACCTCCTTGGGTCATTATCACTCTTTGCTCCCTACACAGACAAGCATTGAGAACAAAGACTCCTCCTGTCACCCCAAAGTTTTTCTACAGCCATAGAGACGACACCCTTGTCAGAAGCAGATCTCTAAATCCCTGCATTTTGAAAAGATTTTGCCAAGAAATGGGAACATCATGGAGAGCACCTGTCTACCACTCATAAGAGAGAAAGCCTTAAAGGCACTTGGAATTAGGAGCAGAAGTTTTACTTTTTCTAAGGGAAAAAGAAAACTCATTCTTGTTCACTTTGAAAAAAAAGAAAAAAAAAGAATATCCTTTACTTGTATTACCTGTCAGTTTTTTGTAATTACATGAACAGAATAAACCTTTTTATTATTAATAAAAAAATCTAGAGTCACCACTATGGATACTATTGAAAAATGTCATACTTTCTTGGGTAAGGGGCCAATATTAAAAAAAAAAAAATAGCAGGGACTGGCATCCTTTTAACTTGTTTCTAAAAATATAGATTTTATTTTTTAGAGCAGTTTTAAGTTCACAGCAAAATTGAGGTAAAGGTATAGAGATTTCCCAGATGCTCCCTCTCCCCCGACATGCAGAGCCTTCCCCACCACCAACATTCCCCTCCAGGTGGTGCATTTGTAACACTCACGAACCTACATTGACATATCATTATCACCACAAGTCTATACTTTAAATAAGGGTCCACTCTTGGTGTTACACATTCTATGGGTTTGGACAAACATATAATGCCATATATCTACGATATGAATGGCAATATATATCCACTTCTGCTCATATATCCATATATGGTCTACAGAGTAGTTTCACTGCCCCAAAATCCTCTGTACTCCACATTCATCTCTTTCTTTCTCCCACCCAACCCCAGGCAACCACTGATCTTTTTACTGTCCCCGTAGTTTTGCCTTTTCCAAAATGTTATATATTTGGAATCATACAGTATGTAGCTTTTTCAGATTAGCTTTTTTTACTTAGTAATATGCATTTAACATTCCTCTATGTCTTTTCATGGTTTGATAGCACATTTCTTTTTAGCACTGATAATCTGTTGTTTGGATGTACCACAGTTTATTCATCTATTTACCTACTAAAGGACATCTTGGTCACTTCCAAGTTTTGGCAATTAAGACTAAAACTGCTCTAAACAATCCATGCACAGATTTTTGTGTGGGCATTGGTTTCCAACTCATTTGAATAAATACCAAGGTGGGCAATTTCTGGATTGTATGATAAAAGCATTCATTTTTGTAAGAAATGCCAAGCTGTCCTTCAGAATGGCTGTACCATTTTGCAATGTCCTCAGTAATGAATGAGAGTATCTGTGGCTCCACATTCTCAGCAGCATTTGGTGTTGTCAGTGTTCTGGATTTTGACCATTGTAAAGTATGTAGTGGTATCTCATTGTTGTTTTAACTCGTATTTTCTGGATGACATATGATGTGGAGCTTCTTTTCATATGTTTATTTGCCATCAGTATATCTTCTTTAGTGAAGTGTCTGTTAAGGTATTTGGCCAATTTTTAAGTCAGGTTGTTTGTGTTCGTATTGTTCAGTTTTAAGAGGTTTTTTTTTGTATATTTTGGGTAATAGTCCTTTTTTCTCTTTAGCAGCACTCTATCATCAAAGGGTATAGTCCTTTATCAGCTATATTTGCAAATATTTTCTCCCAGTCTGTTTCTTGTCTACTCACTATCTTGACAATGTATTTTAAAGAGCAGAAGTTTTAACTTTAATGAAGTCCAGCTTATCAATTCTTTCTTTCATGGTTCATGACTTTGATGTTGTATATAAAATGTCATCACCATACCCAACATCATATTCTCCTATGTTATTTTCTAGGAGTTTTATGGTTTTGCTTTTTACAGTTAGGACTATGATTGATTTTGAGTTAATTTTGGGGAAAGGTGTAAGATCTGTGTCTAGATTCCCTTTTTTTGCATGTGGATGCTCAGTTGTTCCAACACCATTTGTTGGAAAGACTACATTTTCTCCCTCATATTGCCTTTGCTCCCATGTCAAGGATCAGTTGACTATATTTACACCGGATTGTTTCTGGGCTCTCTCTTCAGTTTCATGGATCCATTTGTCTGTTCTTTTGCCAGTACCACACTGTCTTGATCATCGTAGCTTTACTATAAGTCCTGAAGTCAAGTAATGTCAGTCCTCTGTCCTTGTTCTACTCATTCAATATTGTGTTGGCTACCCTGGGTCTTTTTGCCTCTCCACATAAATGTTAAAATCAGTTTGTTGACATCCACAAAATAACTTGCTGGGATTTTGACTGGGATTGCATGAACCTATAGATCAAGTGGAGAAGAATTGACATTTTGGAAATAGTGCCTTTCTATCTATCCATAAATATGGAATATCTCTCCATTTATTAGGTCTTCTTTTATTTTTTTGATCAAAGTTTTGTAGTTTCCTCATGTAGATCTGGTACATATGGGCTGGGTGCAGTAGCTCATGCCTGTAATCCCAGCACTTTGGGAGGCTGAGGTGAGAGGATCGCTTGAGGCCAGGAGGTTGAGGTTACAGTGAACTATGATTGCACCACTGCACTCCAGCCTGGGTGACAGAGGAGACCCTCTGTTTGCGGTGGGGGGGGGGGGCGGATATCTGGTACATATTTTGTTTGATTTATATCTAAGTATTTCATCTTTGAGGAGTGCCAATGCAAATGGCATTGTATCTTAAATTTCAAATTCTACTTATTCATTGCTAGTATAATATATTGACTTTTGTATATCATCCTGATATCCTACAATTCTGCTATAATTGCTTATTAGTTCCAGGAGTGATTTTGTCAGTTATTTCAGATATTCTATATAGACAATTATAACATCTATGAACAAAGACAGTTTTATAACTTCCTTCCCACTCAGTATACTTTTTATTTATTTATTTTATCTTTTTTTTTTTTTTTTTTTTTTGAGACAGAGTCTCACTCCGTTGCCCGGGCTAGAGTGAGTGCCATGGCGTCAGCTTAGCTCACAGCAACCTCAAACTCCTGGGCTCAAGCGATCCTTCTGCCTCAGCCTCCCAAGTAGCTGGGACTACAGGCATGCACCACTATGCCCGGCTAATTTTTTCTATATATATTTTTAGCTGTCCATATAATTTCTTTCTATTTTTAGTAGAGACGGGGTCTCGCTCTTGCTCAGGCTGGTCTCGAACTCCTGAGCTCAAGCAATCCACCCGCCTCGGCCTCCCAGAGTGCTAGGATTACAGGCGTGAGCCACCGCACCCGGCCTTATTTTATCTTATTGAATTAGCTAGGACTTCCAGTACCATTTTAAAAAGTAGTGGTGAGAGGGAACATCTTTGCCATGTCCCTGATCTCAGTGGGAAGGCCTCACCATTAAGTATAATTTGATGTTAGCTGTGGGTTATTTTATAGGTGTTCTTTATCAAATTGAGGAAGCTCCCTTCTATTTCTAGTTTTCTGAGATTATTTATTGTGATTGGATGTTGGGTTCTGTCAAATGCTTTTTCTGCGTCTAGTGTTATGACCACATAATTTTTCTTCATTAGCCTGTTGACATGATAGACTACATTAATTGATTTTTGGATAAATGTTGAACCAGCCTTGAATGCCTGAGATAAATCCCACTTGGTCAGGCTAGGCACGGTGGCTCATGCCTGTAAACCTAGCAGTCTGGGAGGCTGAGGTGGGAGGATCGCTTGAGGTCAGGAGTTCAAGACCAGGCTGAGCAAGGGCAAGATCCTGTCTCTATTAAAAATAGAAAAATTAGCTGGGAGTGGTGGTGCACGCTGATAGTCCCAGCTACTCTGGAGGCTGAGGCAGGAGGATGGCTCAAGTCCAGGAGTTTGAGGTTGCTGTGAGCTATGATGATGCCAGTGCACTCTAGCCGGGGCAACAGAGCAACACCCTGTCTCAAAAAAAAAGTTTATTCTCCATTATTGACATTTTCTTCATTACTGTCTTAAGTCTAATAAACTGATGAAACAGTAAATCAAGCCTTGATTTGCATATAGAACTACTTGCCTTGGAGAAATTCATTAAGTGTACTTTTCTTCCCTCATTGACTTAGGAAATTTTCTATGACCCAAATGGCTTTGCAGCTGTTTAGTATATGCATCCTTGCCTTGTCTGCAGCATTATCAACTCCAGAAGAGTTGAAATACTTCTTGGTTCTTTCACGTCATTGCTCAATGTCTCTAAAGTACATTTTAGGTTAATGCTACTCTAACTGTACCACTGAAGCAGCTACTCTGTTTCAATCACTTGAAAGGAAGACAAAAAACACACACTAAACACCTGAGAAAAAAAGTAAAACCACATTAAACTGAGATTGTAGGAACAGACTAGGAATTTACAGAAGAGAAAGCTGACTGCTATACAGAGGAGTCAAAGAAATTTCATGTTGACTTGAACAAGAACATTAAGTAAGACTGGGCCCTGCCTGAGGGCAGGCTGGGAGTGAGTGGTGGTTTGGAAAGAAGGAAAGAGGACACATGGAATATGTGAGGGACAGTGGAAGGTAAAGTTGGCCGGATAAAGTGAAGTCTTCAAAAGGCCAGGTTAGGAAGCTTGAATTTGGTTCAATAAGCAGTCAAAGGCTATTTTAGATCTATATGCAAATAAATAGCATAGGAATGATGTTGAAGTAGAAGTCTGGTAGCACCCCTAGGACAGGAATTTCGGAAGCTATTACAATGACCTAGGTTTAAATAAATAAAAAAAATAATAATCAGTTCTCCAGTGGTCAGTGATAAGTCATGTTGATACCATGTACCCCCCCCCAGATACAATGCAAGGAGAAAGGCACCTCATCTCTGGAGTATTCTTCCTAAAAATCCACTACTTAAGTCAATCATGAGAAAACATCAGATGAACCCAAACTAAGGGTCAGTATACAAAAACTAATACTCTTCAAAAGTGTCAAGGTCATTGAAGACAAAAGACTAATAAACTGTCATTGAGTAGAGGAGACTAGGGACACATGAAAACTAAATGCAATGTGGTATCCTGGATTGGATCCTGGAACAAAAAAAGGACATTAGTGGAATAACTGGTGAATCCATATAAAAGTGGTATAGTTGATAATTTTGTATCAATGTTAATTTTTTTGTGTCATTGGTTATATAAGCTGTTATTAAGTTAAAAAAAAAAGAAACTACCCGTTTTTCTACCTGCTAGCTGCAAGGGAGACAGGGCAAAACCTTGCAAAGCATGACCTTAGAGCATGTTTCAGAAGCAAAGGTCTGCTGCTCCCAAACTGTGTAGCCTTCCCTAGGCAAGTGATTTACAATCTCTGAGCCTCAAAACCCATGTCTTAAAAACAGGACTGGCAAGGGACAACTGTTTAACAAATGGCACTGAAAAAAGTGGATATTCACATGCAAAAGAATAAATCTGGACTCTTAACTATATGCAGAAATTAACTCAAAATGGATTAAAGACCTACAGTGTCAGAGCTGAAATTATAAAGGAGAAAACATCGAGGGAAAGTTTCGTGACATCGTATTTGGCTATGATTTCTTGGACATGACATCAAAAGCATAAGCAACAAAAGAAAAAGAAAATAGACAAATCGGGCAGAAAGAACTGATGGCCAGAAGCAACGGAGGGCAGCATCACATCCTCATGGCTGTCGGTCCTTTAACTTCCAGCAGCTGTCCACGCACCGCCGCTGACTTATCACTAAGGTCTTGATCGTGAATAAACGAGGGAGTGTATTCCAAGGATTTCTTAGCTTCTGAGAGTCTAGGTCCCAGCTTCGTAGACTCCGTGCGTTCTCGAGCCCATCTCACCGTGCGCTCGCTCTCACAGCCAGAAAGTGCAAAGCGCTCCTCTCTCCCGCCTTGCTCTTACTCCTCTCCCCTGTCCTCCTCTTTCTTTGAAGCCCTCTCCTTTCCCTCCTTCGCTCTTTGAAGTACTGAGCTCACGCAGCCACATGCCCAACACAAACCATTCCGCTAATAGAAAAATCTGCCGTAGAAAGAGGGAAGAATCAGCGAGGACCCACGCGCGGGGCGGACCCCTCCAACTCCTCCCTCGCACCCCGAAAGAGCAGCCCACCAGCGGTGGGACTGCCGGCGCCCGGGCTCCCCGGTCGGCTCCCCGCCGGGAACAACCTCCCCACTGTTCCCGCAGGGAGCGGGTGCCAGCCGCCAGCCCAGCCGCGCCCGGGCCGCTCCGGGTGCCAGGGTAGGGTCGGGTGACGTCGCGGGCGTGCGCCTGGCCGCGGGGCAGACCTCGGGGCTGAAGAAGGGCCCGCCCCGGCTCCGACCTGGGCCCCGCCCCACCGCCCGGGCGCCTAGCCCCGGCCCGGCTAGTTCGCGGGCACTCGCCGGCGCTCGCCCGGCTCGCCCGCGTCCGCGCTCGCTCCACGCGCTGCAGCCATGTGTGCCCGAGCCGTGCGGGCGCCCGCGCTGCTACTGCTCGCACTGGGCGCGTCGCTGTGGCCCGCGGCCGGCGCCTGGGAGCTCACGATCCTGCACACCAACGACGTGCACAGCCGGCTGGAGCAGACCAGCGAGGACTCGAGCAAGTGCGTCAATGCCAGCCGCTGTGTGGGCGGCGTGGCTCGGCTCTTCACCAAGGTGCAGCAGATCCGCCACGCCGAGCGCAACGTGCTGCTGCTGGACGCCGGGGACCAGTACCAGGGCACCATCTGGTTCACCGTGTACAAGGGCACCGAGGTGGCTCACTTCATGAACGCCTTGCGCTACGATGCCATGGTAAGACCCGAGTCCCCGCCCGGGGTAGGAGTCCCGGACAGAGAGAGAAGCTGGGCTGGAGAAGCACCGATGGCAGAGCGTGGCAAGCCTAGGACCAGCGCGCAGGGAGATGTGGGGTTAAAGTGAGTTCTGGCCCATGTGCCAGGTGGATGCAGAAATAGAAGTCCCTTGGAGGATTCGTCTTAAACAGATATTGCTGGGCCCTCTCACTATGAGATGGGAGTATCTAGAGGAGCAGGACCCAGGCCTGACTACCAGGGGGTTCAGCTAGGGTACATAGGAGCGTTGACAATTATCGAGTGCTAGGGACTGAACTAGGTCCCTCACGCATCTCTCTCATTTACTGCTCCATCTTTCAAAAAATGCTTTATCTCAATTTTATTGAAAGGTAGACTGAGGGTCAAAGAAACTGAGTAAATTATCCAGGTCACCATCCCCCAAAAGGGAGATGTGATATGAATGGAAGTGAGATCGCTTTGACTCTGGAGCGTGGGCACAATTAAGCTCACAGCTTTGGGGTAGATTCCTGGCTCAGTTACCTTCTGTGTGACCTTGAGCAAGTTATTTATTCTCTCTGTGCCTCAGTTCCATCCTCTATAAAATGGGGATAATATTAATAATTGTATTTACCTCAAAGCATTGCCTGCACATAGTATCGTCTCTATAAATGTTAGTTCTTATTATTACCAGACACAGTATAGGTTTAAAAAAAGAAACTTCAGAGAGGACCAAAATGATGAAACGCTGGGGTTTCAAAGGATTTCAAAACATCAGCTGGGCAGCAGAAGAGTCCAACTTAAGATAAAGGGCATTTAAAACATGTACAAGAGTTTAGTCCAAAGTCCCCAAATGCTGTGTTAAAGGCAATGCTTTGTGTGTTGGACTAAATTAGGGGAAAAAAAGGAAAAGAAAAGAAAAAGAAAGAAAGAAAGAGAGAGAGAAAGAAAGAAAGAAGAAAAGGAAGGAAGGAAGAAAGAGAGAGAAAGGAAGGAAGGAAGGAAGGAAGGAAGGAAGGAAGGAAGGAAGAGAGAGAAAGAAGAGAGAGAGAGAAGGAAGAAAAGAGGGTTACATAGTAATAGATAAGTGTAACGGAGATGTATATACAGTGGTTGTTTTTTCACATCAAACCACCACCCAAGTTTAACCCTGTGGAAAAGCCTCAAGTGAAGGGATTCAGCGAGACTATGGAGAAACCAGGGACAAAATTTAAGAGCTTCGGAAGAGGAAAGACAGAGAAATCTGTGAGGTCCCTGGGTGTGGAAGGGGAAGGGAGGCGCGACCGAAGGCTGGCAGTGTGCTGTGTGTGGAAGAGCTCAGAGGTCAGCAGAGCACAGTGCTGTGTAATTTTTTTCTCTGCAAACTTGGAGAACTGAGGACAGGAAAAGATGATAAGGGGGCACAGTTGTTTGATTTTATTGTTGTTGTTTTCTTCCCCCCCAACAAGAAAGCTCATGTTAGAGAAATGAGAAAAAAGGGAGAAAGCTCCCTCTGATCTGCCGTGTTGGTTATGAGCCTATCAGGGATAGTCAGTTCAAGCAGATGGCTGAGCCCTCAGAGCCCACCTGGAGAGCTCACCACCGTCTGGACTCGCAGAGGAATCGTGGGTCTCAAGAACTCTGTGGTCTCTTAGCATCTTAGCTAGACTCGCCTGATGCTTTGCACACAGCAGTGACAAAATAAATATTTTAGAGTTGAATTGGTACTAGCCTGTGTCTCCACTTCCTCCCAGAAGGGTGAAAGAAACTCTACAAGAGTTTGTTTTATTTCACGTATAAACGACAGCTTCATCTACTTTTCTTTTTGTGACACTCTTTTCTCCACAGTTGTATAAATTCCTTTTGGTGAAAAAAAAAAAATGGGGAATTCCTCGTTTTCCCTAATGAAAATATTTCCCTCTTTAGGTCCAATTGAGCTCATGGTGTTTGTTAATCGTCCTGTCAAGTGTTTATAAGAAGACTTCTGGGTCAGGGCAGAGCAGTCTGCTGCAAGTTATAGCCCATCTCCTCTGTGAATGTTTAGAATACTTTTTGTTGGATGGAATCACTTTCAAATTTCTTTCAAATTGCGCTCAAAGTAATTGGATTAGGGACCGAGGAAAAGGAAACTACTTATATAATGTTGGCGGGGATAAAGAAGTGGAGGGGGTCAAGTGGCTACGTTGGTGGCTGCGTTCCTGAAGGCATCTCCTCAGGACTTGCTCTGTGAAGTTTGGGGGTTTGCCAAGCATGATTTGACCGGCATAAAATCCTAGTTCTTGCAGTGCTAAGGCATGTGATAAGGCTCCTCCCCATTCCTGTTTTACAGAGATTTTTCACTGTCATTTTGCTTATATTATACTAACCCTCTAGGAATGTATTGCTGTGCTGATACAAAGGTTCCCCACCACAGCCACTGTCCATCTGGACGCTGGAGGTTCAGACGAGGGTGGAAAACAGCTGTGGAGGGGCATCTCCAGTTCCCTGGAAACTGGACCTGGTTTTGGGGAGCCCATCCAAAGACTCAAGGGTAGGGAGGACAAAGAGGAAGGCCCTAGAATCTAGTTTAAGCCCAGGAGTCCCTTAGAGCAGGGCCCCCCGAGGAAGTGTAGACTTTCTAGACATGCTGAAGCAATCCCAATTGCTGTGCAGGCCCTAGGTGAGCCTGGAGACCCCAGACCCACTGCTAGGCAGAACACTGAGAAGAAGACTGCAAAAACTAGTTGGTGCAGCTGTTTCAGTGGAAGGACTGGTGTCCCCTGACGGATGAGGAAGACAGGTAGATGCACGGACAGGCGTTCAGCCTGGTTACGCTGTCTGAGCCTCATGTTCCTTATCTGTAAAATGGGAGTGATAACACCCATCGTGTAGGTGTAGATTTTTATGAGCAATACATGATATAATAAATGTAAAAATTCCTAGCCCTCCCCCCGCTGGCTCTTTTTTTTTTTGAGACAGAGTCTCACTCTGTTGCCCGGGCTAGAGCAACCTCACACTCCTGGGCTCAAGCAATCCTCCTGCCTCAGCCTCCTGAGTAGCTGGGATTACAGGCATGCACCACCATGCCCGGCTAATTTTTTTCTCTATATATTTTTAGCTGTCCATATAATTTCTTTCTATTTTTAGTAGAGACGGGGTCTCGCTCTTGCTCAGGCTGGTCTCGAACTCCTGAGCTCAAGTGATCCACCCGCCTCGGCCTCCAAGAGTGCTAGGATTACAGGCGTGAGCCACCGTGCCCGGCCCCTCTGCTGGCTCTTAATAAGTGCTCGCTAAAGGTTAGTTCTGTGTGCTCTGGGAGGAAAAATTGTGAGGGAGGGAAGATCTGGAGTTTGCATCTGTCAATTTATCTGATTCTGACACCCTGGCACAGTCTATCACCTCCCTGCACCATCTTTTCCCATTGTCTAAACTATTTTTTTTATATTTACTCCTTGAGTGGACTTATAAAATCTCCCCAAAGTACAAAACCAAAGGGATTCATCTCCAGAGGCGGGGTTCTTGCCATCAAGACAGGCAGTAAGGAAGAGAGCTTTGAGCGGGTCTCCTGGGCCCCCTAGAGGGTGGCCTCCTCTCTACCCGGCCCCTGCTTCTGAGCCCCTGGCCACTGAGCCCACCTCCTGCCCAAAAGACTGAAGCCTTGGCCTTAGCCTTAGCAAATTGCTCCCAAATGCCAGAGCCAGCAGCAAGGAGGGGACCACGGCCCCTGCCTTTAACCCACCCAGGGGACAAGTTAGTCAAACAGAATGGCCCTTTGGTCACATCCTCCCTTCCACATAGACAACCATTCTAATGTGTGTGATGGACCATATACAGCTTTGTTTCTATGTGTACTTGGCAAAACCTTTGTGTGCTTCTATTTTTAAATTATGTGACTAGTTCTGTTACTCAGCCCATTCTGTTTCTTAGTTTTGTGCTAAGCTTGTTGTTTTTATGATTGGTCCATGTTGTTCTGGAACTGCTTATACCCACGCATCAGGGTGCATCGTGCTCTCTGGTATTCTCCACATATTTTACCCATCAGCTCCCTGGCTGATGAGTTTGGAGATGGCCTTCAGCTCCCTGTCTCCATGAATTGTGCTGCTCCAGAAGCCTCCTGCGGGTCCCCCCGTGAGGATTTCTGTGGGATCCACACCCAAGAGCAGAATTGCTGGTCACAGGGCATGTGCATACTTACTTTGACCAAGGACTGCCAGATTGCTGTCCTGAATGACTAGCACTCTCTACTCTCCCCCACTCACTCCCACCCCCAAACAGGACATGGAAATCCCTATATCTTTACCCATATGTTGTAGCATTATCCAGTTGTCCAGTAGTTGTAAAGTGACATCACATTGTTGTTTCATCTGGTATTTTTCTAATACCTAGTGAGTTTGGACATTTATTGATATGTTTGTTAACTTTTTGGATTTCCTCTTCCCTAATTGGATGGTCAAATCCTTTGCTCTATTTTTAAATTGAATTTGCTCTCTATTTCTTAACTTTCGGGAGTTCTAGGTATTGATCTGTGATCAATTTCAGACATTATAAATATCTTCTGATGATGTTACATCTATTAACTTTGTCAGTGTTATCTTCCATTTAACAGAAATCCTTCATTCATTTGGAGTATTTTTTTTTTTTTTTACGTTGTGCTTTGTGGTTTTGAAAGTTTACGTAACAGTTAGCTCATTTGAAGCTTACCATCTCCAGGACTCCTCACCAGAAATTCAGAGCTCACTACTGTTTTTGCTACCCTTTTTTTTTTTTTTTTCTTTTTTTCCAGTCTCAGGTGGCAGGAATGTTCTTGCTACCTTTTAAGAGATAAATCTACAATCTGTGGCTATGCCATTCACTTCTCAGTGTCACCAGCTCCTCATGGATAAAATAAGAGGGTCGAACCAGCTCATCTTTGAGGTTCCATACCTCTCTGAACAACTGGAGCCCTGAGAAATGTTTTGATTCAGAGTAGGGGCTGAGGGTGGGGCAAAGGAGTAGAGGCAGGAATGTATGGCTGGAGCAGCCTGGACGGCAGTGAGGGGCAAAAATCGTGGCAGGTGAGACTGTGTAAGCCTTAAGGGCAGCGTGAGAAGTTTGGGCTCTGTTGTCATGGGAGCCACAGAGTTTCTGAGTACAGGGTGACTATAATACAAAATAAATATCCGGTCTTTGTCATCAGTTTCTGCCACAGAGCTCCTAGAAACCTAAGGATTTCCTAAGCAATAGAAATGTCTTTTGTTATTCATAATGAGCCCCTTTGATAATACCTAGGTTTATGCCTGAGGTGACTTAGGGGAGACCCTTAGATGGCCTCAGGGTGGGGCCAGTTACCAGAAAGACCAAGTGATTAGAAGATTAGGGAGTTAGAACTCTCAGCCCCTCCCACCAACATCCAGGAAAGGGGCTGGAGATTAAGCTCTTTACAAACTCTGTAACATTCGATGAGCCTTTGGGAGATGGCCCTGTCCGTCTCTTCATCTGGCTGTTCGTCTGTATCTTTCTAATATCCTCCATAATAAACCAGGAAACGTGTTTCCCTGAGCTCTGTGAGCCAGCCTAGCACATTAACTGGACTCAAGGAGGAGATCACAGGAGCCCCCAATTTATAGCCGCTTGGTCAGAGGCACAGATCACATCCTTGGGCTTGCAATTGGCGTCTGAAGTAGGGGGAGGTCTTATGGAACTAAGGAATCCTACGCTATCTCGAGATAGTCAGAATGGAATTGAACTATGGAACACGCAGATTGTGTCCTCTGGAGAATTGCTTGGTGTGTGGTGAAAAAACCCACACATCTGATCACAGAAGTGTTGAGTGTGAGAGTTGAAAGAAAAAAGTTTGTCTTCTCCTTTACACCTTTGTACACTAATGAGATCACTGGTGGCTGGGGATCCCTGTCTAGCTTCAGGAAGCTGAAGTTGGTGGCTGGTCACCAGGAAGACCATCCCATGATTAGAGGGTTAGAACTTACAGCTTCCCTTTCCCTACCTCTGGGGAGGGGAGGTGGGCTAGAGATTGAGTTCAATCACCAATGACCCCTGATTCAGTGAATCATGCCTTCCTAATGAAACCTCCCTAAAAACCCCTAAATGGCCAGGCGCAGAGAGCTTCCAAGTTTGTGAACCTATGGAGGTGCTAGGAAGGTGGAGCACCCAGAGAGGGTATGGAAGTGCCTTGCCCTGTGCACCTCTTCCTTTTGGCTGTTCCTGAGTTAGTTGTAGTAATAATACACTGGCAATAGCAGGTAACGTGCTTTATGAGTGCTATGAATTGTTCTCGCTGGTTATCAAACCTGAGGATGGCGTCATGGGAACCTCCGGTTTCTAGCCAGTTGGTTAGGAGTACAGGTGGCCCAGGACTCTCGACTGGCATCTGAAGTGGGGGCAGTCTTGTGCGACTGAGCCTTTTAACTTGTGGGGTCTGACGCTAAGTCCAGGAAGATAGTGTCAGAGTTGACTGGATTGTTGGACACCACATTAGTGGTCACAGAGAATTGGAGAATTGGTTGATGTGAGGGACAAAACCTCCCAGCTATGCAGGGAAAATCAGAGTTTTAGAAGGTGAGCAGAAATGGATGGGGGGGAAGACCCCAGGGAAGAGGCTGGGCGGTAGTACGGGTGCGAGACGATGAGGACTGACTGTGGTCGCCGGGAGGCTGAATCCACGGGAACCAGTTTGAAAAGGCGGTCAGCGTGGTATCCGGCGAAGGTGAAGTTGGGGGTGATACTGGGATCGAGTTCCCTTCTTACCACCGAGAACCTGTGGACTGTGAACAGGTTGTTTACTCTCACGAAGCCTGCACTTCCCCATGTGTAAGATGTGTGGTGCAGTCTGCACCCCGCAGGTTGTCGTGGGGGTTAGAAAAGACAATAATGCTTGTAAGGTACCGAGCACACGGCTGACCCACAGGAAGTGCTGGCTGTCCGCAGGCTTTGATGCTGCTCCACAGGAGTGCGATTCTTCTACTGACGCTTACCCCTGACAGCTGAGGCCTGCTATTTCAAGTACTAAAAAGCTTCTCTTGGCTGTATTGGGCACGATCAGACTCTGCAGGGCTGTGGCAGACAGCAGCGGTGGAAAGAGGTTTGGACAGGACATCAGGACACCCAGGATTTATGTCTTGGCTCTTGCACTCATCAGCTATGTGAGTTTGGCAGTGGTGTCCTCATTTGATCTGCTGCATGTCACTTCTCAGCGCTGCAGCCTCTGCCCAGCCCTCTCTCTTGCTTCTAATCTGCCAGTATAACTTGGTTTGTCTCTGGGCTTGATTGTACACACCGGTCTAAGTTTGCTTGACAACTCTCTTATTTCTTCTTCACAGTTGCTTTTGGGTGGAGCGGCTATTTCCTTGTGGAGCAATAGCTTAGGGCTTCTCCCAGCGCCTCCAGCTGGCCTCTGCTCCCAGATGGGAAGGGTCCCAGGATGCTCTGTGCAGTGTTGCTCTATTAGCAACAGAAATGACAGCCTAAGGAAGGGGACGAGGATGAGTCCAGTTTTGAGTCTGTTGTCTTTGGGGCTCATTTATTCTTTTAGTCCACAAATATTCATTCAGTACTACTATGTGCAGGCTCTCTGCTAAGTACTGAGAACAGTGACTAAGCCCTGCAAGGTGAAACTTACTGTTCAGAAGATAGTGAAGGGGGCAATGCCCACTGAGCCTTTCTTCACCCCATAGAGAGGCTGGGTAAGATCTACAAAGGGGAGAGGATGAACAGAGCAAAGCAAAAGCGACTGAAATTCTAACACCTACGCTTGGGGGATTCTCGAGCTAAAGATCTGATCTGCAGAAGATACAGCATCAGAACCTCCTATTTGCCTATGCCCAAATCGACACCATGTTTCTTCTCCCCAGAAAGCTAGTCCCTAAGAAAAGAGAGTCACCTTATATTCAAGTGCTTACAAGGGCTCTCGTGTTAAGGGAACTCTCAGAATTACTTGATCTTCAATAACAAAGCCCTGTTTGGAGGAAGATAAATGAGCAATGCTAGATTGGGAAGCTTGAAAGCGAGATCCTGGTGGCAATGGTATTTTTAAAAAGGCAAAAGAAATCAGTAATTGTTCCTAGAGCCCAGATCTCAGAAGTTGTGAGTGTCTAGGGGTTTGTGGATCCCAGGCCTCAGAGATGGGAACAACCCTCCGCCCCCCACTTCCTGGGGCTGTGGCCTCAAGCCGCTGCTTCCTTCATTCCAGCCTGAGTTCCAGACCAGAAAGGGGGTGGGCCAGACGGCCTCCGCGGGGGAGGAAGGAAACAAAGGTAGCTTCTTAGCGATCTTGTCCTTGTCCTAGCATCGGTGTTTTCTTAACTGAAAATTGGAAAGAACCGAACAAAGCACACATCATACTGGCAGCTTTCCATACACCACTCACAAATACATTTGAATGCTGTATAAACTCCTTCAGTGTTTATTTTCTTCACATAACTAGAATTTGAATATTCTCTTGATACTTCTTTTCCTTCCCTTGAATAGTTGGTTCTCCATATATAATCCAGACATTAGCTGGAGCCCTCTAGCCCCTCAGAAATGTAGTTGAACCTTCCTGGACCCTGGTTAGTTGAGCAGTTAATTCTAAATGTAACATTGATATGCATATTTTGCATTATGGAGAATTTGGACATTTTCCCCCATAGAGAAAAAGTGAAATGCTGTCTGTTCAGTACTTGTTCATTTATTCATTCTTTCAACAAATGTTGAAGTGCAGGTGAGCTTGGTTGAGCCCTAGGGTCTTTTCTGCTGTTCAGTGGGATGCCACGTTCACCTGCTAGGGCTGACCTGCCTGGCCCAGGACTGCAGGGATGGAGGGCAGCCCAACATCAGAAATGGGCAACAGTGCCAGAAACGCATCAGCCAAACCAAAGGTCATTTGTAATCCTCCCATCTTAAGGATGTTGTTGAGTGTCCCTGAGTGACTGGCAACTGAGCCCCATTGTATAATAGACCAGGCTGTCTTGCTAAGCCTTGGCTTATAGGACTTCCTGCAACCTCTAGTCCCTAACGAATGAGCTAGTATGCAAGTGACTAGCTAAGTAAATGTGCTGCAAACCTCTGACAAATAGCTTTGGACTAAAAAAATTCTTTTCTTCTGCATCATGTATACTACACTGTTCTTAAATCAACTCTCCTTTCCTTTGTTTCTCATTCTAATATTCCTATGCTTTCCTTCCGACATGCCTCTTGTCTTCACTTGGAACATTTTTTACTACTTCACTCCTCTAGTTTCCATTCCCTAACCTAGCTCAGCCTAGTATTTTTGGCACTCAAACACCTGAAATGTTGCCTGCTGTTTAAAGCCAAAAACAAATGAAAATTTTAAGGACAAAAGGAGATTTGATTCTTCTGTGGCTCAAAATCCTTCTGTTATTGTTAAATGAACTCTGCGGAATACAGTATGATGTTTTTAATACCTTGTGAAGGTATTTGTTAATATTTACATTTGTTGTGGATAGTTTATGAAAGTCCAGTGGCTTTGATGAAACCCCTTTCAACTAAGAACCAGAAGGTCATATGAATCAGCAATGGAATAATGAGGATATTCTAAGACTTCTGATGTCAAGTTTCTTGTTTTGATTATGAGAAATACCCTGCAATTAGGAGTGAGGGAAAGCTTGTGTCTAAAGTTCGGCTTGTAATTCACATGAATTTTGTATACAGGCCAAAGACTGCCTTCCCTTTGAGGATAAGCAACGTCCTTACTTAGAAATAATTTCAGGTAATTATGAAGTAATCACATCTCTATTCATTGATTCATTTCCAATGCACTATAATGCTAAAAAGAATTCAAAATAGGAATCAATTATCATCTCTTGGATACCAAATTAAATGGAAGGTGCCTAGTACCCACTCAAGTTGAAATGCCAATAAATGCATGATGCCATAACAGTACGCTCCCCCACCCCTTTCTCTGTTCTTGGCAGATGACGATTGACTGAGTCAGTCTTTCCCACTGAGTTTGGACTGAGTCTCAGAATCCTACTTATTCCTACACTGCAGGGAGTTATTGTCACTCAACTAGAGATGTCCCTGAGATGAAATTATATTCCATCCTTGCACTAAGATAATAATTATAAGCATGTAATCTACTTACTGGCTTTTAACAGCAGTAAAATACATCTTTAGCAAGTAAAAAAATGCCAAAGGCTATACTTCTAAATAAAGAGGGCAGAATCCTTCTGACTTTTCTCTCTTTACCACTTTTGATCCACAAAGAGTAGGGATAGAATCTGCAACTGAATTCAGCCGTCACACCCAAACTCTGCTGCCTGACCACGCTGCCTCCGCGGTGACATGCCAACTTGTATATTTTTTCTTTCCCAAAGCTCTTCCTTATTCACTTGCTCTCTTCCTGTAAACACACACTCCCAGTGGTATTGAGTAAATGGACAAATGGAAGAAACAGTGAGAACACTGCGTAGGATGAAAACGAGAGGAATGAAAACACCTGGCGTGAGAGCAGGTCGGAGGTGGTGGCTGACACAGGAACTCGGGTCCAGGCCTGAGCCTTGGTGCTGGGCTGTGTGGTCTGCAGGAGTACACGCAGAGCTCAGTGGCCATCTGATGGCCTTCTATGAAGGCCTCTCGTTTTGTTTTTACACAGAAATCTCCAACTTCCTGATTTCCCCAGTTACAGTGGATTAATCACAGCTATCTCTCTTTGTTATTAAACAATTAAACAATATGCATTACTTGATCCCCATAATCCATTTAAAATTATCTAACACAAATACTTGGTAAACATTACTGAGTGAGTGAACAATAAATAATGGTTGTATGGGGTAGGGGAAGACAGAGAATTAATTCCCAAGGCTGGAGCAACTGGTCCTTCAGCCTCTGGTCCAGTTGCCCCTGGTGGCCTCATCTGTGCCACCTAGAATTCTGTGCAAGTATCGTCATTTTCTATGTGTGCTGCTGTGGCAAAAATGTTACAAAACACAGTTTTTCTGTCCTCAGGTACCAAACTGGTAAAGAGTTCCATCTGAAAGCCCCTGATGAATGAACACAACGGCCACAGTGATAATTTTAGCAGGAAACTAAGCCACAGAAAGCAAGCAGGCCACAAAGCCCTGAGAGCTTAAACAGCCTCGCAGGCCAAGAAGTTGTTAGTTAGGTCACATCTCAGCAGTAAATGTGTGTGCCCAGATTATAAAGCTGTGAGGAGCTCCTGATGCAGCATCGTTGGTTAGTTTGTCTCAAGCTCTAGCAGAATTTTTATTCTGAGGGTTACCAGAAAATTTAGACTTTTTTCAAACATTGAGATGACCATTCCCTCCAACCCCATTTCAGGTCTGCCCAGCTTGAAAGCGCGGGTTACAGACACTGCGGACACAGCGGCCTGGACAGGCAGGCGGATGGGGCAGAGGGCCCTGCCCTTCGCCCTTTTCTTGTTTCTGGAGACACTTTGTGGAGGGGTCTGGAGCGATCTGGTGGTTGCTCCCCGTCGTCCCCTTCCCATAGCTCTCCGCTCCTCCCCATCCACTGGCCCAAGAGGCCTCCTGCCAGGTGAACCACTGCAGAGAAGGACACTTACCCCGGTGACCCTATAAGTGAGACAGCCCTGAGGACGCACATGGTGTCAAGTGTTGGAAACATGCAGAGGAATTGTGGAACCTGGGGCAGCCCGATCCTCGCTGCCCTACGCCCTCATGTCCTGCAGGTACAAAGTCCTGTCGCTTCCACACCTGCACCATCCCCTCAGCAACGCCTCTCCCTGGACCATCCCAGAGGCTTCTGGGCTCACACAGCTCCGCTCTGTCCCCCAGAGGCAGCAGACCCCGATTCCCAAAACACACCCTGCCTGCCTCCTGCCCCCACAGTAAATCTCTCCAGCGCTTCCCCCTTCCCTCTGAAATGAAAGTCCTGACTCCTCAGGCACCATACAGACCCTCCCTGATCTCCCAGGGAAGCGCTGAGCTGCATCATTTTTCCTGCCTAAGTTCCAGGTGCCCTCAGTTCCAGGAGCACTAAATCACCCAGATGCCACAAGCTGCTTCCAACACAGTTCAAGCGTGAATTCCTTGAGATGCCTCCATGACGCCACCACTGCAGACATCTCTCTCCATTGGTGTCTCTAACAGCACTTGTCCACTGTGGCTGTCTGTTCACACATCCACTGCCCCTGTGTCCTCAGTGACACCAGGCAAGCGCTGGCTGGCACCAGTGCCCAGCAGATGTTTGCAGAATGAATAATAAAATGCTTGCTCCACCTGCTCCTTTTAAATGGGCTCCATTTTACTCTATGATTTAGTATGTGAGCCGCTAAAACTTTTCAGAAGAAGGCAGGATATGAAACAAACCTAGTAGATAGCACAGTGAAGCAGTGTCTTCGTTGTAAAAGAGAAACCAAGTTGCTTGGAAGCGGGTGAGAAGCTGTATCCCAATTCACAGCCTGACCCCTCAGAACCGCCTCTCGTGACAACTACCACAGCTTCTCTTGTTTTCATTTCCTGTGTTTTAATTTATAAGTCACCTATATATTTTTACTCATATCTTACTGGCAATTGTTTGTGAATGGAACAAATTTTTTTTAAAGTTTGCTAAACTGTTCTGTGTGAGTGGAAAGTCTTTTTTCATATAAGATCATCAGTTTTTTTTTTTTTTTTAAAGAAAAAAAAAGTGTTTTAGGCTTTCTCCTGCATAAAGAAAAAGAAAGTGGTTGAGGTGAGGAGCTGGGGGTGGACCATATGCTCACGTTGTATTTCTATGATTCTGGAGATACTGAAGGTAATTTTGCTAGGCCCAGCTTATATTATAGAAAAATACACTTGGTGAAATTTAGTGTTTGTGGTAAAAATATACAAGATTGTCACAAGGCTGGAATTGGTGAATCAATAGCGTTAGTGAATGAATGAGCTGAATATTAGAAACGAAGTATTTGGAAAGCAAGGGAGTGAGGGCATAAGAATATGACTTAGGGTCATGGAAATCACCCACGTAAGGTGATGGTTAAACAGTAAGTGGCAAGTAAGAGTTCAGCTACAAAAAATGTACAAGCACACATAAGGAAAGTTGGCATGGGAACTTCCAGAGAGGACCGAAAAAGGTGGAATGAGATTATCTGCTCTGTTCTGTTGCTCCGTCTTTTATCGCTCAATGTTCTTCTCTTGGGCAATCTTTTCCTGAGATATTTTCGTTTCGTTAATGAAAATAATATCAGTGAATAGATAAGATCGGTTTATTTAACACATTTCCTGAGTCCCGCTGTGGCCAGCGTGTGGTGGGACCTGGGTATACTCAGATAGCTGCATGAGCCTCCCGAAGAGCTTATCAATCATTAGGTTCTGAGAAGCGCAGCAGAAGAAAAACAGGTAGGGGAAAGTTGAGGTGGGGAAATGAAAATATGAGTTTCTAAAGAAAATAAGTATTCACAAAGGAATTTGTCTGCATTAATTTTTGTAGGAAAAGTTAGCTGTGTATAGAAAGAAAAGATAGTTGTTAGCAGTTCTTCCGTCCATGCATTTATTCACTCAGCAGTGCATCTGCTGCGCGTCAGAGGGGCTGACTACTCTGCCGGCAGGTGACAGCTCTGCTAGGGCTGCACGGAGGTGGCCGTCACAGAGAGGAAGGACATCTAACTCAGGGAGCCCGATGAAGGGCTCTTGGAAAGCCTCTCTTCTAGAAGCACTGTTAGACTTCAGGAGCTCAAGCCATTAGTTGAATAAGTGTAAAGAGTTGAATGATGTGAAGAAGCAATATTCTATTCTATTCTATTCTATTCTTTCTTTCTATCCATCCATCTATCATCATTTGTGTATCATATACAAAGGGACAAAGAAAATTGAGAACATGGGAAACTACAAGTAGTTAGGAATTCTTTTTTTTTTTTTTTTTTTTTTTGGTGTTCTTGTGCAAAGCCCTTTACAGCCGAGCATAGAGGTTAGGAGCTTTGGAATCAAACATAAGTGATGCTAGTCCCAGCTCCACCACTTACCAATTGTGTGATCTTCAACAATTCATTTAACTTATCTAGATCTCAGATGTTCTCTTCTGTAAAATGAACATAGCAGTCGTGCCAACCTCACAGATTGTCTATGCAAACTCACTTTCTTTGATGCTGGCATGTGGCAAGTGCTGGCTCGTTTTTATTACCACGTTTGTTTGTTTATTCATTCACTGTCCTTCCAGAGAAAACTGCAGTTTAGAAAAGTGTCCTGGGTCCCTGCTCATCAGTGGCGAGCCAGTCCTGCCATGTGGCCTCACACAGTAAGGGGGGCTCAGAAACGGGGAGGGAGGGGAAGCAAAGCCAGGTCTCAGAGAGCCTGCAGGCCCTGCTCAGGATGTGGAAGCTTATCGTAAAGGCAGTCTCTGTAGGAGTTTAAGGTGGAGAGTGACAAGGTCAGATTTGCATTTGAGAAAGATTATCCTGGCAGCAATATAAAGAATGGTTTGGAGAGGGGAAGCTGCTGTAGCAGTGCAGGAGTGAGTGGGAGGCGCACACTGAGACAGTGATGGTGGGGAGACGGCAGGTAAAGGGTGAAGGGGAGGCACGCTGGGGTCCGAGGGAGAAGGGAGAGGGAGGGACTCCACTGCTCCAGGGTTTCTGGCTATTGGCTGGGTAAATGGAGGCACCGTGGGCCAAGCTGTGGAATCACAGGGAAGGGGCTTTGAGCACAGTAAGCCTGGGGCACCTTTGCGACACTGGGGGGAAATGTCCACATGGCAGTTGACCTAGAAGGCAGAAGAAAAGTCAGGGCGACACAATTGCAAAGATGTGGAAACAACCCAAGTGCCCATCAATCCATGAGTGGATTAATAAAATATGCTATATGTATACCATGGAGTACTACTCAGCTATAAGAAACAATGGCGATCTAGCACCTCTTGTATTTTCCTGGATAGAGTTGGAACCCTATTAAGTGAAGTATCCCAAGAATGGAAAAATAAGCACCACATGTACTCAAATTGGTTTCACTGATCATCACCTAAGAGCACATTTAGGAATAACATTAATCAGGTGTCGGGCAGATGTGGGGGCGGGAGGGGATGGGTGTATACATACATAGACGGCGATGCGCACCGTCTAGGGGATGGACACGCTTGAAGCTATTACTCGGGGTGGGGGGGGGCATGGGCAATATATGTAACCTAAACTTTTGTACCCCCATAATATGCTGAAATAAAAAAAAACTAAAAAAAAAGAAAAGAAAAGTCAGGGCGAGAGACCTTCAATTTGGAGTTGAAGGTGTGAAAGGGAATGAGATCGTTGAGTTAGTCCATCTGCAGCATCGAGCACCATGACGCAGGCTCCTCTCCCCACGGGGGAGGAGAAGTGGAAAGACAGAGACACTGCTTTCAGGGGGGCTACACTCAAGTCAGGGTGGGGAGGAAAGCAAGACACGAAACAAATAAGTGAAAGCAATAATTTCCTCTATTGCCGAATGCTAGGAATACAGTGTTGCTGGTAAACTGCAAAGTGGCTTGACAGTTTGAATAATTTTTCATGAAGAACTGTAGAAATTTTCATTAAAAGCAAAACAACTTTACAGTTAAGCAAGATAGTTATTGTCATATAACAAAGGAGATATTTCACCATAGGAAGAAACTATAATGTTCTAAGAATGGAAGGGAAAAAAAATAATTACCCAAGACTGAGAGAACCTTTAAGACTAGACGAGCTTTTTTTTTTTTTTTTGAGACAGAGTCTCGCTTTGTTGCCCGGGCTAGAGTGAGTGCCGTGGCATCAGCCTAGCTCACAGCAACCTCAAACTCCTGGGCTTAAGCGATCCTACTGCCTCAGCCTCCCGAGTAGCTGGGACTACAGGCATGCGCCACCACGCCCAGCTAATTTTTCTATATATACATTTTTAGCTGTCCA
>CM052441.1:59879903-59906613 GCA_028533085.1 Varecia variegata | reverse complement strand
GAGCTTTTAAGAGGGAAGTTAAGAGGAAGAGGTAAAAATGGGTAGATCATCAGAGATGGGGGAAATAGCAAATTCAGAAATGCTACATTTGGCCAGGTATGGTGACTCACGCCTGTAATCCTAGTACTCAGGGAGGCTGAGGCAGGAGGATAGCTGGAGATCAGGACTTCCAGACCAGCCTCAGCAAGAGCGAGACCCTGTCTCTACTAAATATAGAAATTAGTCGGGCAACTAAAATAGAAAAAAATTAGCCGGGGGTGGTTGCGCCTGTAGTCCCAGCTACTCAGGAGGCTGAGGTAGGAGGATCACTTGAGCCCAGGAGTTTGAGATTGCAATGAGCTATGATGATGTGACTGCACTCCGGCCCATGCAAAAGACCAAGACCTTGTCTCAAAAAAAAAAAAAGAAAGAAAGAAAGAAATTCTACATTTAATAGAGGAGATGTGTATATGGGAATGTAAAGACATTGTGTTGCTTTTTCTGCATAAACACGTGCATATGAGGATGTATACACAACTGCTGGAGCCACAGACTCCTGGTGAACGCCTGTGTGCCAGAGGAGGGGGCCACTGTGCTGAGCAGGAGAGGCAGCAGGACCTGGTGGCCCAGGAGCACTTGGTCTAGCCAGGAGACAGAGGCACAGGAAAGGCTGGCCAACATGCCATTGCAGTGTGGAAGGAGCGAGGAAGGAAGAGGGTGGGGAGGTAAGAGAATACACGGGGCCCCTGCTTGGATGGAGGGGTTACCAGCCAGCATTTCAGGCCTGTTCCTAGATGACCCACAGAGTGAAGCAAAATTGGATGTGATATTTAGAAAATTTGAGGTTCACTGGTGTTAAGTACTGAGTTAGCAAAATAGCCTTGGCAGCCAGCACAGGCAGGTAGGTAGCCAGAGAAGACGGGTTTATCCCAGAGGCCGTGGAGGAAGGGATGGAAGGTTTTCTGGAGAGGGTGGTTGGCCTGTCACGTGTTGTTGGTATGACCCCTGCATGGACCTTTCTGCTCCCCAGGGGGTGCTGCGAGATGACAGCCTGGGGTGGTGTTGCACCCAGCAGCCACCCCCAGACCACCGAGCAATGGGAGGGAGCAAAAAAGGTGGGAAGTGAGGATTGCTGGACACATCCCTGCTCCTCCCGCAGCCCTGCGCGCAGAGTGGGTCGGAACCTGCTGAAGGTCCACCGTGTAGTTCTTCGTCAGACGTGACACTGCTGGGAAGGGAACGCAGGGTGCTCAGAACCGCCTGAAGGAAGAAGCCAGAGCCGCACTGTGACGTGGAGACGCTGGCTCCTGCTTGCCCTTGGGAATCTCCATGTTCCCAGATGGATTAGAGGGAGAAGCGACTGTGGGACCTTAGGGGAGTGTGACCGAGGAGATGCAACCAGGAAGGAGGCCTCTGGTCCCCTCGACGGGTCCATGCATTCGGGTTGCCCTTTGCTGTAGTCCTGGTGATGTTAACCGTTCTCCCCAGCAGACGGCTATTTGAGTGACTGGGTCTGAAATGTGGGTTTACGAGAAAACAGAGCATGGAAAGCCTGGGCAGAGCCTGGTAAATGCAAATGTTCAAACCTGCGCCAGATCTGAGGATGGTGCACGTGGACGTCTGACAGCTCTCCAGCTGCTGCTTGTGCACGTTGGGTGACACCACCTTCACTAGGTGGGGTGAGACCTGGGTAGCAATTCTCAACCAGCCTGATGATCTGAGTGTCCCTGGGTCTGACCCCAGGGCTCCTGAGTAAACTCTCTGAAGGTGAGGAGGACACAGGCCTCGGAATCTGTCTCGTGGAGTCTGGCCAGTTTGGGAGCCACTGAGCTAATGTAATGTTTTTTACAGTATGCTTTTATTGGGACCTAATTCTCTTTCTCTTTCCCCTTTTATCCAGGCGTTAGGAAATCATGAATTTGATAATGGTGTGGAAGGACTGATGGATCCACTCCTCAAAGAGGCCAAGTTTCCAATTCTGAGTGCGAACATTAAAGCGAAGGGGCCACTGGCATCTCAAATATCAGGACTCTACTTGCCGTACAAAATTCTTTCTGTTGGTGATGAAGTTGTGGGAATTGTTGGATACACTTCAAAAGAGACCCCTTTTCTCTCAAATCCAGGTATTTTTCTCCTTTTACAGCACACACTGCTTGAAAATAGAAGCACTAAATCACAGCTTGGCGCAATTTTTACAGACTGTAGATAAAAGTGGGAACAACTGGGCGAGTAACGTACTTAGGGTGACACTGATAAGACCATCTGGTGGACTCTCCATTGTTCTGAGTTACTTCTTAAGGACATTTCCTCTTCTGCTCAATGAACTTCTTTGTTAACACAAACAGTATCTTCGTTTAATCCAGTGCATTCAAAATTGGAAGAGAACACCGTTTATATCCAGTGCTAAACAGTACGTACTCATTTGCTAGGGAATGAGAGCCCCGAAACGCACTGCCTTCTTCCTAGGGAGCCGGGGAGCCCAGAACTGGGGTTTCACCTCAGCCTACCTTATTGTTCCTTTTCTGGCATTATTATCACATGTCTAGTTGACTCTCCTTTCTCCCTTTTCATTATTTTTTTTTTTTTTTTGAGACAGAGTCTCGCTCTGTTGCCCGGGCTAGAGTGAGTGCCATGGCGTCAGCCTAGCTCACAGCAACCTCAAATTCCTGGGTTCAAGCAATCCTACTGCCTCAGCCTCCCGAGTAGCTGGGACTACAGGCATGCGCCACCATGCCCGGCTAATTTTTTCTATATATTTTTAGTTGGCCAAATAACTTCTTTCTATTTTTAGTAGAGACGGGGTCTCGCTCTTGCTCAGGCTGGTCTCGAACTCCTGAGCTCAAACAATCCGCCCGCCTCGGCCTCCCTTTTCATTATTTATCTCTTGTTTTAATGATGCTCTTGTATCTGGCTTTCTGGGAAATATATATATTTTCTTGAATGCTCTTATGATATATATTCTAATGTATATCTATCTCCTATGTCTGTCACATATGTGTGTAATAACACACACACATATGACCATTCAAGAAACAGTTTGATTAGCCAGGCATGGTGGCGCATGCCTGTAGTCCCAGCTGCTCGGGAGGCTGAGGCAGGAGGATTGCTTGAGCCCAGGAATTCAAGGTTGCACTGAGCTAGGCTGATGCCACTGCACTCCAGCCTGGGCAACAGAGTGAGACTCTGTCTCAAAAAAAAAAAAAAGAAGGAAATGATTTGGAGCCACTTTTATGGGAATACTTTTGGCAGTGAGAACAAAAATGACATTTTCTCTACACTATCCAAATTTCCAAATTAAATGTCTTTCCATATTTGAAGAAAAAAAAGGAAACTAGAACCTAGTATTATCCAGAAACAGTTTTCATAACTGATAAAGGACATATGATTAACAGTTCAAAAAAAAATCTGTATTTATTTTTGTTGTGGTTGTTAAGTCCAGGCGGTTGGAAACAACCGAAGGGCCAGCTGTGCGAGGCCGGGCGGTGAGCAGGTCCCACAGCGGGGAGGCAGCGGAGGAGGCGGGGCGGGGTGGCAGCGAGTGAGAGGAGTGAGAGGTTCTTGCTTAAGAACCCCTGCTCCTGCGGTCAGGTAGCCTTGCTGAAGCGCCACCTTGGCCCTGTTGAGGGTGTGTAAAGCAGCCTGGGGCAAAGCACATTCCAGAAGTGAGGTCAGAGTCACGTGCTAGGAAGCAGGGCAGAGACATTAACTGTCTCATTCGCCGCCTGATGGACTGTGCACAGAGCCCAGAATATGGTAAGTTCTCAGTAAATGTTGCTGGAAGAACAGGTGAGAGCAGGAAAGTGTAGGGACCACAGTCACAAAATAGCAGATAGTTCAGTTTCCTGGAACATGGATTCTGAGAGGGAAAGCTGAAAACTGGGTCAGGGCTTGATTCATGGCTGAGAAATTCAGCTGTGCTTTGGAGGAAAGTATTACTGTTCCTTCTCTAACAGTCACCACTAAGAAGGTAGGAGACGGGGGTGTTGGGGGAGAGACACGGGGGCTTCAGAAATCAAACTACCCCAGCTGGGACTCTGACCAGTCCTTTCCCAGGCTGTAACAGAGAGGGGATCCAAAGGGATAATGCTGTTTCCAGCAGCTCCCGGAAGAGAGGGGCTGCATCCCGCAGAGCCTAGTGTGGGCAAAGGGGTGGGGGAAGAGAAGGTTCCCGGGAGTGCCAGTTTCTTCCAAGACCACAGGCCCAGCAGCCCAGCACGGCTTCTTCCTGCAGAGCTCTAGCCCCTAATCAAGCCCAATTCTCCCAGCCCTAGTGGCCTGGGCATCCACAGGCCATTTCTAGCACATAAATTTATTTTAGCTAGGTAATGAAATTTCTGTAATATAACTCTCCTCACAACATCTCCAAATATATTCCATGCTTTGTATTATATAGGTGATGCCCGGTCCTTGTGAGGTTTCTCAGAAAAACACATTCCTTTGTCCTCAGAGGCACTTCTCTGAACTTTTTTTCTCCTTCTTGCCAGCCAAACCAAAGTAGTGGATGGCAGTATTCTCTCAACATGCGTTCATTCCCCTGAGTACCTGTCCATGTGCCAGGCACTGTTTTAGGCTCCAGGAATACTGACCAAAAACTTCTTGTCCGCTGGAGCTTACATGTTCAGTGGGAGAATAAAATAAAAGAGTGAAATGTTTGGTGTGTCAGAAGGTGGTAAGTGCCGTGGAGAAGCAGGAGCGGGAAAGGAAAGTGAGGTGCGGGGGAAAATGCACCTTGTCGTTTTAAAGGGCTGCTCAGGGAAAGGCTTATAGAGAAGGCGACAGGTCACCATGGGCTTCTTGGGGTGACCAGCAAGAAGCAGATTATCCATGATGTTCTGATGACAGACAATGGTGGTATAGCTGTCACAACTCCTGGTTTGTGACATTGCCTGTGAGTTACTGACAACACTGCCAGTCCAACACGTCTGTGAGCTGCTGATTTTCAGGCTGTCAGTCTGTGGCCTCCCTGGCTGTGACATCAGCCATGCTGTTTATCTTCCAGGATCACTTGCACATGTGGAGTTGACTAATGTAAGGACTCGGGGGTTTCCCCGCTGAAGCACACAGAGACTCCTAAACATCACAGTGTAACAAGGGATGCGTTTTTAACAGTCTTGTTGCTCTTTGGAAAGATTAGCACTTTTCAAACTGGAGTTTACAGACTCCTACATTTTGAAAGTTCTTAGTGAGATGTTACTCATTTTTTGGCATGTTCAGTGTAGTGCTGGTTCTCAGAAGTTAGCATAAGGGAGTCGAGATCAGCCGGAGGACTCCCTTGTAGCAGAGTACTGGACAAAACTTCAGGGCAGCATGTCTGTCTGTATTTGCAGTCATGCCAGTCACAGCTGTAAGAGCCCAGGGCTTGCTGAGGTGTGGTTGCAGAGCCAGTAGGAGGAATCAGGCATCTTGCTGCGTTCAGGCTATGTAGTCAGACCCGTGCTCACCGGTGGATACCAACAGGCGATCGTTTATCCACTAAGCGGGGGAGTAAGCAGCCAGTGAAGAACGTACACACTTCCAGTGCCAGCAATATTTAGAAGGCCCCATTTAACGCAGAGCTCAGTAATGCTGCAGTGCTGACAGTAATTTAAAGTGAACAAGACAAAGTTATTACCTGCCATGTTAAAATTGGCATTCAAGGACCAATGCTGACAGTTTTAAGTTATCCCACATTTTCAACCAATGCCTTGGAGTTACTAATACTGTTTTATACATCATGCTTATGTGCTCAGGCATTTTCTGCATTGGTATTATGGAAGTCTAGATATAAAAACATATACAAACAAATCATGTCTGAAGCCTTCTCATACTTTGAGATGAAGTTTGAGCAAAATAATATCACCCACAACCTTAAATTAATGCGACATAAAGTGAATGTAATTGAGGATATTGATTTGAATTTTTATTTACTTCTTAGGGGATTTGTATTTAACACATAAATATATTTTTTCTTACTTAAGACATTGGCATGTTAGTACATACAATAAGCAAGATAATAAAAATTGTTGTTAATAAATGTCCGTTTTATTTATTTTATTCCTTAGGAACAAACTTAGTATTTGAAGATGAAATCACTGCATTGCAACCTGAAGTAGATAAGCTAAAAACCCTAAATGTGAACAAAATTATTGCACTGGGACACTCCGGTTTTGAAATGGATAAACTCATCGCTCAGAAAGTGAAGGGTGTGGATGTCGTGGTGGGAGGACACTCCAACACATTTCTTTACACAGGTAACCATTCCAAAAGGATCATGTGGGCCAGGATGTCCACATAAGTGAATTTGTCCCTTTTGCCTTTGTAACTGTTATTATTATTTTTACTGATATTTAATATGTTACATATGTTACATAATCTAAAATACACTAAATGTGTAATACACATTGCATGGCAACAGGTGTAAATCTTACTCAGAGACTACTAGGAATAATTTATTGGTTTCACCATTATAAGTCAATTCCACTTATTTATGTATATTATAAACATAAATAAAACATGTATGAAACATATATATACTGTATATATAAAACAAAAAGATTACTGAACCCCAACCAAAAGTCAGTTTATTATAGACTCATATCAAAAAGTAGCATGTCATATAAAAAAATTTAAGCATAAACAGAATAACATAAATAGGGTCTTTATAGCCCAGGGTGATAGGATTGGATGTGTAGGTTGCACAGGTAGCAGAAGCTGGGACTCTGGTTTGAGTGCTAACTCTGCTTTGTCCTAGGACTGCAAGTGTCCTGGGAGCCACATGGCCCCTGGTGCTCAGGCGAGCGTGCACTGTCACCACCTACCCACCTCACCAGCCCCCCTGCCCACCTCTCTCTCTCTCTTTTTCTCTCAGCTTCGTCTTAGGTAGTTCTACTTAGAAAACCTCTTCTATTTTTCTTTTCCATTCTGAACCTATGACATCCCCAAACTTTAGAGTCTGCTTCCGTCTTTCCCACTGCCCCCACTTTAGTGACCGTTCTCAGTGTGGGTAACGTTGCAACCACACAGCTGAGAGCCCTGCAAATAGCTCCAAGAGGGTTAAATGGGGGGCAGAGCCCAGGCCAGAGATTCTCAGGCGCAGGCCACTGGGCAGCACCGGGCAGCGGTGAAGACACTGAAGTCCCACCGACTCCGCCACGAACCATTGGTGAGATCCCGTCTGTGCCCGAGTTCCCTCTTCGGTGGAATGAGGGCAGGAACAAGAGTTCCTATTGCAAAGTGTCACTGTGACTCAGTATACATAACGGGTGATGTAGGTGAAAGGCCTCAAAACACTAGCCGTTCTTATTTCCACTATATGTCAGCTCTGTGGATAAGACCTGTGTAAAGTCCTTCCCAAGGCTTTTCTTGCCTTTTCTCTGAGGCTGTGTCAGAACCCTGGGACACAGAGTGGGAGCTCGATATGTCTCCGGCCCCTCATCCTTTAGAGTAGTGGCTTCAAACTTCTTCAACTAGGATCCAGAGTAAGAACAGCATTTTACTTGAAGACCCAACACACACATACATGTGTGTGCTGTGACATGCAAACACACACAGGACATACACATGTACACACATACACACATGTGTGTGCAGTCACATACAAACACACACAGGACATACACATGTACACACACATACACATACACACACATACACATACACACACATACACATACACACACAAGTGAAAGAAAGCTTTCGCAAAACACCTGGATTGCGCCCCGACATTTTCTGTTCTACTGTTTCATATTTTTTAACACCAGTTTCTACTTATTAAATTAATTTTCTCATATTGTAGCTAACCCACATTTTTAAAAACTCAGCTTCACATGAGGCAGGACCAAAACAGTGCATGAACAATCAAAGGAGTCCCACTCCTCCACTCAGATGCTGAAGTCATTGCCGTGCCCCTTGACTTATCTTTACACCGTCTTACTCGACAACGTCTTACAGCAACAGTTCGTCATCCATCCCCAACCTATGGTGTGTGTCCATCAGCTAGTGTGCCCCAATAGGCCTGAAGACGTTGGATGACTATATCCGGCTTCCCACTAATTCTGCAGCTGGTCCCTTTGTCCCTGTAACCATATAGTCACCCCTTAGTATCCATAGGGGACTGGTTCTGGCAATCCCTGTGAATACCCAGATCCATGGATCCTCAAGTCCCTTATATGAAATGGCATAGTATTTGCATGTAACCTATGCACATCCTCCCAGCTACTTTACATCATCTGTACATTACTTATAATACCTAATACAATGTAAATATTATGTAAATAGTTGCTATACTAGCTTTCTAGAGCATAATGGCAAGAAAAATAGCCTGTACATGTTCAGTACAGATGAAACCATCCATTTTTTAAAAATATTTTTTGTCGGCTGATGATTGACTCCACGGATGCAGAACCCACAGACACAGAGAGCCAACTGTATGTGCCTTGCTGAGTAGAGAAATCTAGTTAATGATGAATGACTGGATGAAAGAAAGATTTGAGGATAAAAATTATAGTTTCCTTATCCATAAATCTTGAAGTAGGTAATTACAGTCTCTGAGAAAACTGAGGTAACTGAGTCTTAGTCATTTATTACACATTTCATGATTGCTTACCAAGATTAAACTTGTTCTCATAAAACTCTTTGATTTTTGATACTCATTGTTTTGAAGAGTGAACTTAATTAAAAGTAATTCCAGGACACAGTAGGGTTGAGGCTTATTTGCCTATTTAAATAAATTTTCCCCACCTTAAAAAGAAAACTCCACTGAATCATTTTATGGACTTTCTGTAAAGTTAAAATAATAAATCAGTTGAATATGATTAATTAAAATATAGTTAAAATAATATATCCTTTGGAATTTTAAATCTTACTGAGAACCATTACAGTACATGCGGGACCCAGTATACACACACACTGGAAAGAAAACTTTTCCAAAGTGCTTGGATTGCACCCTGATGCTTTCTATTCTGTTATTCAATTTTTTAATGTCAGTTACCACCCATCACATTAATTTTATTATATTGTAGCCAGCCTGTATTTTTTAAAACTCAGCTTCACATGAGACATGACTAAAACAGTGCATGAACCGATTGCCTTCAAATGTTGATAGTCATTCCAGTTTCTTTTGATTCTAAGAATGGTGCTCATGCAGATAACCCTAGCATTGTGTGACCATTGTCACGGCAAAGGGTAGAGGAGAGGATGTCCCCCTACCAGGCTTACAGAATGTTAAAGTGTTAGAATGCAAATGCTTTCTCTAAAGGAGTTAAATGCTAGAGTCAGGAACTGGTCCATTTTGTTGCCTTTAAAGACAAAAGTAGTAAAGTGAGTGCAGGTTGAAGCCTGCAGCTGGAGGACTCTGTTCGCTGTGCCACCCTTGAAGGGACTCCCAAGATGCTGTCTCTCTGTTTGCCTCCCAATATTGTAACTGAGTTTTTGATTCTGCAAGTCAATCTGACTAGCTGTGGCTTTGGGTGAGTGTAGGCATCAGTTTCTATGTCTGCAAAGTAAAGGGGTTAGAACTGTTAATTCTGTGAGCCCTTCCATTCTGTTCCCTAGAAAGTCATCCATGCATAGAGCTTTACTTTGCAAGATTTGGGGAAGTAAAAAAAAAAAAAAATTGGTACAACACCTTATAACTTCCTTAGGCTACTGCGGTGAACTTATGCCTCCAACTGCTTTGAGGCACAGACCACCTGCCCCCTCCTCATCACTGTCATCTGATGGCCTCCAATAATCTCCCACATCCCCAAGAATTTAGCACTCAATTTCCTATCTTCTTCTCCACTCCAGCTTCTACCTTCATCCTGGCAGGGTGTCCATGTGGGTGGCTGATCCAGTACTGAGGCTCAGAGTCCTGAGGCTCAGAGTCCCTTGAACCCCTCAACCCCATGACTGTCACCACTACTCCATTTCAGCACCTTCGTTTCTGGGGCCACAGCCTGGATTAGTCATCTCCAAAACTCCACTCTCCAACTCTCGTGTCACGGCCTCCTATCCCTAAGCTTTCTCACCCCCTTATTCCTTTCAGAGCTGGCCTTCAGCCATATAAAACCTCACGTCTGTTGAACTCCTCTCTCCCTCCCAGTCCAGCAAGCTTCATGTCTCTCTTCTTGCTAGCCTGGAAGCAGCCATCCTACTTTGGGCCATGCCATGGCTGACACACAGATGGAAAGGTGTCCAGTATAGCTGAATGAATGTCATCAAGTGCTGTTTCTTTAAAAGTAAGATTTCTTTATTTGATGGATCTGGCTGTCTTTTTTTTTTTTTTTATAATGTACCTAATTTTCATTGCTTCTGGATTTAGGCACACATTTGTTGAATATAACATTCAATCTTATTGTTATTTAAAGAATAAGAATCTTATTCTTATTTAAAGAACAGAAATTATTTTAACGACTACAGAATTTTGCTCTTAAAACAAATGTTGTTCCCAACATAATTATAAATCAGACCAAGAACCTGCTGCATGCTCTTTCCGCTGCCACCAGGGCAGGTGCACGGTCTGACAGCTGGATGCATGTTGGCTGTGTTAGAATAAGTGAGGGAGGGTGAAAGGCTGTGGTTGGTGTTTGCAGTCATTGTCTATATCCCCATCAATTTTCATCCTTGTAGTTTAGATAATCTTGCCCTTTAGAACAAGAAGACAATTTCATTATTTACCACATTCACAGGACAGGGAAGGAAACAGTCTCCAACAAAGAACCATTTCCTTTGGGCCTTGTACAAGGACTGCTGACGTCAGTGACTTACTGAGTGAGCTGGGAGAATCAGCCGAGGGGCAGAGGTGTGGCTGGTAGCTTCGAAGACGATTTCCCTTGGTCTTTTTGAATGTGGCAGGCACAGGGACTGGCTTGTTCCAGTGGTCACCCACTCGGGTCTTTTCAGTAAACCTCTGGCCACGGCCCAGTCTCAGCACCTGCTTCCCTCACAGAGCAAAGCCGAGCCTTCTGGTGAGCGATTTCTGCAGCCACACAACACTGGTCAGTCTTAGCTGTCTCAGGAAACTGCTTTTCCAGGCAAAGTGAGACTGTCCAAAACTAAAATCTAGAAAGAATGACTATAAAACAGAAGACAGTCAAGGTCGTGTGACAGGCTTGAGTTACAAGGAAAGCTGACGACCATCTAGTGTGCAATCGTAAGCCCACTCGTACCATGAGGCACAGGTTGCTTCCTGGCACCGAAGTCTGTGTTTCCACAATTTGCTGCGTGATGGTCTCCCGCAAAGGACCGCATTCCCCCCACCTTCACTGGGCAGTGGCACGGAAAGGGTCTGGGCTCTCACAGATCCAGTTTCCTCCCAGCTTGGTCACTCCTGGCTGTCTGACCTTGGACAAGTTACTTACCTACCCTGAGCACCAGCTTTCTCTTTTTAAAAATGCTAACAGTGATGCAGCTACCTCAGAGGGTTGTGGTAGGGATTAAATGAGGTCATCTATGAGCCCTAGGTCCAAGACAAATATGTCAGTTCTCTGATATTCTGTGTGTGTGTGTGTGTGTGTGTGTGTATACTCTCTCTATATATATTGTTATACTCTCTCTCTATATATATATGTTAAGTAAGGCAATATATGAGCAGAACAGGACTCTAGAACATAGTAGGTTTATGACATATATGTAGCCGTAGATATAGTTAGGGAGAGAGAAACAGAACCCAATAGACTATATTCTATGAGTTCGGTTTCTCTGAGAAACTAGAATACAGAAATATTTTACTGAACAAAATGGTTTCTCCTTAAAGTATTCTCTGACACCCTCATTGCTAATCATACATATATTTTTTTTAACTCACAAAAATTATATTGGTTACTACCATAAGATAGCGGGACTACAAATAATTTTTTTTCTTCTCCATTTGCCAAATATTTTGTAATGCCAGTCTTGCTTTTATAATATTTAAAAAAAAATAACCTCTCTAAACCCTATAAACTTAACCATTAATTCTAAACTTGATCTATTATAAATATTTTTGTTAAATAAGAAAAGAAGATATCCTAAATTTGAGAACCTAAGCCAAATTCACAAATGACCCAGGATCTCCCCACCTGTCAGAGGTGGGAATCCAGGCACGCAGTGCTCTAACAAGCAGCCCAGGTTTGCTGCTCCCGGTTCCCCTGCCCTCCCCCAGGCCTAGAGACACTTTTGGCTGGGAATCCATGACTGCTCGTCTGGAGGAGAATTCCCAAGTACTCTGCCGTAATTTGGAACCAGAGCTTTGGCCTTCCCACCCAGATGGTCCCCAGTCCCCGTAGACAAGCTTCTCTGAAGTGAGCTCGAGACACTCTGTCACTTACCAGCCTGACCAGAATGAATGATTCATGGGATTAGCCATTAAGACCACTCACTAGGCCGGGCGCCATGGCTCACGCCTGTAATCCTAGCACTCTGGGAGGCCGAGGCGGGCAGATTGTTTGAGCTCAGGAGTTCGAGACCAGCCTGAGCAAGAGTGAGACCCCGTCTCTACTAAAAATAGAAAGAAATCAGCTGGACAACTAAAAATATATACAGAAAAAATTAGCCGGGCATGGTGGCGCGTGCCTGTAGTCCCAGCTACTCGGGAGGCTGAGGCAGTAGGATCGCTTAAGCCCAGGAGTTTAAGGTTGCTGTGAGCTAGGCTGACGCCACGGCACTCACTCTAGCCTGGGCAACAGATTGCACTAGATGACCACGCTGGTAATACCTTCCCCAGCTAAATGCTTGTTTTTCCTAAAAAATTCATCGGGAGTGTATCAGTTTATGATCACATTTACCTACTTTTTCGTCTCAAGACATAAAGTTATTACTTGTGAAAAGGGCACCCTTAGTAAGTGGAACTACATGGGACTTTACCCCTTTTCCCTGCTCCATCTCCTCGGAGCAGCCACTCTCGGCCTCATGAAGATGAAGCAAAGACCACAGGCCTGGCCCTGCCAGGCAGTGGGAATCCAACACACTGGAACTCAGTGGAGCTCTGTAAATATTTGTTGAATGAGTGACTAAGTATGTGATGAGCTGTTCCCACCCTGCAGGGCTCCCTGCTTTGCCCTACCCAGCCAGACTTTGGCACAAGCCTGGATTGGATTTCATGGAGGATTTGTGGCCACTCTGGGAACTACTGTAAGATGCATAATCTCTTTTAGACCTCCCCGTTGTCATTGAAAGACCAGGGACAAGAATTTGAGCAGTAAATCAAAGCGTGTGCAAAGCAGAGTGACATAGCCTGGGCATGAATAATAATGCACGGCCCCTGGAATTCCCTGAAGGAGACGTGACTGTGTGTGCATCATGGTTTGGTACAGAGATGGCTGAAGAGACAGTGACTCGCTCCTCTGGTTGCCGGAGGCCTCTTGACCGGCTGTGGTGACGGAAGGCACGCCCTCTCCTGGACAGCGGGAGCCGCTCCTAGATTAGAGGCAGCAGAAGTGGCAGCGGGCCTGACCAGAGAGCCAGAGGGGCTGGGCGCTGAGGTTGTCTTGTGGCAGGGAACCCAGCTAGAGCCGGGCTCCTGTCCCAGCTGGGCTCCGGCCTGCACAACTTGGCTTTCCTGCTTAATAAATTTTTCTTGTGTGCAAAATGTGCTCATAGCTTAAAAAAAAAAAAAAATAGGTTAAACTGCTGTTGGTTTAAACCACTAATCAAATCCTTTGTTTTACAAATTTAGGAAATAAAATTAGGCTTCAGGGACTAAATGTCTCTCCCAAGGTCTAGAAACCAGGTTGAAACTGAGCTGGCACCAAACCCATTTCCCCGGTTCCTGTCTTCCAGTTCAGCCTCCCTCCCGCCAGCTCCCACCCAGCTCCACCAGCCCAGGACGGTGAGCTGAGGGGAGCAGTGGGAAGGGGCTGCCACTCTAGCATCGCTCACCTCTAACACAATTCTGCCACAGGGAGAGCATAGAAATCTTGTGTGGTCGATGGGAGAGTGTTTGCTAAACCCCTTAAGTTCAGTCATTCAACAAACATTTATCTACACACCTCTGTGCTAGACACACCCTAGAGACACACCTCTCCCTCCCCTCATGGAACTCAGTGTCTTCAAAGGGATACTGACCCTGATCAGATTTTTAAAAATACATAATTATGCAAGTAAATAAATCATATTATACATAATTACGAAGCATGCTCTGAAGGGAGAAATACAAGATGCTGTGAGAGCATGTAATGTTAATAATCGAAGGACCTGGCCAAGTCTAGGGGGTCATCAGTGAGTTTTCCCCGAGGGACCGACATTAGGGCCAAGATCAGAAGGACAAAGAGACCCAGGAGTTAATCTGGTCAATAATCATCGATATCTTTTTATTAAGCACTTTCCTTGAGTCAGTGTTCATTTGCTGCATTAACTTCTTTAATCTTCCCAACAACCCTGTAAGGTAGATATTGTTATTTTTCCATTTAACAGATGAAAAACTGAAGCAAAAACATGTAACTAATCCACGTGTAGGCCTCTGGCTGCAGAAGCTCTTATTCCACATAGGAAGGTTCCCAGTCTAGGAGAGGGAGGAGGCTGACTGCTGAAGGGCAGGATGAATGTTCTTATGAAACTGCCAAGATAAGAAAGGGCCACATCGTGTAGGTGATGATATTCACGTTAAAAATGTTAGTGTTTTTCCTACGGCCAGCAAGAAATATCTACAACCAGGGAATACATGATCATGTTTATTTATATTTTAGAAAGACCAGCTAGAGTATAAAGAGGTGAAGAAGAGACCTACAGAGACCAGTTAGGAGGCTGTCGCCGTGACCCAGGCGGGAGATGATGGTGGCCAGGACGGTGGCTTGCCTGTGGAGATACAGAGAAGTAGTCAGATAAACGCAGTGCCTGGTGGGAGCAGGCACCTCCAAGTAATTTAAAAGAGAAACTCAAGTCCTTTGGAAGCAAGCATTTGAAATATGCTAATTACCAATTATTTTTACCCAGTCCTTTTATAGGGGCTCCAATTCGGGAGTTCTTACACCAGGTCCCGTATGTGTTAAAATCATGGCATGGACTGCCTTATAACATTCTATTTTAATATAATTCGGCCGATTGGAAACCAGGTCAAAGGCCTGCTCCCTGGCACCTCTGTCTGTTATGTGACACTCGGAGGGCAGTTGTCCAGACCTGCACTTGGCATCGCCACATTCCTCGGCTCCCGGGGCAGAGCCCTGCGAGGTTCCTTCAAGCCCCGCACCATGCTAGGAAATGCTCCCTTCATCGACTCCAGATGTCAGTCCACAACTCCCGATGAGTCAGGTTTCTAAAGATAGATGTGTGGCTCTGTGTGGAAAGAATATTTGGAGCTGAGCATCTTGAACCGAATGGTATGGAATGGTGTGGGAAATGGGAAGCCTGGAGTGCTTTCTCCGCCAGTCATTTCTGGGATTGCCGAATTGGGGGCGTGGGAGAGAGAGGGCTCAGCTGTGGAGGAGACAGAGATAAGCCAAACTAGACCAGTTATTGCCTTAGTGACATGGTTAGTGTCCTCCTTGTTCCTGATTAAGTCCATTTAAAATGCTGATGACATGTCTTTCATTCTAACAAAGAACATGAAGATCTTTCCAAACTAGAGAATAGTGTCAGATGGGAGCTGGGATTGTGAGCTCCTATTTGCAGAGTGCATGCTGATCTCAGGAGGCATTTCCCCGGATTGTCGGATTCCTAACTTTTACATTCTGTTTAAGTTGTGATATTTCTATGGAAGGCAGAAAATAAACGCTAGAAAGTCAGGCTTGCGGTTCTCCTGATGTCTGCGATTTAGTGCTTTTTCCCCCTGGACAGGTATTCTCCGCCACCTTGTGGACATTTGGGGAACTTCGCCTTCCCAGGCTTCTCTGCACTCGGAGGAGGAACTGGCTGAGAGGCTGGGACAGGGCTGCCCTAACCACCTGGCCCCCTGAAGTGCAGACCAGGTCCAGGCTTGCCCACAAGACCAGCACAGAACAGGATGAGGGTGATTAGAGTGTTAACCTTCCCTGCTACTCTACCATGCATCAGCTCATGGGCCTGTCACCCTCGAGGCAAATGGAGATGGAACAAGTCTCACTGGATCTTAAGTTGGATACTTCTATAAAAGTAAAGTTCCAAGACTTTTTTTTGTTTTTTGCCCCAAAGGGAACAAGAAAATGGGACACTAAGGTTGGCCAGCTATTTGCTGCTTATGCAGTGCTTGCATTTGCATACTTTTGCCCTGTGGTTACTGAGCTGAGAGGGGGCTGTTCTTGGCATAGAAACATGGCAGGGGACAGTCCTTCATAACATACTACCCCAGCTTGTCTTAGGTGAAGCTTGGGACACAAAGGTGCCAACCCTGGGTTTGCATGTGTTTTGGTAAGTGGCCTTTGGCAACCAGCTTTCAGACTTTATGAGACGAGCACATGGTAGGCTGTGTGGGCAGTGGAGAGAACACAAGTCCAGGGCCTCACAGCCCTGCTCTCCAATCTGCTCCCCGTCACGTGCCAGCTGTCACCTTGGGTACTTTCCCTATGACAGTCAGTCTTCTCCTTGTAAAGCGGATACTGATAGGACCTGTCTCGTGGGAAGCTTGGAGGACTAACTACAACAAAGGCCAGAGCCTGGCTCGTGGCTGCCTCTCATAACTGGTCCATGTGCATCAGCAACACGTGCTGAAGTCCTCTGGACCCTCCATGAACATCCAGTAGAAAGGACTAGTCATGGGTGTGATGAGGGAGGCGACAGAAACAGTGGTGGGGTCAAGGGTGTCTGTTCCATGGTCTCTGATTCAAAACAGCCCAGACTATGTCATTGTCTCCGTGGAGGTAAGATGTGAACCGCAGTGCGCCTGAAGGAGGGGTTCAGTTAGAGAACTTAAACATGCCCAGTGATGAGAGGCAGGGCTGCATGCTCCCTGGGTGGCCGCCCTCCCCACCCTCGTGCAGGCACGTGTCTCGGAGGCGATGGTGGGCCTCCCGGCTTCTGGGTGATGAGTGGCTCCCAAATTCTCCCCCACCACCCCTTTGAGACAAAGGCCTGCAGAATCTGACGTGTGTGAGGGCTGGCTGGGCTGGCTGGGGTGGCTAGTGTGCAGTGCTAGCCAGCCCTCACGGTGAATGTGGCTTTTCTGAAAGGCACCTAAGGGGAGGCAGAATTTACCAGCAAAACCCAAGGACAGCTCTTTGTCATTTCTGCATTTTCCATTAAAGACTCTAAGCTTTGGAGTGTGTGTCTGGGGTTTTTAGAGATTCCCATCACCTTATAAGGGAAAGAAATACACATTTATTGAGCACGTACTATGTGTTGGCACCATGCTAGGGAGTTTAGACATTTAAGCCTTTCAACAGCTCTGTGAAATAGGAGTTGTTATTTCATCCATTTTACAGGCAAGGAAACTGAAGTTCAGTAAAGTGGCCTGGCTAAGCCACCTGGCCAGCGAGAATGGAGCCAGGGTCAGGATGGAGCTGGGATAATCTTAGCGGTTTTACACCTTTGTGTGCCACACAGCACCAGGCACAATGCCCTGGACTTAGGGAGAGCTTAGTAAATGCCTGTTGAGTGGAGAATGGAAGGATTCATGTGCCAAAAGGCATTCGGAAACGGGCAAATGCCCAGGCAGGGCTCTGAAAGACCAGCTATGTGGAGCAGCAGCTGGCGAATCATCAATTTAAAAGTCACTGTCATCCGGCCGGTGGCCTGCTGGCCTGCAGCCAGCCATGTACAAGGGCTGACTTGATCAGCTTTGGCTCTTTTATTTCAGGCAATCCACCTTCCAAAGAGGTGCCTGCTGGGAAGTACCCATTCATAGTCACCTCCGACGACGGGCGGCAAGTTCCTGTGGTCCAGGCCTATGCTTTTGGCAAATACCTAGGCTATCTGAAGATAGAGTTTGATGAAAAAGGAAATGTCATCTCTTCACATGGAAATCCCATTCTTCTAAACAGCAGCATTCCTGAAGGTATGTGAAATTCAGAGACTGTCCCACATATTCAAAATTTAGATGGCTGGATATTCCCCCTCTCAACCTCTTTTAAAAAAATGTTTTGGGAATGAACTATAATACTATTGAAGAATTTAGCTTCTCCCTGGAGTTTACCCTCCCCATGGAGAAGGAGATTTCAAACACACCCAAATGCCAAGATGCTCATTTGCTTCTCTGAGTCCCCTCAGCACCAGACTCTGCATCGCTGCTTCTTCTGCCTTTTAAAAGGTTGGTCCTGACGTGCAAAAGCCACTCTCAGCTCATGCCCAGAGGAAAGCTGATTATCAAAGCAAAGGGGTTCAAACTGGGCAAAGTGGGGCTCAAATCCTGGCCCCCCCCACTAGGGGCCATGTGCCTTGGGCAAGTTGCCCAGTCTGGATGGGCCTCAGTATCTTTATTTATCAAATGGGGGAGTACCTTTCTCACTCTTTTGTCTGGGACTCAGAGTAAAAGTACATTTTTATGTCATTCATTTTATATCATATACATGAACACATTCCTGTGTTTGTTTCTCACCTGACCTTTTCTGTTTACCATGATCAGATCAGGAAGGATGAGGGGTGAGGAGCCACTGCGCCTAGGAGAGCCTGTGGTCACCACACAGGCCTCTCCATAGCCAGATGGGGAGGGGACCAGGACCACACAGACAGTGACAGCCCAGTAGCACCTCAGTAGCCTTTGACACCTGCCCTTGGGCCTTTCAGAGCCCCTACCACTAATGCTATCCCAGGCAGGCCAACAGGTAGCTCATACAGATGTGATGAGTTGATATTAAGATGTTCAGCATATCCTTAAATTAAGATCCACTCCAGGTCTTATTACCAGGGAACAAAATAGAGGTTCCTAAGGAATTTCATGGTTAAAACCAAACTGTACACAAATATGGTAAAGAAATATGTACTCACAGGTAAGCTAGATGATGTTTGATTCCTTCTCCAGAATTTAGCCCAATGTGAGATCTGCTTTAACTACAGGCTACCTTCTTTCCTTCCTTTCTTTCTTCTTTTTCTTCTAGATCCAAGCATAAAAGCAGACATTAACAAATGGAGGATAAAATTAGATAATTATTCCACCCAGGAACTGGGGAAAACCATTGTCTATCTGGATGGCTCCACCCAGTCGTGCCGCTTTAAAGAATGCAACATGGGCAACCTGATTTGCGATGCTATGGTGAGTCCGCTGCAGGAGAGGAGGGCCTGTGTCTGGGGAGGAAGGAAAGGAAGAAGGAAAGAGGAAGGAAGGATGCAAAGAGGGACCGACTGATAGTTGTAGATCGGAGATTTTAAAAAATTAGTGCCCAGACAAAAGCTTGGTGTGGTTTCATACTGAGTTCCTTGGTCAGGTGCTTGAAGTAGATCAGGTGACCATCACTTTATTGCTTTCCAAGAACTAAAACCTTTAGTTCAAGGTGTTCTTCTTAGATGTCTGAATTTTGGATTTTTTTATTTTTTTTAGTAAGATCTGAATACACAAACTCTGCTGCCCTGAAGATGTTGACATGGTAGATAAAGCACATCTGCTTGGACCTAAGTTGTCCAGACTGTTTTTCCCTGATCTGTCCACCTAGCTCCTGGGCCTTGTGTGACTGGAACCTCTTTCACAAGCATAGAATGATGACACACAGTTAAAATAACCCCAAGTGCCGTGGCTGAGCGAGGTTAGCCGTGAGAAGCACCCTGGTCTACCTGTCTGCAGCAGACTGGCTGTGCCAGCTCCCCGGGGCTGGACTCTCCACTTCCATGGGCTCACGGCGTGCACCCAGGGCGGTCATTTATTTGCCAGTGCACAGCACGTGGTGCCCGGTGCCAGGTGCCTGGTGTGCAACTGCACTCAATAAATGATGCCAAGTAAACGACCACGTTCATGCTTTCGGAGATGAGACTCCTGGTGGCTGCTCAGCACCATGCGGTCAGCAGGCAGAAGGGGTTGAAGAGGAGCCAGTGTGCAAATGTTCAGAGGAAGGTTTAGAAGGGAACACCCCAGGCTGTTGGCAGTGCTCACCTCTCTATTCAAAAGGCTAGGGCAAATGCGTGCGAGAACGTTTGCTTTTTGCACTATTTATTTTCAAATGAGCATATGTTCATGTTATCTGTTATAAATAGACATATATTTTGTAAAAGAAAAGTAAGAATGAACGGGATTCTCCTAGTTTCAGGAGGCTGTCCCTGTGCCTCTAAAATTGCCAACTTGGGAATTGGCTGGGGATGTAGACATGGAGGCCAGGTTCTTTCTTGTTGACATGAGGTCTGGGGTTGAGCAGGCTTTAGGGCCCTGCCCCCAAGAGCAGGCCTGAGACACACCCCGGCCTGGAGGAACCTGTGCAGGAGCGGGGCTGCCGGCCAGTCTACAGAGGAGGCCCTGTCCTGACACCAGGGCTATGCCCAAGAGACCATTTTGCTAAGGCCTACAAGCCTGAGAGTACGGGGTTTCGGGAGAGGGACTAAGAGCTCCCTGTATTTAACAGTCTGGCACGGGACTGATCACAGTATCATATTTTTGCTTCTTGGAGCATGAAACTAGATCTAATTATAGTTGAGAAGTCTCTAGGAACACGCAAGCAGGGGAAAAGTAGCTTTATTTCCTCAGTAGAGCTAACCAGATTCCTAGAGCTTATTCTAAGGAAGAAGACCCAGAATAGCTAATGTAAATGTGTGTTACTGTTGCAGATTTACAACAACCTTAGACACGCAGATGAAATGTTCTGGAACCATGTGTCCATGTGCATTTTAAATGGCGGTGGCATCCGCTCGCCCATTGACGAGCGGAACAACGGTATGCTCCCCAGCCCGGCTCCTCCCCGACCCGGCTCCTCAGTGGTGTGTCGTGTTCTGTCTCTGACCTGCTTTCCTGGTGTGGCTCCTGCCCTGACCATGACCATACATAGTCTCAGCTCATCTCTGCTGCCAGCCATGTAGCAGAATGTCAGTTGTTTCAGTTAGGGTTAGCTGTTACCAAAGTCTAGGACCTCGCCTGAAAGACACACACAAGCTTGTGCGTTCTTGTATGTATTCACACACAGAAGCAGCAGCTAGGGTTAATGGAACCCAAGCTTGGTTTAAATTTCTGACTCACAAAGCTAAATACTAATTGTTGCTGATTTATGCAAATATAAATGTTTATTTTGCAAGCCTTCACCTTGGCATCTGCGAAGAGAAAGACAAAAATCACCAATCTTCAGTACCAAATGACCAACACTAAGGTGCTGACATGGAAGTAATATTCACTGGGTGCCAGGCAGGTGGGAGGGGGCGGGTGGATAAACTCACAACTAGCAGGTGCAGAGCGCACTGTATGGGGGAAGGGCATGCTTGTAGCTATGGCTTGGGTGAGGCAAAGGCATTATATGTAATCAAAATGTTCATACCCCCATAATATTCTGAAATTTAAAAAAAAAGAAAAAGGAGAAAAAATTACCAGTCTTCTGTGCTAGAAAACATACCACGGATTAAAATGTTATTTTATTGTATTTACAGATATCCAAGATAATATACGGTAAAACAAACTAGACAGATGTTCAAGACACTCTTGTAGACCTCCCTGATATATTGTCAGCACCCATTAGCTTCTGTATAAGGCCCCAAGCTCATCTCATTGTCACACAACAGGGACAGGGGACAGGGATACACCACCTGTCTGCAGGAACTGAGCAATGCCTAACCCACTGCAGATCCGGCCCCAAGCCAGGAGATCCAAGGCTGAGCACAGTGGACTTTTGAGGCACAGCTATTTGTGAGCTCCTGTCATCTTGCCCAATGGTGGAGGGCAGGGCCAGAGGTGTCTTGAATACATTCCCTCCCTAAGTGTCAGGAACCACCGAGACATAGCTGATGCTGCTCTGACGGCCCCCTGCATCCTTCCCCAGCCCTGAGGGAAACTGGTCTTGGAGTTAGCATTTCTCAAGCTGTTTTCCTTCTTGCCTCATCTGTGACTACCCTCAGGCACGATTACCTGGGAGAACCTGGCTGCTGTGTTGCCCTTTGGAGGCACATTTGACCTAGTCCAATTAAAAGGCTCCACCCTGAAGAAGGCCTTTGAGCACAGCGTGCACCGGTATGGCCAGTCCACTGGAGAGTTCCTGCAGGTGGGCGGTAAGTCACCCATCCTTCGGGGCTGGCTCGTCCCAGGTGATGTGGGTTGCCTGCGGGTTGGCTCAGCTCCCCCTTATCAGGACCTCTGTGGCCAGGCTTGTTTGGGTTTTCCCCCATCCAACACCAATACATCATTTTTTACTGGCTGTGGCTCCCAGGGCCACTGAGACTAGGTTGGGGTCAAAGCGCCAAAGTCCTGGCAATGAGCAGTATTAGCCGAGTCTGACTGGACATGAGATGGGCCCTTCACAGAAGCTGGCCCTCTAAACTCTAAGCTCGTCAGCTGACTTGAGGTCTAGTTTCTATTAAAATCTTGGGTGTTTAAGCAATCAATATTCTTTAAAAGCGATCCTCTCTTCTGTTCTATTTGCAATTGCCTGGAACCACGCCAAGGTTCAATGGAATGCTGCCCAATCAGTATTAACAAGGATGATCACTGGGAGGGACAGCCTGCCTTGCCGACACACGAGAACACCTGATTCCAGTCCCGCTGTAACCTGGGGCAAGTCCTCACCCTCTCTGAGCACAGCCAGAAAACCCGTCCTGCTTCTCTCACAGATTGCAGTGAAGACTGAATGGAAATAAGTGTTTCTCAAATTGCCAAGGGCTTCTGAAACACTTTTCTTAACAATTAATCCCACATACCAGTGAATTAATCCTTTAATTAATAATCTTCTTTTACTCAGAAACCATTTTCTGGCCTCATGTTTTGACTCTAGATTGTGGCCACACTTGGTGGAATCGCCTTGCCAAGTCATCCCTCTGCAAAACACACTGCTGAGATTGAACATCTGGGGCAGTGGGTCCCTGGCCTGCTTGCCTTGGGGGTAACCCAGACATCCTTTATTTTCTCACGAGGGAATCAAGGGAACAGCAGTGTTTTGATGCTCTAGCAAAGTACTGAGTAGCTGTTTGCTTTGTGAAAGTCACCCAATCCCAAGTTATTACCATTTAGTAGCCTTCAAAATTGTGAAATGCTCTGTGCCTCTCATCTATTTCTCGTTTTCTAAAGCCATTGACCCAAGTTAGTGGACCAATTATTTCAAGATTTTAAAGAAGGAAAAAAAGATGTGGCTTCTCCTTGCAGAGTCACCGTTTGCCCATTCTGGTCCAGAGCTCATTTTCTTTCCAGTGGTCCTTATATCTCCTAGAAGGACTAACAGATAAAGCTAATGAAGAAGGGGTAGCTGCAATGTCACCTCAATTCTCTTGATGAAATTTCACTCAAGCTCAAACTGAAGGAAAACCAAGCCCAGTGCCCCAGTTCCAGAGTTCAGCCAAAACCCTTTCTTTAGAAAGCAGAAATCTCCCTTTGGATCCAGTGAAAATGGACTCATTTCTTTTCTAGGAATCCAAGTGGTGTATGATCTTTCCCGAAAAACTGGGGACAGAGTAGTCAAATTAGATGTGCTCTGCACCAAGTGTCGAGTGCCCAGTTACAGCCCTCTTAAAATGGATGAGGTATATAAGGTGATCCTCCCGAACTTCCTGGCCAATGGTGGAGATGGATTCCAGATGATAAAAGATGAATTATTAAAACATGACTCTGGTAAGCACAAGTGTCTCTTCCTTTTCCTATCCCAAAGACTCAAGAACAATAGAGCTGGGAGGAGAAGGGGAGCTACTCGTGGTGCGAGGGGGGCAAAGACAGAACCCAGATCTTGCCCCTCTGTTGCAGACTCTCTCCTGTTTGCTTGTTGGAAAACAGCAGCATGGCATTGGGAAATACATGCCCTGTCAGGCCCCAGCACACATACACATCCATCCAACCCCAGGAGAAAACCATGTTTAAATCAAAAATGTTCTAAAATTCTTTTAACTACATTTAAGCAGCTATTTAAATTGTTAAATATGAGTTTTGCACTTATAGAAAAATCACACCTCTGGAACTTTAGATTGGACATGGAAAACCATCATAGTAAATTATCTCAATATTCTTTCTTGAAGCAGCTTTCGGTGTGAATAGGTCAGGTAGAAATGGATGGGCTAAGTGCCCTCCTTTCAGCACAGTGGGTTGATGAAACAAGTTATAGGCAAACAAAAGGAAGCCACTTTTTGACATCAGTTGATATTTTCGACAGCATTGATATGCCAATCTCACTTTTAGAAATCCAATTGAGAGCCCCCTCATGTGCATAAAGTCCACTGACATAGAACACACTTCCCCTTCTTCCTAGGGCAGGAAGCGGCATGCTTACAAGATACATATGCCCTTCTTGGCACTTCTGGGAAGCTCAACGAGGCTCCTCCTCAGCCTTACTATAGTGGACCTGCCATTTTAGCCGCTAAATCCAAGGAGGGTGGAGGACAGAGCTAGACCAAAGGAGACCGCCCTTCCTGGGAGGAAAGGTGCTGGCAACTTCTGTCCATTCCATGATAGAAGATGAAGGGCAGGCTTAAAAACCTGATGAGACAAAGAGGGTGATAGCTGGGCATCACCCAAGCCCAGACTGATGGGTGCTAAAGAGAAGGCACTCATGCAGCAGGCTGAGGGAGCCCAGACCTAAGCATTCCCAACCCTGGCTACACATTAAAATCACTTGGGGAGCATTTTAAATTAAATACCAATGTCTTGGCCCCAGCTCTTAAGAGATTCTGATTTAATTGGGTTGGACTAAAGTCTCTTTCAGTGATTTTAATATACACCCAGGGGTGAGAACCACTGCAGAGAGAATTATTTTTTTAAGTATTGGAGTATTCAAAATAAAATTCTGTTGGGTCCCCATGGGTTTGCTGTAGCTATAGGCAATTAGTGTATCTTTATCACCTCTTCTTGCTTTTGGAAAGAAAGCTCCATTGTTCCACTATCAATTTTGTGAAAATAATTCTTGAGCAGGCAAACAAAAAGAAGCCACTTTTATCTCTCAACTAATTGTTCTTGACCCAGTTCCCTAACGCACTTGTTCTGGAAAGGTTCAAAGGCTATGATGGCAACAACCTCTTTCTTGAGTCATCTCGGAGCTGAGGGAACTCTACTCTCCCGAATTACACAATATTGAACAACAGGCACAGTTCACATCTGGAACATGAAAAAACAATCAAATTCTTTGATCACCGGTGTTCCTGTCTTCTGTGACACTTTACCCCTGCTTAGGAAAGGAATATCTTCCCTTTTATAATTACAAAGGACTTTAAAGGAAAACATTGTTTTTTCTTCCTCTCTTGCTGTTAATTGATAATTACTTTTTCTGTAGTTAAATAATGTATGTATTTTTCTAGGTGACCAGGATATCAACGTGGTTTCTACATACATCTCAAACATGAAAGTAATTTATCCAGCAGTTGAAGGTCGGATCAAGTTTTCTGCAGGAAGTCATTGCCATGGAAGTTTTTCTTTATTATTTTTTTCATTTTTGGCAGTGATCTTTGTTGTACACCAATAGCCAAAAATTGTCCTTGCCATTAAGGTGTGAAACTGCATTTTTTTTTTCAAGTGAGATTCAAATCTGCCTTTTAGGACCTGGCTTTGTGATTACAGACCATCCTCGCAGGCTCCTAGAAGCTGAAGCTTAGAGCACTGTAAAAGGAAGAGACTGTCATTATCACTCAGGGTCAGTAACGCAGTGAATTAGACAGAAAAAAAATTAACATAGGCCCCTCCCTATGAGGAGAAAGCCAACTACATTTAGTTTCCGTATCCAAATTTCAATAAAAGTTTATTAACAATTTTAAACAATAGATAAAATTTTTCTCCTTATATCCATTTCTAATCCATCAAACAACTTATGTTTACACAAAACTTTATCACTGATAAGGGGTTTTAAGCACATTGTCTCATTTGATGCCCACAACTTTCCTTGGTAGGCAAGACAGGTGTTTTTCCTATATGACAGATGAGGAAACTGAAGCTCAGAGGGTTTTGTTCAAGGCCATACAGTTAAAAGTGACAGATCTAAGACCTAGGTCTTTTAAACCCAAGTCCATCACTTTTCAACTAAATCAAGTTGCTATTCAGAATAATACTTCATATCGCCTCTCTTCAAAACTATCAATAGCCCAAAGCTCATGGATGACAAGTCTCTATTTCTAGTCTCTCATTTTTCCCTTTTTAGCTCCTGTTGCAATAGCGAGTTTAATGGACTAAACACAGGGTATCATTCTCTCTTGCATTACCCATGTGCCTTTGATGAGTCAGGGAACAAGCTGCAGTGGACAATGGGAAGAAGGGCTAGAGGCTGCAAAAGGCAGCCAAGGGACAGGGGAGAAAGGGAAGGGAAGAACAGGTCACCAGGACTAATTTACACTATAGAAGAGAAAGAGCTAAAGGGCAGTTAGATGTGTTAGACACTTGCTAAGGAGTAGCGGCAAGGTGCGTGACATATGGTATCAACTGTTATTAATCTTATGAGATTCCATCAGCTCTGCCTCTGTGCTCTTTCTTCTTCCTAACATGAAGGTATCATGAGATGAGAATCTTCTAAGCTAAGCTATTATTCTAAACCTGCACCTGTCCCTCCCCAACAAGATGCCAGCACTGCACTTACTCTAGTTATACCACACCCACCCAGCTATAGAAACTCCAGAGCTCCAGAAGACAAGAATTGATTTAAAGTGATATACATAAGATGTTTGAAGTCACATTGCCTCTAATTCTGAACAAACACTGTAAGTCATTTTCAAGTCCAGACATAAGAATTCCTGCCAGGGAGTAGGCCCCTGAGTGGATGCTCAGGAAATAGCCATACTGATGAAATTATTTATTCCCAAAGAACAAATACTTGCTTACGGTAGTAGTGGAACCATGTGAGCCTGCTCAGCTTTGCCTAACAAGAAATGGGAG
>CM052441.1:59844893-59879403 GCA_028533085.1 Varecia variegata | reverse complement strand
GCCAACTAAAAATATATATAGAAAAAATCAGCCGGGCATGGTGGCGCATGCCTGTAGTCCCAGCTACTCGGGAGGCTGAGGCAGGAGGATCGCTTGAGCCCAGGAGTTTGAGGTTGCTGTGAGCTAGGCTGACGCCACGGCACTCTAGCCCGGGCAACAAAGCGAGACTCTGTCTCCAAAAAAAAAAAAAAAAAAAAGATTTTTGCAGTAAAATAATACCCTCGATTCTATGCACATATAGATTAGCTATTAAAAAAAAACCAAACATGTCAGTAAGATTGTACAAGGACAATTAGAGAAGGTGCATTTGAGGTATATTTTTTATGCTTGGCCAGTAAAATAGGATAAATCCTATTACAGCACAATTTTTTAAAGAACATTTTTGTAAGTTTTCTAATTATGTGTGTATGTATTGTGCAGTGGTATGAGAAATGACCTTGAACCACTTTGCAATTGTAGATTCCAAACAATAAAACTGAAGATATGCTGTTTGATCTTTGATAGTTATTTCTTCTCTCAAACACCTGTAGCTCAAGACTGTATGACTAAAGGAAAACTGACAGTTGTTCACTGGTATCATTTCTCTTGATCATAAGCCCCTTAACATCTGATAATCCTCCATCTCCCCACCCCAAAAATGAGAAGGAAAATGCATGCAATTTTTAAGTAGGAGAGAAAAGTGAATATTTTAAGGAAGAGTACTAAATTTTCTGGCTTTGATACACAGAGTCTAATGTAGAACTGGTTTTGAGGCCTGTACTGATTCCCTAAAAATAAAAATGTCCAAGTTAGTGCTGAATATTTTAATTATCTGAACTGGTTGTTTGCCTAAAAAATTTTCCTCAAGCATTCTGATAACACAATAGGCTGGTTTTGTTATACCTTGATCAGACACATTATTTTTTTAATGTTTTAAAATTTAATTCCAGTTTTTATTGAATGGCTAGTCTGTATTCTGCTGCTTTATGTGGAGGAAAAATAGAAAAACAAGATGAACAAACAAACAAAAATACCAGGCTCATTAAAACCATCTGGTAGCTGTCTTACCCTGTTTGTGCTGCTGTGACCAAATACCATAGAATGGCTGGCTTATAAACAGAAGTTTATTTCTCCTGGTTCTGGAGGCTGGAGAGTCCAAGATCAAGGCACTGGCAGATTCAGTGCCTGGTGAGGGCCTGCTTCATGGTTCCTAGATGGCACCTACTTGCTGTGTTCTCACACAATGGAATAGGCAAGGCACCTCTGGGGCCTCTTTTATAAGAGGCACTAATCTCATTCTGGGCTGGGCACGGTGGCTCATGCCTGTAATCCTAGCACTCTGGGAGGTCAAAGGTGGAGGGTCACTAGAGGTCAGGAGTTCGAGACCCTATCTCTACTAAAATTAGAAAAAAAATTAGCCAGGCGTGGTGGTGTGCACCTGTAGTCCCAGCTACTTGGGAGACTCAGGCAGGAGAACTGCTTGAGCCCAGGAGTCTGAGGTTGCTGTGAGCTAGGCTGATGCCATGGCACTCTAGCCCAGGTGACAGAACCAGACTCTGACTCAAAAAAAAAAAAACAACTCATTCTGAGCCCTCATGACCCAATCACCTCCCAAAGGCCCAATCTCCTAACACCATCACACTGGTGATTCGGTTTCAACATAGGAATTGGGGCAGGCGGGGGGGACACAAACATTCAGATCATAGCAGTAGCTGCCTTGGGTTTCTTTGAAGAAAATTTAGGCTGCTGATAGTTGTCCGTTAGAAGCAGTTGCTTCCTCCGTGAGTAGGTAGTCCCACGGATGTACGGCTTGGCAAGAAGTCATTACTGCTTGCCGAATCAGGAAAAGTTCCCTGTGTTGGTATTAGTTTCCTGGGACTGCCTAACAAAGTACCACAAACTGGGTGGCTTAAATGACACAAATTTATTGTTCCACAGTTCTGGAGGCTAAAAGTTTTAGGTCAAGTTGGCAAGGTTCGTTCCTTCTAAGGGCTGTGGGGGGAAAATCTGTTCCATGCCTCTCTCCCAGCATCTGATAGCCTCAGGCATCCTTGACCTAGAGATGGCATTCTCTCCATGTCTTTACATCTTCTTCCCTTTATACATGTCTGTCTCTGTGGCCAAATTTCTCCTTTTTAGAAGGCCATCAGTCGTACTGGATTGGGGCCCACTCTATAATGACTTCATCGTAATCATCTGCAAAAACCTATTTCCAAATACAGTCACATTCAGTTATAGGGAGTTAGTACTGATGTCCTGCCACAGGACTTCAACATCTTTTTGGAGGACACAATTCAACCCGTAACAGTCCCCAACATGATCTACATAATCAGCTGCAGCAGCCCAGAGGCAACCAGAAACTTCCGCGTCCTATATATTTTTCAAATGAAAGCTTATAATTAATGTTTTTTGTGCTGGCAAATAGGATACATTTTAAGTTCCTTTGGCTCCACTACAGCAAAACAAAAGGAACCCGTTTTCCTAGCCAATGTAGTCCAAAAGAGGAGCTTTGGATTTTATAACAAATTAGGGGATCTCAAATCTCTAGTGAATAGTACCTCTGAGGTCCCTAAGAACCTAAATTAAATACTTCATGAAAAACATTCAGTTAATAAGCTAGCTAGGGTAGGAAAACAATAAACTCTGACCCATCACAAGGATGTGTGGCATATTACAAACAGCAATGAAACAAATGCAAGAAATTTCCTGAAAAAAAAAAAAAAGCAATGAAAATTATACTAGGCTCATTTTTCATTAGGCTACTTAATTGCAAATAAAAAAAAATCTGTTATCAGGGACATTATCAGAAGGGTATTAGCTGGCTCCCAGAATCATCGAGAAACTTAGAGTTAGCTCTGAAAATGGACAGCAAGCAAAGAAAGTGAGGCATGGCTAAAATTCTGCCACAGAAACAGTTGTAGTATACAGTTCTGGTGCTGTAGGTCCTGGACAGAGGCTGCAGTGCTGCCATTGGCCTCCACCGCAGCTAACGCCCAGGAGGGCCTTGGTATCCTGCCTCCAACCAGATGAGAACATCTAATTAATGGAGCCTGGTTCAGGCCCAAGTTGTTTTCACAACGACAGAAGGCTGAGTGAGGAATTATTAATAACTCCAGCCTTTTGGCTTCCATAGTAGAAATCAGTGCCCCCTCTCACAAGTGCCTTGGAATTCCTCCAAATAAGATGTTCTAATTCTGGACAGTCAAGAATGTCAAATGGACCTATGAATACTCCGCACAAAAAATGTATGAAATGTTAAAAACAAAAATCGTTACCTTCTAAGTCTCTCTCGAACACTATACTGAGCTAACATCTCCCCAGCAATGTACATTCACATATGTGACATCAGATTTTTATGAAAGCCAAAAATGCCACGAAAGTAAATAAACCTACAACCTTTTTTGGGTAAGACAGTCATTTAATAATTTGTAAGCATGTGAGTAATGAAATCAGCCCCTCATATATTTCCAGATATTATTTTATAAAAAATAAATATAGCTAATCAAATTCTTAATTGAGCTTCATGTTTTTTAATTGGATGTTGATTTTTTTCAGATCTAGATGCCACAGCTGAAGTAAGGAAAGCTATACATTTGAAGGATAAACTTTAATATGCTTTATTTTAGTGGTAAAACCACAATGCACAGACTTTATATATTAGCATTAATAGAAATAGTGTTCCTAAAAATTTCACTAACTCATCACATTGTGAAACTTTGATTTTGGGCCATAACTAAGAAATGCTTACAGCATCATTCCTGCTCCTCTACAGCATTCAAGTTTTCTTCATCTAGCCTTGCCATATCCCTCATCAAAAATCTATCTCTGAGTAAAACTGAAAATATGGGGCTATAAAATCAGAGATCCCAGACACACTGCAGAATAAAAGTCATAATGAACAAACTAGTAATGTAACCTCAGTAACTGTTATTCTCTAAAACTACAGCACAGATAATGCAGGCTGCTGGTTCCTTGAATAACTGATCACTGCTTAACTCTACCCCTCCCTAACCTATTCAGGAAAGCCCACAACAATGCAAGTGACTGAGAGTAGCATTATAGGGATAACATGGAAGATAATATAATTCACATTTGAAACACAAATTTTAAAAATAGATCACACAGAAACTACAGTACTTAAATTTTATCTCCTGTAACAAATTACTTGCCACCCCTTTTAAACTAATCAAGAAACACCAGTGGGTTCAGTATCAGAGCTTAGACAACTCCTAATCTCCATTAGGTACCAGCCATAAGCTTAATGCCAGGAATGCCTAAAAGAGAGAGAAAAATGTTTATTAGAAACATTAATAAATTGTAAAAATTAACACAAACCCACATAATTTGTGAAAGATCATTATTCTATTTATTATAAGATCATAGGAATATCTTAAAACTCTTCATCAATATAGAAAATGAAAATACAGAATGATTGTAAGCACTTGGTGCAATGCAACAGACACAATGCTTTAGTAATGCCATTCTCTACCCCTCTGGAGTTCAGCTCACCTGACAGTTTTCACTCTTGTACTATTCAATTGGATAAAAATATCCAAAATACATTTCCTTATAAGTGAAATTTCAAAGTCACCTATTTTTTCAGACTTTTGAGCCACTTTTAAAAATTAAATCTCCAAATAAAATAACTTGGCAACCTCCTCCCCATTAGTGAGTTCCTGGAAGTTGCTTCCCTGTCCTTGTTAATGTACATTGCTCTAAGCTGCTCACGGCTTCTCAGCAATTTTTTCAGTTAACCTCATTACCATCCCTCCACACTGCACCAGTTTTGTCCACTTTGCATTGTTGCAAAAGTAGCAAAACACAGCTTTACCAAGTAGGCATAACTGGAGAGAATTACAATGAAAAAAAAAATTAACACTCAATATTTCAATGCTCCTAAAAAGCATTGACCAAACCCATAATGTGGAGTCCCTTTTGGGGTCCCTCTTCAGTTCCCTTACTGCTAAGCACTAGAGAGCCCCAGGGCACAGTCCTCAGACCACTTCTCTTTTCTACTTACACTTACTCCCTTGGTGATTTCATTAGGTTGCAATATATCTGTATGCTGGTGACTCCCAAATTTTGATCTCCAACCTGGATCTCTGCCCTGAATTCCAGACTCAAAAATACATCTGCCTATTTGGTATCCCTGGTTGGGATGTTTAATAGGCATCTTAGACATTACATGTCCTAAAATGAATTCTTGATCTTTCCCTCAAAATGCACCAGTCACAATCTTCTTCATCTCATTTAATGGACCCTTCATCCTTCCTATTGCTCAGGCCAAATCTTAGGGGTCATCCCTGGCTGCTCCCTTTTTCTCAAACTCACATCCCATCCACTGGTAAATCCTGTTGTCTTACTTTAAAAAATAATCAGATTTTGTGGGCTAGGTGTGATGGCTTATGCATGTAATCCCAGTGCTTTGGAAGGCCGAGGCGGAAGGATCACTTGAGGTAAAGAGTTCAAGACCAGCTTGGGCAACATAGAAAAACACTGTCTCTACAAAAAAAAAAAAATTAAAAATAGCCAGGTGTGGTGGCAGACAACTATAGTCCCAGCTACTCAGATTGCTGAGGTGGGAGGATCCCTTGAGCCCAGAAGTTCAAAGTTACAGTGAGCTATGACCACACTACTGCACTCCAGCTTGGGTGACAGAGCAAAACCCCATCTCTAAAACAAAACACAAAAAACCAAAACAATCAGACTTCTATTTCTCAAAAACTCCATAAATACCACCCTGATCCAAATTAGTGTCATCTCACCTGAATTAATTCAACAGCTTTCTAAATGAGCTCCTTGCCTCTACTTTTGTTCCACTTTAGTCTGTTTTAGTCTATTCTCAACATTCTCAATACAGCAATCAATGTGATTCTGTTAAAATATAAGATCATGCTGTTCACCTGCTCAAAACCTTTCCATCAGACTCTAAGTAAAAATGACAATTACTGGCCAGGAGTGGTGCCAGCAAGTTAGGTTTCATGTTGAGGCCTATTTTCTTGGCTTACAGGTGGCTGACTTCTTGCTATGTGCTCACATGACCTCTTTGTGCACACAGGGAGAGGTGGAGAGAAATCTTACTCTCTCTTTCTCTTCTTAAAAAGGCCATCAATCCTATTGGATTACAGTTTCATCCTTATGACCTTGTTTAACTTAAATTATCTCCTGAACGCTCCATCTTCAAATATAGTCACATTAGGATTTATCATTTCAATTTCAACATATGAATTTTGGGAAGACACAATTCAATCCATAGCAATGGGTGAAATCTATTTAAGGAAAATATGATTTATAAAACTCTACATATACAAAATTATGTGAATTAAATCATTCACATTATAAAAATGGAAAGGAACAAAAATGTAATCCTTATTATTTGATAGGCATTTCATCATCACAGATACCACTTGGACTTTCCAGCCTCTAGAACTGTGAGAAGTAAATTGCTGTTGTATAAGCCACAAGTCTCTGGTATTTTGTCATGGCAACACAAGCAGACCTGACACACCCATAACTTCTTTCTCATCTAAATAAACAGAATGTCACAATTAAAGAATAGGTTGAGGATGGCATAAAAAGGCATGTAAAGTATTTTATTTTTCCAGTTCATCCATGACATTTTAAATAATAATGTTCAAATGCTATGGATTTAAATTTGAATAGTTAGCCTGATTAATTCCCCACTTGCCCCTGAGAAGTTAAATGTGTAAGGCTTGGTGTTAAATCACTAATTCATAAAAACACATATTCTAGAAACTTCAAGTATTTAAAAATAAAATAGAACTGCCAACAAAACCTGTTCAAAAATTTATAACATCTAAGAACCATTTTTGAAATCTTGGGGAAAAAATTAATAGTATAATTGAATGTGTTAGCTTTCCAAATTATATAAATTCCCACATTACACAGCTTAGTATCTAATATATGGCTGAAGCTCAATAAATACATTCTGAATAAACACTACAACCAATAACCAAATGCAAAATGCCCAATAATGACAGACAAATTTGTTTTAAGGAGAAATGTATAGCATGGTAAGGAATTCTAAGAATTCTAAACATTGAATCTTTTAAAATAATTTTTAAGTTAACTTTCAAGAAACACAGTTAATTCTGTATTTTTCTTTTGAAGGGATAACAGACAACACAAACCAAAAATTTACTTGTCTAAATTGTTTACATAAGCTTTGGGAATATACTTACACACAATTCAGTGAAACTTAGTTGCAATCACACCACTACAAAATATCTGTAAATATGCAGTTTTTACACCCAATGGCAATAACTGTCAGTCATCCAGCAAGAGTAAGGAAAAATCCCTTGTTTATTATGAAAAATTCACATGGGATGTTTTATTTATAGACACACAGTTATTAACTATGTAGAAAATGAAAAAAAAGGAAAATAAATACACTGAAATGTATCAACTCTATATAAGAAAAATCAGATCTTACTGTTCCTCCACACTAAACATAATTATTTTCAAAGTGATACAATACAAAGGCTAAGAAACTCAGTCACTTTTAATCATTATTAAATTTGTATTCGTCTTTATTAAAACAATCAAAATTTCAGACTGAAGTACATGATATATACAAGAATATACAAAAGTAAAAGAAAAATGTACATTTCTACAACACTAGCACAGCAGAAGTTTCAACAGGTTATCCTATACCAAATCCAAATGTTTACATCCAGGATGTCACAGAGGTAACTTCCTTTTGTACCTAAAGTGAAAATAAATCCATTTAATAGAAGCAATAAGATAAAGGTTCATTTGTGAGTTGCCTAACAGCTCTAATGTATTAAAATTCTAACCTAAGAAATACATATATTATAAGCCAAAAGAAATTGGTTGACAGACCTTATAAAGTCTCAGAGCTGTGTTTACTGGAGTTGATTCCCATGTACACTGAACATAAAATGTCTGTAACTGCCACCCTGTTCTAACATACCCTTAATATAACGATAACTTGAAAGCTTAAAATAGGCAAATAGTCCAAATCTGGTTTCCTCTATTCTACAAAAGTGACATTTCATTGTAATACCACAGCCTTGAAAAATAGTTTTTCATCCAACCAGGAGGATTAGTCAAAAAATTAAATGGAAAATAATGACTTATATTTTTGCTCAAAACTCAAAATCCTCAAGATTCAATATAATAATGATATTATCGTACTCTAATTTTGTGCTCTTGGGTTTATATAAACCCAATTGCTTCAAAAAATACTCAAGTCTCTGACTTACACAGCATACAGTGTTGCAGACTTAAACTCACATCTTCCTCTGGAAAGACGGTCCCTATGTGTTTGTAATTAGGAAGCGATAAAGTCAAAGCAGAGGCTATTTAGTTCCTGTTCCCTAAAATCCACTCTTATGTTGGGCATGTTGAATAAAGAAATTAAAAAAGCCATTAGATGAGGTTGTTCATTTTTTACAGGATCATAGCGACAAAGGTTTTATTAACCTTTGTGTCCCTAATTAAAATAAATGTCAGCATACCATTAAGAGAGTAACAAATAAAATTACTGCTTTTTAGTTACCTTATTGAGCTCTGGAAACAGCTCCTGTATCACAATGTCCAACAACACATAAGTAAGCTAAAGCACCAAAATAATAATAATAATAAATTTTAAGGCATTAAACATAAAAAACATAAAAATGATAAGCACAAAATTGAGGATGGTGGTTACCCCTAAATGGCAAGGCAGGGAATGGGACTGACAATGTAAAACAAGCAGGAAAGTGGCTTCAAATAGTATCAATAATGTTCTATTCTTAAATGGGTGGTAGGTACACATGTGTTTGCATGTGAACATTTTATTATTATGCCTTATAACTCATTTTTATGTTAAATATTTTATAGGTAACAAAAATATTAAAGAAATAAGCAGAATACAAAATTCCAACTGTATTAAGATCTCAACAGAATATTATAGACTATAAACATAAAAATGTTAACTGTGGTTATTCTATGTGACTTGAATGATGGAATTACCAATTTTTAATTTTTTACTGTATTTCATGAATTTTCTATATATTTCAAAATTTCTACAATGAATATATATTAATTTTAAATCAAAACAATTCATGTTATTAAGAAAAAGGAGATCAGCAAAATAGAGTAACACGAATAAAATACTTTATCTGAACGTTTGAATTACATGGCCTTGATTTAGTATAGTGTCACTTACACAGCTAATAATATACCAGATACCCAACAAACCCAGTCAACACCAGCCTACCAGCTCTAATGGATTTTACCTGCTTGTTGAGTACTGGCTGCTGTAAGCCATCAAATAGAAGTCTGATGCTTTCATACTTGGTTTCTTTGCCAATACACTTGACTAACAGATCTACACAAAAAAAAGCCACATGTGGAACAATTTTATATTATAAAGTGAGTCATCATTAACTAGATCATAAAGCAAAATCCCCACCCTGTTTCCCAGATATTATGTAAAAACTATTAATCAGTATTTCCCAAACCAGTGTTTTTGCAAGAGGCTCTTGGAAAAATGGGTTCTATGGTGAAGAAATGCAGTATCATGTATCCCACTTTTGGAGATTCACAATACACAAAAGCACACTGAAAGCTCCGAGGAATGTTACGGTAAAAAAATCTGCTTATACTACAAAGTAATAAAAGAGAGTTGGAAAATAATATATATTGTATTATCCTATTAGGGGAAAATAAAAAAAATTAAACTCTAAAATGATGTTTGTACATTTGTAGACACACATATAGAAATGCATAGAAAAACGTCTGCAAGGATTAACACCAAACTGGAGCATGAGCCTACTTCTACACAGTGGAGAAGAGGATAGCTTCTACTTTTTTTCTATATATTTTCATAATGTTCTTAATATCAGAAAAAAATTTTAATTTAATTTTTAAAGGCAGACTTTTTACAATGACTATGACCACTTTATTTCTGTACTTTTTATATAAATTACTATTAGTCATCTTAAAGACCAATCATTCTGAAAAACATTACAAATGTTTGAACACTAATTTAGGATCCAAGTTCAGATTGTTGTCCAACTGTATAGCTATCATGTACCACACATATCATTCCTCTTATCAAAAAAGTCAATCCTTATTAAGATTTCCACTTATGGGTGGGGGGCAAGATGGCTGACCAGAGACATCACTTGCCAGACCAACCCAGAGGGAAGGAAGGGTATCAGATAAAGGAGATGGGAGAGCAGATGCATCTCGGGTATAGGTGAGAGATGGAAATGCCAGAGCCTGCAGGGGACCTCATGGAGGAAAACTGCATAGCAGAGAAGGAAGAAGATAAAGGAAACAAAGGTATCAGGGAAGAGCCCAGTGAAGGAGTAAGTGGGGGGATCCCTTTCTCCTTCCCACACTCCTTCAGTGATCAGAGGGCTACCAACTTTCTTGGAAGCTTTTCCAACCCCAAGAGGCCAAGCACTGTGGCAACCATGGAATTGTGGGGAGAACTTGCATGATCCCAGAGCTTGAACATTCTGAGCTGGGTTCCCCTCCGAGGAGGGTGATCCAAGAGGATGGAGAGCCAGCTTTCTTCCATTCAGACTTTTGTCCTTCCCTGCCCCTCCCCCACCCACTGCAACCAGGAGAGCAGTTTGAGATGAGAATTTGGTGAGCAGCCACCTCTCCCTCGCTGGCGCCCTCCAGTATGAGGTTTCCACAAAGAGTGGGGCCCACGTCTTACCCCTTGGGGACCTGCAGTGGACCCGAGGTGCCCGATCCCTTTCCGCTGGCATTTCTCAGAGACGCAGGCCAGCAGGTCAGCCGCACAGGCTGGATCCTGTGCCTCCTGGACTCAAGCGGGTGGTGCGGGGTGGTTTTAGGAGTAGGACTCCGGCGAGGAAGCCCACGTGGGTGGAACTGACAGGAAAATACCGTGGGGGTCCGAGACACAGCGATCTGGGGAAGCACCCACCCCCCCACCAGGGTGGGTCCTCCCATGGGAAGATCCTAGCCATGGTGCCATATCAACCAAGGGCGGGGCACCTGTTTGCAACCAGAGGCGGTAAGGCAAGAGAGGTGAGCTCACTCCAAATAGCCAGTTGGGGAACTGTGACCCCTTCCCCACAAATAGCCTTCCTAGTCTGGAAAGCCTGCCTTGACCCTCCTCCAGTGTCTTTCCCTAGCTCCAAGAAAATGACTTTGGAGTCCTGTTGAGACTCAAAGCCGTGCCCTCGGACTAGGGAGGATCCCCAGCAGGGAAGACCCCAGCTCGAAGTGCCATAGCAACCCAGTGTGGCACGTAAAAGCACGTCCATGTGAAACAAACACAGGAGGGCAAGGGAAACTTATGCAAGAGGAGCAGAGCTCACTCCCAAAAGAGAGCCAAAAGACCTCTGGAATTGATAAATAAATTCAGTGAAGTCTCAGGTTACAAAATCAATGTATACAAATCAGTAGCATTCCTATATACCAGTAACAGTCAAGCTGAGAGTCAAATCAAAGACTCAATACCATTCACAATAGCTACAAAGAAAATAAAATACCTAGAAATATACTTAACCAAGGAGGTGAAAGACCTCTACAAAGAGAACTATGAACTACTAAGGAATTACAGATGATACAAACAAGTGGAAAAACATATGCTTGGCCGGGCTCGGTGGCTCACGCCTGTAATCCTAGCACTTGGGAGGCCGAGGCGGGCGGATTGTTTGAGCTCAGGAGTTCGAGACCAGCCTGAGCAAGAGCGAGACCCCGTCTCTACTAAAAATAGAAAGAAATTATCTGGCCAACTAAAAATACATATAGAAAAAAAAATTAGCCGGGCATGGTGGCGCATGCCTGTAGTCCCAGATACTCGGGAAGGCTGAGGCAGTAGGATCGCTCAAGCTCAGGAGTTTGAGGTTGCTGTGAGCTAGGCTGACGCCACGGCACTCACTCTAGCCAGGGCAACAAAGCGAGACTCTGTCTCAAAAAAAAAAAAAAAAATGCTCATTGATTGGTACAATCAACATTGTTAAAATGTCCATATTACCCAAAGTGATTTACAGATTCAATGCAATTCCCATCAAAATACCAACATCATATTTCACAGATCTAGAAAAAATAATGCTACACTTTGTGTGGAACCAGAAAAGAGACCAACTACCCAAAGCAATCTTAAGCAAAAAGCACAAATCTGGCTTACCTGACTTCAAACTATACTACAAGGCTATAGTAACCCAAATAGCATGGTATTGGTACAAAAACAGAGATGCAGACCAATGGAACAGAATAAAGAACTCAGATATAAAACCGTCTACCTACAAACCAACTGGTCTTTGCCAAAGCAGACAACAATGTACACTGGGGAAAAGAAGCCATGTTCAATAAGTGGTGCTGGGAAAATTGCATAACCATATGCAGAAGAATGAAACAGGATCCCTACCTGTCACCACTCACAAAAATTAACTCAAGATGGGTAAAAGACTTAGACCTAAGGCATGAAACCATAAGAATTCTAAAGGAAAACATAGGAAAAACTCTTCTAGATATCAGCCTAGGCAAACTATTTATGACTAAGACCCCAATGACAATCACAGCAACAACAAAAATAAATGGGATTTGATTAAACTAAAAAGCTGCTGCACAGATAAAGAAACAATCAACAGAGCAAACAAACAACCTACAGGAGAAAATATCTGCGAACTATACATCTAACAAAGTGCTAATAACCAGGATTTACAAAGAACTCAAGCAAATCAACAAGAAAAAAGAAAAAACCCTATTAAAAAGTAGGCAAAACACATGAACAGAAGCTTCTCAAAAGAAGAAAGACAAATGGCCAGTAGGGATATAAAAAAATGCTCAACATCACTAATTATCAGGGAAGTGCAAATTAAAACCACAATGAGATATCACCTTTCCCCAGTTAGAATGGGTTTTATTAAAAAGTCCAAAAACAATAGATGCTGGCATGGCTGCAGAAAGAATGGAAAAGTCCCACACTGTTGGTGGGACTGCAAATTAGTACAACCTCTATGGAAAACAGTATGGAGATCCCTCAAAGAATTAAAAGTAGACCTACCATTCAATCCAGCAATCCTACTATTAGGTTTTACCCAAAGGAAAAGAAGACTTTTCATCAAAAAGACATCTGCACTCAAATGTTTATCGCAGCACAATTAACAACTGCAAAGATGTGGAATCAATCCAAGTGCCCATCAATTCTTAGTTGATTAGTAAAATATGGTATACGTATACCATGGACTACTACTCAGCCATAAAAAAGATGAATTAATACCTTTTACAACCATCTGGATGGAACTAGAGACCATTTTCCTAAGTAAAGTATCTCAAGAATGGAAAAATGAACACCACATGTACTCACTATTAAACTGGAACTAACTGATAAGCACACATGTGCATAAAGGGAAGTAAAACTCAATGGAAATCAACCAGGAGGGAGGGAGGAGCAGGGGAGGGGGAAAAAAAGCTACCTAATGGTTACTATGAACACTATTCGAGTGATTGCCACACCTATAATTGGGACTCCAGCATTACAAAAGTAACCCATGTAATCTAAAATATTTGTACCCCCTCAATGTTTTGAAATAAAAAAAAAGTCTCCACTTAATGTTTTCCCCAAGCAGAAAAAAAATATTTTTAAGTAAACAAGGCAGTCAAATATTTGCCCCTTTCCCCCATTGTAACTAAACTCTTAGTGCTATTCATAAAAAGTTTTCCCTTTATGCTTGGTTCTAGAAGGTAAATCTAACCCTAAGAGGCAAAGGCTAAATTCAATTTACAATGGGCATAGTAGATCCTTGATATTTTCAAGATATGTGGCCAAATATAGATCTTTATGAATCCTCAAATTTACCAATACTCCATGGAATTTCCCAAGTATTACTAATATGCATGAAGCTAATGAACTAATATATGTGACCCTTTCAGATCCTTCAGGTGTCACTAAGTAAGAACACAGAATAACAGAAAGGCATGCTAGGCTTACTTAAGAGCTAAGTTACTTCTTTTCAAACAGGATTCTTAAAGAAAATGTGGTTCACATTTGTGCCTCAGCAAAATAACACATTAGTATATTCACTGGTTTTCCATGCTGGTCCTAAATATCAAAACTGAGACCATTAAAAAAGTATGAATACTAAGGGTCACTATATCACAAAGCAGGTAAAAAACTGTTTCATCATTTGCCTCCAGAAGACTTACTCAAAAATAGCTTATGTTCACTTTTATATGCACACCAGGTATTTTAACTTGTTTTTACAAAGAGCAACAGAACTATTTCAAGAATAAATTCTTCAATGCTGAGAACTCTCTAAGATTCTGTCCTAAGCACTCTTCTCTTCACTTTTTAAAACAGACTTTGTTTTTTACAGTAGTTTTGTGTTCACAACAAAACTGAGCAGAAGGAATAGAGATTTCCCATATACTCCCTTGTCCCAACACATGCAGTCTCCTCCATTATCAACATCCCCCAAAAGACTGTACATTTGTTATAACTGATAAACCTACATTGGCATATCATTATCACCCAGAGTCCGTAATTTATAATGGGGTTCACTTTTGGTGGTGTACATTCTGTGGGTTTGGACAAGTGTATAAGGACATGTACCCACCATTATAATATCAAACAGACTAGTTTCACTGCCCTAAAAATCCCGTGTTCCACCTATTCATCCCTCGCCCCTAAACCCTGTCAACAACTGATTGTTTACTGTCTTCTTAGTTTTGCCTTTTCCAGAATGTTATATAGTTGAAATCATACAGCATGTAGCCTTTTCATATTGGCTTCTTTCACACAGTAATATGAGTTTAGGGTTTCTCCATGTCTTCTGATGACTTGATAACTCATTTCTTTATAGCACTGAATAATATTCTATTTTCTAGAAGTAGCGTAGTTTATTTATCCATTTACCTACCTAATAAAGGGCATCTTGCTTGCCTCCAAATTTTGGCAATTCTGAACAAAGCTCTTATAAACATTCATGTGCAAGTTTTTGGGTGGACATGTTTTTAACTCCTTTGGATAAGTAACAAGAAGCACAATTGCTGGATCTTATGTTAAGAGTATGTCTAGCTTTGTAAGAAAACCACCAAACTGTCTTCCAAAGTGGCAATACAATTTTGCATTCCTACCAGCAATGAATGAAGAGTTCTTGTTGCTTCACATCTTCCCCAGCAAATGGTGGTGTCAGTGTTCTAGATTTTGGATATTCTAATAGGTGCATAGTGGTATCTCACTGTTGTTTTAATTTGTATTTCCCTGATGACACACAATGTCGAGCATCTTTTCATATGTTTGCAATCTGTATATCTTCTTTGGTGAGGTGTCAAGGTGTTTGGCTAATTTTTAAATCAAGCTGTTTGTGCTCTTTCTTTTTTTATTTTATTTTATTTTATTTTATTTTATTTTATTTTATTTGAGACAAGAGTCTCGCTTTTGTTGCCCGGGCTAGAGTGAGTGCCGTGGCGTCAGCCTAGCTCACAGCAACCTCAAACTCCTGGGCTTAAGCGATCCTACTGCCTCAGCCTCCCGAGTAGCTGGGACTACAGGCATGCGCCACCATGCCCGGCTAAATTTTTTCTATATATATTTTTAGTTGGCCAGATAATTTCTTTCTATTTGTAGTAGAGACGGGGGTCTCACTCTTGCTCAGGCTGGTCTCGAACTCCTGACCTCAAGCGATCCACCCGCCTCGGCCTCCCAAGTGCGAGGATTACAGGCGTGAGCCACCGCGCCCGGCCTTGTGCTCTTTCTTATTGTTGAGTTTTGAGATTTCTTTGTATATTTTAGGTACCAGTATTTTATCTGATAAGTCTTTTGTAAACATTTTCTCCCAGTCTGTGGCTTCTCTTCTCATTCTCTTGACAGTATCTTTCACAAAGCAAAATTTTAATGAAGTAAAGTTTATCAATTCTTTCTTTCATGGCTCATGCCTTTCGTGTTGCAACTAAAAAGTCACTGCCAAACTGAAGGTCATCCACATTTTTTCCTACGCTATCCTCTATGAGTTTTATAGTACTGCTTTTTACAGTTAGGTCTATGATAAATTTTGAGTTAATTTTTGTGAAGGATGCAAGGTCTGTGTTTGATCATTTTTTTGCATGTGGATGCCCAGTTGTTCCAGCACTATTTGTTGAAAAGACTATGTTTTTTCCATTGTATTGCCTTTGCAACTTTGTCAAAGATCAGTGATCACGTGACATTATCTATCTGGTTCTATTTCTGGGCTCTCTATTGAGTTTCCTGGATCTATTTGAATTAATATATCCTTTTGCCAATACCACACTGTCTTGATTACTGTAGCTTTATAGTATGTCTTGAAGCAAAGTAGTGTTAATCCTCTGACTTTGTTCTTCTCATTCAATATTGAGTTGGCTATTCTGGGTTCTTCTGCCTCTCCATGTAAATTTTAAAATGTTTGTAGATACACAATATAATAACTTAGTGGGAACTGGGATTGCATTGAATCTGTAGGTCAAGTTGTGAAGAACTGACATCTTGAAAATACTGAGTCTTCCTATCCATGAACATAAAATATCTCTCCATTTATTTAGTTCTTCTTTGATTTCTTTCATCAGAGTTTTGTAGTTTTCCTCATAATAGATTTTATATACATGTTTTGTTGGATTTTTATCTAAGTGTTTCATTTTTAGGAGTGCTAATGCAAATGGTATTGTTTTTAATTTCAAATACCACTTGTTCATTGCTGGCATAAAGAAAAGTGACTGACTTTTCTGTGTTAACCTTATATCCTACAACCCTGCTATCATGCTTATTAGTTCCAAGGGTGTTTTTATTAATTTTTTTGGATATTCTACACAATCATGTCATCTGTAAACAAAGACAGTTTTATTTCTTCCTTGCCAATCAGTATACTTTTTAAATTTCCTTTTCTTGTCTTACTGCATTAGCAAGGACTTCCAGTACAATGCTGAAATATAGTCGTGAGACGGAACATCTTTATCTTGTTCCTGATCTTAGTGGGAAAGCCTCAAGGTTCTCACCATTAAGTATAATGTTAGCTATGGGTGTTTTTGTAGATTTTCTTTATCAAGTTGAGGAAGTTCCCTTCTATTCCTAGAAGATTATTTTTTATGAGTGGTTGTAGGATTTTATCAAGTGCTTTTTCTGCATCTATTGTTATGGGCATAAGATTTTTCTTCTTTAACCTGCTGGTGTAAAGGACCACATTAACTGATTTTTGAATGAAAGTTGAACTACCCTTGAATACCTGGGATAAATCCCACTTGGTCTGGTACATAATTCCAGCATTCTTGCTATAAGTAAGTCTGTTCTGATGCTCTTTCTCTCCAAACTGTGTTTTTTTGCCTTTAGCATGCCTTGTAATTTTTTCTTGATAGCTGGACATGATGTGCTGGGTAAGAGGAACTGCCATAAATAGGCCTTTAGTAATGTGGTGGTAAGGTATGCAGGGAGAGGAAGGTTTCTGCAGTCCTATGAATAGGTCTCAGTCTTTTAATGAGCCTGTACTGCTGGACTATGAACTTCATACATGCTTCAAGGGTTTCCCTTATGCCCCTTAGGTAGGACAGGATGGCTACAGTAGACTGGAGTTATTTCCCTTCTTCCATATTGAAGACCACAGTGGCTGGAGTTGGGTATTTCCCTTCCCCTAGGTCAATTAGGCTCTGGATAAATATTAATAGTTTCTCCGAGGGTAGGCCTTATTAAGATGAACAGGGTACTCTGATACATTTCAAAATGGTTCCTTTTCCCCTCTCTCTGAGAGAAGCATGAGGGGATTTTTCTCTAATATTCACTGTGAGAACCTGGTTAAGCCTCTGAGATAAAACTCACAAAAGTATGGAGGGGCCCGCCATGACTTGGTTCCCCTGGAGTTTTTAATCTCTCAAACTTGTCTACATTGAGCCTCCAGAAATTCATCAAAGTTTTCCCCACCTCAGCAATGGCTTCCACACACGTTTGAGTTCATGGGTTTCTACTCCAGCTAGCTGTAATTCTCGGTTATCTACCTATTGGTCTCTCCAATTTTGGGGGCAGTGATTTACCCTGTGACCCCACCACTCTGCTGGATCTGAGAGCTGTTGATTTTTTAGTTTTTTCAGGTTTTTACTTATTACTAGGATAGAGTGGCAACTTCCAGCTTCTTATGTGCCAGACCAGAAACTGGAAGTCACTTTCTTCTCTTCTTACTCTGTATTTCCTCCCTGGGTATTAGTAATCACTCACACATGATTCCCATGTCTCTATTAATCTACCCTGTACCACCTTTCCTCCAAATTCCAAATCTAGATATCCAATTGCTTATTAGACATTTCCTCCTGAATAATCTATAAGCACTTCACATTAAAGATGTCCTAAACCAATTATCCTCTGATCTGATCCTTTGACATTTCTCCTTATATCTTCTACCACAGTAAAAGGTTACTACATTCATTTACTTAGTGGCCCAAACCTACCAACTCTATAAGAGAGGTGATCATCTTCCTTCTTTGTGATATCTCTGTAACATGAACATGCCTCTATTATCATATGTATGTTTTATTTATCTGTCTGTCTTCCTGTTATACTAAGCTACTCAAACACATTTTTTACATTCCTTGTACTTTGTACAGTCCCTGGAACATAGAAGGTGCTCAGTAAATTTGGAATGAATGAATGAATTCTGATCTTTTAGTCATACCCACTTCTGCAGTTATTCTGATCATGTAGTGGGTGTAGGACTTCAATTGTCCTACAACATGTCACTTTGATCAGTCAGATTCTAAGTTATTGTTGAAAGAATCTGGCTATTGTGTGAGTAGAAACTGCCTTGTCTTAAAGCTCTTAGTGCTAACATCAGAAAGAAACAAGTTTTATATAACTAGTCAGTTAATTTTAATTGGTCCTTATAACTATTTCTAAAATGAAAACTCACTGTAAAAATCAGCTTCAATAATTACTATACATTGTGACCTCAAAGGAGTGCTAATATATATGAAATTAAGTTATTTCTTAAATATTACACCTGGAATGTAATTCATCATTTCTTCAAAAGTCTGTTTTGCTCCTTTTTGCTTTTCATGGAGAGAGCGAGGCTCAGTATTTTCACAGAATATAGCATCTAAAAAAGAGTAAAAAGAAATATTTATGGAATTTTCACCTATTTATATACAAAGTAGTTCCTCATAGTAGAAATACTAATAAACCAAAAACAAGACTTCTTAGTCTTTTAAATCCAATTAAGATCACAAAGTACATAAAACATAAACACATGAGAAAACACAAACCTCTAAGAAGCGTTATGAGTGAGACCAAACGGTGTTCCTGAAATAGCTGTTCTAGCTTACACTGAAGATAGTAGTCAGTATACATTTCCAGGGTGTTTTTAAAGAGGATTCGCATTCCCATTAAGAGATGATGAAGCCAGTCAGGAACTTGGAAAACCACTCGTCCTGAAATGGATCAAATGGAATACCTTGTTGTTCCAGATAAACTGATATTTTGAACATTTTCTAATATAGAATGCACAAATGACAATAGTCAATATTTTATCTGTAAATGCCAGCAACTTTAATATGTTCAAGACCAATTATATTGAATTCTCATTAAAAAAAAGTACCTTCAATTAAAAAAAAACTTATGATGGGCAATCCTCAAAATCATTATTTGCACCGCAGAAGAAATAAGATAGATGACTGAAAAACAGGTCTTAACATAAACCACTTAGGTCTTACCTACATACATCAGGTAATCGTAGACTCCTTCTACAGTCATCACCTCCATAAAATAATTCTGATTTTGCTTTCTCTCTGTATTCTCAGCACGGTTTGCATTATTCTTAAACAGATCACTGAAAAGCTAAAATGTAAGTTTAAATAACAAAGACGTATTTATTAATATTTATTAATAAACATATGCTGTTGATAATCACTAAAGTGACACAGAGCAAAGGCATTTAAACCTTTTCCAATCAAAATGAAATATCAGATAGGTTAAGATATATTTCTAAAATTCCACATTTATGCCCAAAATTGTGTTAAAAAATACATGTTCCCCCCAAAAATGTTACATAGAAGTCTGCATTCATTTTAGGCACAACAAATAATTAATTCATTATTTATAAAGACCCACTCCTTTGTTTTTATATACCAAAAGGAACAAAGTAACATATTAAAATATATAAATATTTTACTGATAATTTTAAAACATGATTTAAAAATTATAAATCACTAATTAATTAACAAGTAGGGGTGAAAATTCATTGGGACGATAATATTCAAAGCCCAGAAAGGCCTAACTGATGTGAAAAAAACAAGATATGAAGAATAATAGTAAAAATTATGAAATGCAATTAACTCTTACCTCTACTTACCCCAAAACTACACAAAAAGAATCTATCAATAACAATAATCAAATATATCCTAGGTAACTAATTAACTGAAGCAATATTTTATTCATTTACACATCCATTCAATAAACCTTTATTAAGTAATTTCTATGTGCCAGAGCAGATAGCATGCCAAGGGCAAGGAATACAAAAATGGGTCACTGTTCTCTAAAAAATTTAACATCTAATAGAAATAGGTCAAGAAAACAAATGAAATGGCATAAAACAGGCATTATGAGAGAAGCAAAGTACAGAGGACTGTGGAGGAAAGTATATTCAATTTTATCTGAGGATAAATTTTTAAAAAGCTTACTAGAAAAAGGAGAGAATATACAATGCATTCTATTGGCTCTTTTGTCAGATAAGTCTTACTGCAGAGGGCATAAGTTTCAAACATTTTTCCCCAACCAAAGAAATATGAAAAGGGCTCTCCCTTCTGATACATTCCCCATACTCTTCCATATCCTTAGTTTAATTTTTTCATTAAAAAATAGTAATAGTACAGTAAGGCTGGAAAAGAAGGAGAAAAACAACCACCTAATACTACAACTATTATACTTTTGTATATTCCCCTCTAGTCTATGTACATAGCTACAATGAGTGGGGTTCAAAAATTATCATGTCATACTTTTTTCACTTAGCACTGTATCAGATATCTTTATGTTGCTTTTTAGTTTTTAGAAGCACAATTTTACCTGTAGCAAAATATTCCCTGAGTGGATGGTTCCTTAAAATAATTAATCATTCCTGTAATGATGGAGTTTCATGATGTTTCCAATTTTTCATTTCTATAAACAATACTTCAATGAACATCATCACATGTTATGGGCTCTTCTATTATTTTTTTCTGACAAATGCCTATCATTTGAGTCAGGAGTTAGAAGGTCAAAGAAGCACAAACACCTGATGGATTTTGTTACAAAGTACCAAATTCTTTTCCCAAGAGGTTGGGCACATTTATAAGTCACCAGCAAAGTAAGTTTCTGGTTTGACCAAACTTTCATAAGCTATTTTGCAGACATATCCCCTATATACTAAAATTCACACTGTAGTATAATGACTCTTTCCTTATGTTTCCCCTGGGTAATCTTTTAAAATCCTACCCAATAGGTCTCTCATATTCCATCATTATAAAAGTATGCATACATATTGAAGGCCAACTAAAAAAGAATTTCATAAAAAGAAAACAAAACAAATTTCATTTGTTACATCTTTTCAAGCAGTTTTGAGTTTCAATCTCTAGGTATAGTCACAACAATCCTGAGAGAGAGGACAAATACTACTAAGACTAATGAATTGCATTTGTGTCTATCTCTTCGGAGACAGAGCTATTACTGAGGAGGGCTGAGACTTACTATTGAGAGCCACTTAAGATGATGCTTGAACAGAGAGGAGGAAAAAATTAACGCCCAAATCTCAATTCCTCCTCTTGAACATTTTAACATTTTTTTACTTTATAATGGTATTTAGTGGAATTTTTGTGTTCAATAAAGATAAATGTAAAGGATCTATTAAAGAAAGCGAAATGTACATTAATATAGATAAACCACAAACCACAAACAAAATTACCATAAGCCAAGTTTTCAGCCACTATATTCTTTAGAGCAGTAGATAGGTTAGCTGCTTCTGCTTCTCCCCACCACAGCCCTACTACTCAAGAACCTTAAGTACCAAGCAGGGTTTTATAACACAATAGACTCAATTCCTGTTTTGCCTGAAAATGTCTGCAGGGAATAGTAAACCGTTATTTAAAAAGATAGTAGACTTGGGCGGTGGGGGGCAAATTCTAAAAATAAATAAATAAATAAATGAATAAATAAAAATAACAAAAGTTTTTTAAAAGTTTGGATAGGTTTACACAGCAGATCTGACACCAATAAAGAGGTAAAATTGGAAGACAGATCAGAAAAAATAAAAAAAGATAGACCAGAAAGTAGCAGAAACAAAGAAAGTAAGAGGGAAAGGTTCAGATACATGGGAAATAGAAAGAGAATTAAATCAGTATTCCAGAAGCAGGTAAGAGAGGGAGTAGGGAAAAGGCAGTATCTAAAAAGAATAGCTGAGAATTTTTCAGAACTGGAAAGAGAACTGAGGTAAAAGTAATAGCCCCAGTGATCATGCGTCTCCATAGCCACACTCTTGTGTAGTCACCTCCCACATCAACTCTGGGCTTGGCCACATGACTTGCTTTCTCTAATGGGACAAATATTGAGCAAAATGTTGAGCAAACAGAGTCCTGGAAAGCTGTATGTTGGGGCCTGCCCTCTTAGAATGCTGCTGTCACGTGAGCCCAGGATTGCTTGAGGACACATGGCCCAGCCAACAGGCCACCAACATTCAGACATGTGAATGAGGCTATCTTTGGCCATCCAGCCCAAGAAGAGCCAAGACTGCAGCCCAGGTGAGACCAGGAGAAGTGCAGTAGTACAACTGAGCCAAGCCCAAATTGCTGACCCTAGAATCATGAGTAAATAAAATAGTTGTTTTAAGCCACTAACTTTTGGAGTGAATTGTAACACAATGTACAAGTGACACAGAAATCTGTACCTAAAAGAAGGGTGTTGCCATAACAGAAACCTAATATACAATGGCATTGGCTTTGGAAGCTAGAGGTGGGTGGGCTGGACAAGTGGCAAGGAGTCTGTTAGTAAAACCTGGAAAAATGACAAACAAGTGTTACTGTAAGTTGGAAAAGCAATGAGGTAGCTATTACTGAAAATGGAAAAACTTACATCATATGGATTGTGTTCTTTGACCACAATGTAATTAAACTAGGATTCAATAACAATGAGAAAAGGATAACCTGAAAATTCAAAAATGTTTGGAAATTAAGAAACATTTATAAATAACCCATAGGTCAAAGAAGGAATGATAATGGAAAATTCTGCACTGAATAACAAAAATGCTACATGTGGAATTTACAAGCTATAGTCAAAAACAGATTTAAAAGGAAATGTACATAAATGTACATATTTTAATGCTAATATTAGAAGAGGCTAAAAATTACTAAATTAACCATTAGCTCTACCTGAAGAAGTTAAAACTATAATAGAAATATAAGCCCAGAAAAATATAAGGAATAAAAAATTTCTAAAAATAGAGTCTGATAGAAAACATCAACAAAGCCAAAAGATAAAACTGACAAAATCTTGGCAACGTCAATTAAATAAAAAAAAAAAGAAAATACAAAGAATGTTGGGAATAAAAGGAGACATAACTACAGATGTCGGAGACAATGAAAAGAAAATATTATTGATAACTTCATACCAATAAATGTTCAGGTTTAGACAAAATGGAAAATTTATCAAAAATATAGCTTATCAAAAAATACAGCTTATCAAAACTGACTCGTAAAGTAATAAATGAATTTTATAATTGTTAAGGAAATTAAATTGGCTGTTAAAAAATCTTCATACAAACAAAATTTGAGGCTTAGATGACTTTACCAAGTTCTATCAAATATTTAAAGAACTAATAACCAATAACTCCAATTATCATATAAAAGTCTACCAGAAAATAGAAAAGGCTAATATAACTTTGATACCAAAACCTAACATGGATAAAATGAGAAAGAAAAATTATACGCTATTTCCACCCATAAATATGAATATGAACTTCCTTAACCTCATAAAGGATATCTACCAAAAAAGCTATACTATACTACTTAATGGTAAAACAACAAAACAATTTCCTTTGTATAGCAGGTTCTAACCAGGAATGAAACAAAACTGCCATGATTTGCAGTTAATTGTGTGTATCTAAATAAATTAACAGATATATTACTAAAACTAATACAAGGTTAGCAAGAATGTTGAATAAAAATTAACTGTATTTCTGTTTACCAACAAGAAAGTTATAAAATGAAAAAATATTAAAGATATTATTCATAGTAATAATAAAAATGAAGATGGAGGAAGGGGGCCTGTCCTTTGAGCTCCTGTAACTCCCCACCCTGGGCACTACATCTTGGCACTAAACAGCTTCTTGAGGACAAGGAACACATCTTTGTATTCCTAGTGCCTTGCACTCAGTAATAGGCACACAATAAAATGTTTGTTTAATGAATGGATTAAACATTTTATAGGCTATTAAAAATTAGGTAATACCATCAAATAAACATAAATACATTATAGCAATTCTTTGATGATTAGAAGTTGGTGATTTATAACCTAAGAAAACCACTTTTAAAAATCCCTCAAATACAGAAATGGTAGAAGTTTGTAAATACAATACCTATAAAACATTTACCACATTAAAGCAAAGAACCAAGTAATTACACACAATAGCCTCTGTATACTGTACAAATGTTTTCCATATAAAGGAAATGTACAGTCCAATCCATTTCAATAACAAAGGATTCATTCTCCTATAATGGAAAAGACATCTCAAGTAGGGCAACTTTAAAATTAATGGCTCTTTAATGCAATATGCAGTACCTTCTTGTTGTTTTCTGAAGTAGGGCTGAGAATGGTCAGTTCTGGTCTACTTGGTTTAGGTTTTGGAGATTCACAAGAATTAATGAAATTCATGATAAAAGGTTCCAAATGCTGACCTTTCTGTGGTGATACAGAGATCATTTTAAGAAAACAAAAAATCAAGATGATTTTAAATATCATATAATCTATCAAAATTCATCAATATTTAAATATGTTTATGACTATCATGTTATAAAATACACATAAATCAGTTATTCACCTCTTTCATTAGTTTTCCAGGAACAGACTTTATAATTTTTCCTGTAATTAAAAAAGCAAAACATTATTTTTTATGAAGGCATGATATACTTCATAACTGCTCATATGAATACTCCTCTAGGTAACTTTAAATACTAAATAGCCAAGTAAAAACTGTACAAAGTATTTATGATTGACTATTTCACATTCAACAGAAATTTTTAATAAATATGATATTTTGAACTATTTATAGATACAACATTTTGGATTTACTTTAAAATAATCCAGAGAGGTAGGAGGTGGGGAAGAGAAGGAATAAGGCAAGTGTTGGTAACATTTGAGTAGAGTGAGGAGTTTATTACACAATTTTCTCTGCTTTTGTGTTTACTTGAAAATTTCCCTAAGAAGTATTTTCAAAAGATTTTAAACAATGGTAAATACATACTATATGTAAAGATAGGCAAAAGCCAGTCAAAAGAAAAAAATTTTTAAGAATTGCTCCACATTTAAACTATTTGAATAGTTTACATTCTGAATTTTAGATTAAGAATTTCTAGTGTAATCCTACGTTTGCCAAAATTACTTCTTAATTTTATCTCCAGGTTTCCTGTAAAATATCAAACACCTTGAGATTTCCTCAAGCATTTAGAAATGACTGTTAAAAATTAATCAAAATTGACAAATACAACTTAAATTTCTGTCAGGTCAATTTAGAAAAAAGTAGAGTCATGGCAACAGCAGGAGATATTAATAATAAAAAACAAAAACAGAGACTGTTTTGTGACAAACAAAAAATGCAAACTACCCAACCTTCCCATCTGGCTATTTCTGGTTCACGTATCTCTGATAATATCCCCTCTGCCCCTTATAATGTTCCCAAGCTCTTTAAATTATAGGGTTTCATCCCTATGCTTTTCTCTCTTCTATGTGTTCTTCCTAAACCAAATTATTTGCTCAATCTGATTTCAAATATTAATAAAACTCAAATCTCTAATCCTTACCTGTCTCTTGGACTCTCCTGCCTAATAAAATTCCTTCAACTGGATTTTATAAATTTAATAAACTGAAAACTCTTAATTTATTCCCCTATCCCAAAAAGTAACAGTATTCATTCAGTTGTTTAAACAGATCATTTTTCTCCTCCAGTCAAACCTAGTCAATAAACAGGTCTATCCAACTCTATCTCCTTAACACCATATACAAGAAATATAAAATATCTTCACATTTTTCTCCTGATAAGACCCACATACACCAAATATTTTGGTGTATTCATATTACCAAATTTTAATTACCAAATATTTATTTGGTGATTAAATTCATTAATTTGATTAAGTTGATGTATTTAGTGTTGATATTTGGTAATTAAATTTATTAATTAATTTAGCAGGTTTGATGAATTTATTAATTTAATTACCAAATATTAATACTAGATGTGTTAACTTGGGGGGATAATAGAAGCCAAATTACCCACTTGTAATATTTAATTCATTTAGTTCCACATACATACTTAAGATTATATCATCTGAAATATATTTAGAAACATTGTTTTCATCCCATATTATTTTCAATAATTTTATTCAAATTTTTCCAGCTTTGATCACTTTGGACTGTTTTGAAGTTTACATAAAAAGAATCATGCTGTATATATTCTTTCGTGTCTTACTTCTTTCATTCAACATTAAGACACTGTCAGAAGCTTCATGCTCTAGGTATTCTTTGCAATAGGTATTCAATGTTATGAATCTATCACAGTTTATCTGTCCATTCTATTGCTGAACAATATCTGTAATGTTTCTAGTTTTGGCTATTAAAAACAATGATATAGGCCAAGCACGGTGGCTCATGCCTGTAATCCCAGCACTTTAGGAGACTGAGGCAGGGGATTGCTTGAGGTCAGGAGTTTGAGACTAGCCTTAGCAACAGTGAGAACTCTGTCTCTACAAAAAAAAAAAAAAGTAGAAAAATTAGCCAGGCATTGTGTTGTGCTCCTGTACTGTAGTCCCAGCTACTCTAGCTACTTGGAGGCTGAGGTAGCAGGATCACTTGAGCCTAGGAGTTTGAGGTTGCTGTGAGCTATGATGATGCCACTGCACTCTGGCCAAGGCAACAGAGTGAGACTCTGTCTCAAAACAAAACACAAACAAATAAATAAGAAAACGATGCTGCTATGATTAAGGATTAGAGATGTAATGGTCTCACACATACATATTCTATGTTATTCGCAAATATTGATTCTAACTACCTTCAGTATTGTCTTCCAAACTGCTGCCAGAGTTCTATTTCTGAAATCCAAATCTAGTTAGGTAAATCCATTATTTAAAACCTACCAGTGGCTCTTCTTCCCTGTTTATAGAAGATCAAGTCCAAATTCCTTACCATGACACATCTGGCTATAACTTATCTTTCCAGCCTCACTCTCTTACATGTACTCTACCTTCTAGATACTCCAAATGTTCCCAGCTGATTCTCTCTTCCATGCCTCTTGTACATGCCAGTCCCTCCAACTGGGATGATCTGCTTATCTATCCATTTCTGCTAATCAAAGATCTAGATAGATGGGCTGGGCACGGTGGCTCACGCCTGTACTCCTAGCACTCTGGAAGGCTGAGGCGAGAGGATTGCTTGAGGTCAGGAGTTCGAGACCAGCCTCAGGAAGAGCGAGACCCCCATGTCTACTAAAAATATAAAGAAATTAGCTGGACAACTAAAAATAGAAAAAAATTAGCCGGGCATGGTGGCGCACACTTGTAGTCCCAGCTACTCGGGAGGCTGAGGCAGGAAGACCACTTGAGCCCAGAAGTCTGAGGTTGCTGTGAGTTAGGCTGACCCCACAGAACTCTAACCTGGGCAACAGAGTGAGATTCTGTCTCAAAAAAAAAAAAAAAAAAAAAGATCTGGATAGATGATGCCTTACTAAGACAGCCCTTCCTGATTCCCTAAACAGAACCAGCTGTTCCTTTCTTTTAGCTGGATCTTCAAAGATGAGCAATTGTAAACATACAGCTATAAAAGAGTATATAAGAAGAAAGAAAACAGTACCAAAAAAAAAAAGCCACTGGAGCAAAAGGAACATAGGGGTTCAATTTTGCTACAAAGTGTGAAAGGAAGTACTAAGAGACAAAAGTGTTAAGATACACTGTTATCAAAGCACATAGTGATTTTCAGAGGGTTCCAGATTAAGGAATAAAGACTTCCTATGTTAAGAAAGAGAGAGAAACCAAAAGTTTTTAGATATGATCAAAGCTGTACTTTAGGAAGATTAATCTGGCTGTGTTACATAAGATAAACTGGTTTAGAGCAGGAGGAGGATGAGAATCCAGGAGGCTGGTAGAGAAACTTAGTAGAGTTCAAATAAGAGGCAATGAAAAGCCAGGCATGGTGGCTCATGCCTGTAATCCCATCCCTGTAATCCCACTTTGGGAGGCTGAGGTGTGAGGATCACTTGAGGCCAGGAGTTTGAGAATAGCCTGGGCAACACAGGAAGATGCCATCTCTACAAAAAATTTTAAAAATTAGCCAGGTGTGGGTAGTCCCAGATACTTAGGAGGCTGAGGTGGGACGACTGCCTGGGTCCAGGCATTTGAGATTGCAGTGAGCTATGATCATGCCACTGCCCATCAGCCTGGCTGTTTTTTTTTTTTTTAATAAAAAAAAGGAATGAAAAGCTGAATTAAGGAAATGGTAAAGGGTATAAAGAATATGACATGAGTTAGTACCAAACAGGTAAAACTGACAGAATTTGGGAACTAAAAAGATGTGCAGTGAAAGCATGAGAGAGAAAATCCAAAGTAATGCCAAAGTTTCAAGCATAACTGAGATGACTGCACTATCATTAACAGAATTAGATGTTACTTCTGAAAAGATAACGATATCAAGTGGCAACTGATGTCCAACTGGTTATTGGAAAAATATAACTAAAGGTCAGACTGCATTTGGAAACATTTGCATATAGGTATGAACTAAAATAACAAGTTATACTGAGACTGGGAAGAAGAAAACTGAGGACACAGCCTTGGGAAACGCTGATATTTAGGTGTATAGAGACAGAGGAGGATTGTGCAGGATGGAAATGGTGAAATGGAGAAATGGAAAGAGGAGCGAGCCAGTTAAGAGAACAGTATGCATTCCAGAGAAAAATTTCTAAAGGAAAGAATGCTGCAGAGGGGGTCAAGTAGAGTACGGAGTGAGAAAATGTCTTGGCCTTTGGTAACAATGAGATCACTGATTATCAGCAGGTGCGATGGGGATTAAGGAGCAGTTTGAAGCTAGTGGTCTCCAAAGCAGAATGCATATACCCCAGGGGGGGTTGTGAGATAATTCTTTGGAAAATGTTAGAACCACTATTTATTTAATTTAATCCTTTGTTATATTTCTATTTTTTGATGTATATATACAATGCATATACATTAATGGTTAGAGAAGACAATCTATCTGGATTTTTGTTGACTTTATTGCTATTTAGACAAACTACAACAAATAATTCATCCAAAAGTGATAGCTGGAATTAGATGATGCTCAAGTATTACAACACAAAAAATATTTTCTGAAACATTATCTTCAGATAATACTAATTTCAATCTAAAATAGTAAAAATTACAATAAAATGTCTTCAGTATCCAGCATAGTGCTTTGACTATGAATTTTATTCTGCCATAATAAAAATTAATTAATATATTTTAAAACAGAGCAAATATCTTTCTGATGCACCTTCAATTTCCTTTGAAATAACATTAGTGAAAATAAGGCAGTCTACTGACTGAAAATGGTTTTACTAATTACAAAGTTACTTTGAAACTAAGGATCAAGATTTTATTTACCTAAATTATTTTTCTAAATTATTAATAAATCAAAACAAACGAGAAACACTGAGATTCAAAGCAGAAATGTTTCCACATAGGCTATTCTCATCCATACATTCCATGTCAGAGTTTTATACCCAACGATTAATTAAACTTTAAATAAAATTCATGTATAGAAATACCATGAAATTTGTTCAGAATGCCATTAAGATTGATTCAAGTTAACTAAAAGCCAGTTTATACAAAGTTTACTTATCTGCATTACTACTACAGGCTACCCAACAAAAATTAGGCTTTATGGAATATTTATAATGCTTAAAATAACAAAATAAGGAAGGATATGATATAACCTAAAGATGAAGGAAAGAGCAACTAAGCCTTAAACTAAGCCAAATGTCAACCAATCTGGTCTTCTTTGAGATATTTTATGAGACATTTCAAATACCATAGCTATTCACATATGCTGAAAAGACATGTTCATGCATGCTGAAAATACCATCTCTTCTTATATTTAAATTTAGAGAATAAATTTAAATAAAATGAATAAATAAAATACATTGGCTAATATAATTTTTGTGCTAGGACGTATGATTAGAAGAGACTGCTTATATAATCAGAACCCACAAAATGGACAGGTTAAGTCATCATCTAACAACATGTCTCTAATGCAGAAATAAGGCCCTTGAAGTTCATCACACGGCTATACTATCTCAACTATTTTTCTAAACTAATCTGAAAATGTTCATTCTTTTCTTTTCAGTACTTCTTCTTATACATGATTCTTTAAATTGACTTACCAAGATTTACATCTGGTAGTATCTTATCAAGAAATTGTGTTTCCCCACCATTAGGGGAGAGAAAGTCAGCCAGAAGTTGACTATTACTCAGTTCTGGATGCTGCAGAAGTTTCTTGAATGAACAAAAAAAGGAAAACGGTTTAGAAATCTATAAGGGTAATCAAAACCGTATTAAAATGATTTTTTAAAAATTTTAAATCCCCAAAAGCTATTTTATATTTGGAAAAATAACAAAGCAACTATATTGATAGAGGAAATAGTATACGACAGTTAGGTAAGACCATCTCAGCCTTTACAGTCAGACATATATGAGTTTGAATTCTGGCTCTTCTATATGCTAGCTAGGTGACCATAGAAAAGATCCTAAATTACTCAAGAGTCAGTTTCCTCACCTGTAAAATGGGGATAACAACACTACTTAGTTTATACTGTCATTATGCAAAGCATTTCACACAGTTATCTGATACACAGGAAGATTAAACATTAGCTAATATTATTTCCCAGTTTTTCAACTATAAAATAAATATTACAGTATCATATAACTTCCTTGATAATTAAAAAAGTTGGCATAAAGGGTTTTGCAGAAAACTGAATGTAAATTTGTGAAATAACTTGGAAAATCTATTGTCTGTTCTTGCAACACTACTTTGTAACAAGATAAACTGACTCTTAAAAATCAAAATTAAACTAGTCTTACCTAACAGTTTTCTAACTATGAAACAATTACAAAACTTAATTAGCAGAAATCTACATAAAATACCAGTACAGCAATTTCTAATATAAGTCCATATTACCAGAAAATATTTGTTCTAGAATGAGGTACTCTCTAGTTCTTAAAAAAATAATTAGTTAAAATAATGGGTTAATGGATCAACAAAGAAAACAGGTTTATGTTATATCCAAACATTCTTGCAACAGTTAATAGTTACTTCATATTTCAATCTTTGTACCACCAAAAAGCTATAAAGTAAATACTTGAAATCGAAAGCATTCAACAGTTCAGACAGAGGAAATAAAATGCAAATATGTCTTTACACTGCTGAATATTTTTAATTTAAAAACTACTTATTTTTGCCTAGGAAGCATCCAAATTTAACTGAATCAACAATAAAAAAACTATAAAATGCCATGTTCCAATAAAAGAAACTTTTTTAAAGCAATTAAAAGCATCCTCTCTTTGGTCTTATACACTTGATAAAGAAAGATGGTCATTAATTTTGGAGAGTCAGATATCTCAAGTAATTTTTATACTGACTGTACTATCTACTGAAATAATATACCAATTACATTTTAACATAATGTAATGTGCATACACTGAGGAAAATGGAATTCAATTCCAAGTAGCAAATGATAAATAGTTGATCCCTCTCCCAGGAAACTGAAAAAGCACCTAGGAACTGCAAAAGAAAAGGTACTAAGGAATAAAACAGGAGGGAAGATTCCAAAGTTCAGAAAGTACTAAAGACAAAATCAAACAGAAAACAGAACAAACAATAACAAAAACTACCCAGTATTCTCAGAATGTATTTCATCTTTTACACTAAAAGTTTTTCTTTTTTTTAACTTCCCATACCAAGTTTTAATTAGCTTAAAACTAATTAAAGAAGACTTTTTTCCCAAGAAAATATCTGGTATTTCATTGGTTATCAATTTAAAACAAAAAACAAAGTATACTGTTGATAAAAATTGATTTTAAAATCCACATGGAAAAAATTTTTTTAAATAAGAAAGTTTTAAAAATCCACATGGACAGTTATTTATAAAGCAAAGCACATATATACAAGAGAAATAGAGACAAATTAGAGAATACAACAACTAGCAATGTTTTAAATTAGTAACATAGTTGGTGCTATACCTGTAGATATTCCTGAAACTCTTCTCTCTTTGACTTTAAGAATTCATAATTTTTGGGGCCAATGATCCTCTTAGAAGGAAGCTGGGCATCAGGAAATGTGCCTGAAATAAGTACATATTACAAGTCATTACTATATTCTGCTACTATTTTTAAAACCTAATACAAACTCAGATTCACAACACTGCCTTGTGGAGATGTGACATTATTCTGTAAATAATCTTCACAAAATCAGTTTCAATTCAGAAGTTCAAAGAACTTGAGTATCCTAATATCCAAAATATTACTCTCTCTCAACAATTACTCTTCGTTGACACAGATTTGTTAGCCTTCTATCCTAGTAAAATAACTTCAAAAAATGATCATGATATTATTTTGAAATTGGTGAGATTCTGTAAGACAAAATCTTACAAAAGAAGTATCTACTCTTTCATGGAGAAAAGGTAGCATTTTGTCAGTGCTATACAGCCTTAAAAACCAAATGCAAAAACCACAATGTGCTTTCTCAGACAGGGCTGACTTTGAAAATTTAGCATCAAAAAGGAACAATAATGTTGGGAACTAAACCAACTTTGGTTGATCCAGAATTTTAAAGTACAGAGATAAATGATCTTCTCTCAGCCTTAAACAAAGCAAAGGTTTCAGAGAAAAACACAAGACAAGGATAGCACTGCACCATATTGGCAGAGAGAAAGAGAAAACCATTTGAAGTACAAACTCAAAATGTAGGCTAAAATTATGGAGTGGTATCCTGCATTCTTTATCTTCCCATAATAATCACCTTATCACACGCTTTGCTTTCCTAGCAGGGTAAAGAAGGTTCCTTGCCTTTCTCAATTCAGAACCAACCTGAATTTGAATCATGGGACACTCCACAGAGCTTTTCTAAAATAAAAAGATTCAGAACACAAGTGTACACAAGTGTCACTATTATATTTCTTTGGTATAATTACTTTAAAAAATTAATTTGGTACAACAGCTTTAAAGAATGTTAATGCTGAAATGTAATGTTTTATCCAAAAAGAACAACATACCATGAAATTCTGTTAGCTTTGATTCAAGTACATAGAATTCAAGGTATCTTCTATAGACAGACCAATGTTCAGGCTCATGCCCAACTGTAAATTGAATAAATATACACTGAGTAACAGTTTTACAACCCACTACACTAAAAGGAGGCAGTATACAAAAAATTAAGAAAAAAAAAAATTAAGAATACAAAGCTAGAAATTATTCCACAGTCAGTAATTTATTCTTTTTGGCATCACATTAACATTTTATCCCATATTTTAATTACCTAGAAGAGACTGATAAATTTCATCTACTTATGAAGTTATCTCAAGAAAATATATTTTTTTATATAACAGAATCATAGAGCTGGCAGAAACCTTAAAAAATTGTATCATTATGGTTATTTTTTAAATGTCACCAAAATGATATATTTCATAAAAATTTGTGTTTGATTTTGAGTCTCTCAAATAGTTACCATGCTGTCCTGATATAGTATAGAGCAGTGCTACCCAATAGAACTTTCTGCGATTATGAAAATGTTCTATGGATCTGAATTAATATAGTAACCACCAGCCACATGTTGCCATTGCACACATGAAATGTGGCTAGTGTAATCAAGAAATTGAAGTTGTAATATAATTTTATTTTATTTACCACATATGGCTAGCAGCTACCAAATTGGACAGCACAACCTAATGGTTTAAAGAATGAATCTGGAGTCAGACTGCCTATTCCAACCCCAGTGTCCCCCATTTGCTAACCATGTGGCCTTGAACAAATAAATTCACTATATCTTAGTTTGCTCAGATGTAGGATAATCACACCTATCACATATAATAATCCACATAAAACACTTCTGTACAGTGCACAGCAGAGCAAGCACCCCAAAAATGTTAACTGCTATTGGTCGCATCTCATATCATTCTAGTAAGATTGAAGAATGCACTGGATGAAGTCAAGCAACACAATAACCATTCCAAAACAACACTTCTTTCTATTCAGAAAAAAACCACCTGATAACAGTCTCAGCCTACAGAGCAAACCCTAGTTTTCTTATTCCACATTGGTCTTAAAAGCTCTATACTAT
>CM052441.1:59785232-59844793 GCA_028533085.1 Varecia variegata | reverse complement strand
CTAAAAAAAAAAAAAAAAAAAAATAGAAATTATATGGACAGCTAAAAATATATATATATAGAAAAATTAGCCAGGCATGGTGGCACATGCCTGTAGTCCCAGCTACATGGGAGGCTGAGGCAGTAGGATTGCTTGAGTCCAGGAGTTTGAGGTTGCTGTGAGCTAGGCTGACGCCATGGCACTCTAGCCCGGGCAACAGAGTGAAACTCTGTCTCAAAAAAAAAAAAAAAAAAGTAAATAAATATAAAATCAATATAGTAGTTGATATACTTTTTTCTCTCTCATAGGCCATGGTTTCCTATGAGCATATTACATTGACAGTATAAGTCTGCAACACTGCTGACAAAAATTACCTTTAAAATACAAGTTTTTTCCTATACATACATACCTGTGAAAAAAACAAAAAAAAAATAAAAAATAAATAAAATAAAATAAAATAAAATAAAATAAAATACAAGTTTTAAGGTTGTTTGGTTTTAATTTAATGTTTACATTACTAAGCCATAAATTACTATAATTTTTGTTTAAATTATTAACCTCTTAAAATAAAGCACAAAATTTAAAGATCATTGTCCCAAAGGCAAAAACAAAAGTATATTCCCAAACAAAACTAAGTTGGAAACTGAAATCAGACTGTAATATTGACAATGATTTGGCTGTACACCTAGTAGAACGTGGAGAGAACAGCAACCAGCAAGAATGAGCAGCAATTATAGCAAAATCAAGTAGCACTGCCTACAACCTGCACAGAACAAGACCCTGCCTGGTAATTAGTTACAACAGGAAAAAACATAGCTAACTATCCTGGGCATACTTCTGTCTCCATGCTATGCTTTATACTCTTCAAGTAGGATCAGCTTCTGAAAAATCAGAAAACCTAATACTTTTTGAAAAATAAGAAGAATGATTAGATCTCACACTACTACTTAGTTACGCCTCTCAGAACCATTTCCTAACATTGCCAGTTTTTTTCCTTCTTTCCTCACAGATAGTTACCTCTTCCTAAGCTCAACTTAATTTCTCTGCTCTTCATTCCTAAAATGTGTACACAGCTTTGTGCTTTTCCCACTAACTGCCCCACTTCTTGGACAAAGCCTAGAGTGGTGACTGCTTATCCCACTACAAATGCTGTTTAATCCTTGTCTCCATTACAATCCACATGTGAAACAACTGAAAGAAAAAATACAGCAAAACATGAAGAAAACTTGTAGAGTTGAGTCTGATCATATTTTCGTAGATTCTAATTAGCCCACAACAAGGAGGGGAAATGCTATCTTAATTAAATTGGTATAATACCTGATATAGTCTCATCTGCATTAATGATAGTCAATTAAGTATAATGGTTAATGATGATGACAATAAACCCATTTAAAAAACAAAATGCCTTGCTAGACTATCAGGTGTCTAGCAGGCATCTACTCAACAAGTATTGGTTGAATGAATTAATTAGTTAACTGTTAGCAGAGATAACCTAGGAAATCCTAAATTTTCGTTAATTTTCTGTTCTGGACATTTATCTTTTGGATATATAGTCATACTTGTTAGTGGGCATCTTTTAAGAAAGGTACTCATAAACCTTCCTACCTGCTCTTCTATCATTTCTTTCAACATCAATACAAAACACAGGAATTCTCTCCTTTTTCTCCTTCCTTTCAGAGGAGGGATCCTCAAAAAAATCTACATATGGAATACTAATTTTCCATGCAGCCAGGTTTCGGGGAGTATTAGGAGTGCTCACAGCCTCCACTGGAGAATCATCTTCCATTACAACAATACCTTCTTCAATCTGGAAAAAGATTACCAGGATGAATTTAATATTTCCAGTACCTTTAAGACTATAGCATATGAGATATAACTATTACTATAAAGTAATAAGCCTGTATCAATTTGATAATTTTTAAGACTTTAGAAATTAGATAATGAATTTTCTACTGAAAAAATAAAGATAAAAAGTTAAAAACTAACAAGTTACTACCATTAAGTTCAAGTTTTATCACCTATACATGACCATACAATAAAAAATAGAGAATACACTTCAAGATTATGAAAAAAATATTAAAAATATGCAAATATAGAAAAATGTTCAACCTTGGTGAAAAGAAATAAAAATTAATGTACTTCTGTCTGTTGTCTTTCATTTAAAAAAAATAATGTACTGATATTTTTCATTTAGAAATGTAAAAATTTATAAATGATAACAGCCATTGATGGAGACTGCACAGATAAACGAAGTTTCAAACTTTGAAAAAGGCACAAGTATAAATATATTCAGTGCAGCCACAAATAATATAAAATTGGAAAAAAGTCTGAAAGGAACCCACCTCTATAGAATTGTTACTTATTTCCTCATTTCTGAAGTTTTAACAATATAAATGCTTGAAAAACCAAATATTTTAATAACAATTTTTTTAAAAAACTGTATGTTCTAGAAATATACACACTACACAGAAAAAAAAAAAGACTCTAATTTTTTACATTGGAAGAGACTCTTAGAACCTGGCATATTATAAACATCTAGTCACCTAGACATGTCTCATTCATGTTAAAGGAGACAAAATATTACAGATTAAACACATTCATCTTCAACCACACTATTTTTAAGTCAATGAGTCAGTCTGCAGCACTTAAGAGAATTCTCAGTAGCCTAGTCAGAGCAAACCAGTAGTGGGGAGGAATTTATTTCCAGAATTCTAACACCCTACCCTCATTCTCAGTTCTTTCCTACCTTCACTCTCAGTTCTTTCTTCCCACACCTCATACTCACCTCTCTTCTAAGAAAATTCCTTTCCTCCTCCATGAAGCCCCTTTGCTTTTTCCTATTCTTGTCCTAAATAACTTTCCATAATCCCTAATAAGACAGCTAATGATCTTAGGAGGACTTCTTAATGCTCGGCTGAAAACAACTTCAAAGCCATAAAAAGTAAAACTATAAAAACAAATGATAGATACTGAGTTTTGCCTTTTAAGGGACAAGGTTATCTCCTTATAAACTTGGAAGAAAACAGAAATATGCGAGGGAAATGTCCACGCCACTGCTTAGAATCTGAGGTCCAAGGTAGCATTTTCCACGGTTATTGTAACCATATTTTTGGTAATGGATTTGGCTTCTGAGGAGAGGGCAAAGTGCATCACAAAATGATAGAGCATTTGTTTAACAAACTGACTAAAACCCAAAAACTAAGATATTCTTAAATAAAAAGAAGCCCCTCCAAATCAATCTAGGAAACAAAATGGGAGATCAAAATTCTTAGCAACATAAAAATATCAATGAATAATAAAGGGCAATATTTTGCAATTTACTAATGTTACCACTGAAATGGTGTTTATATCAATAAAGTCTAATGTAAAATATCTAGGGTAATATTTCTCTTAAGAATTTTCAGAGCTTCCTTTAATGTTATTTGAAAATAAGTAAATACTATAATCAAAATGTTAATAAAGAAAAATAAAGTACTTTTTTGTTTTCAAACAGATGCTCTCTCTACCAAGAGGATGGAGATTAAGGACAGCAGAGATAAAAAACAAGATGTCCCCCTATTTCCTTAAGAAATGTTAATGTTTCTTATTATTATCTTTTCCTACGTGGAAATAACTGCCAACTTGCCAATGAGTATATTATATTCTAGAAGTTTATTTGTAAATCAGTTCTGAATCTGGATAGAAATGTATTTTCAGACAGACCAACCCAATCTTATATACTAGGCTTTGATTCTTAGGCCAGTATACATATGCTGATTTAATTCAAACTTGCATTCATTTAGTTACAAGAATCAATGGTATTATAATATTGTGTAGTGCTTACAGTACTTACTATGTGCAAGGCACTACTCTCAGTGCTTCACACACACTGTTTAATCCTCCTCACAACATCCCTATATAAGATAGATACTATTATCTCCACTTCACAGGTGAGAAAACCAATAAACCACAATAAAATAAAGCTACTTGCCCAAGATCACACAGCAAGTAGGCATTGCTGACAAATGATGACGACGTTTCTAAGAAATAATGTCTCCCAGGTCCCAATTTAGGATTGCAAACCACTTTATCCCTGGCAGTGAGACTGTCAACTTCTCTTTCCCCTCAATTTGCTACACATGCAAAGAACATTCTCCGAAGTCCCACAGCTTAGAAGTAAAGTAACTAAGTGCGTTCTAAATCCTAAATTGGCTCCACCTCGGTCAGTATCTTACCGCCCCTGCCTTCTCTTCTGAGAGTTGGATTATGGATTAGTTTGTCTGCTTCTCCTACTTTGTTATTGCTATCTTTATTTGCAGTCAAGAATTTCCTTCTTCCTTGGGCCACCACAAAACAGAACGAAATCTCTCAGCTTTTTAAACATGCCCTGCTATTCCTGAAAGAAAAGTGTAACTTGTATTTCAAGCAATCAACGAAGGCAAAAAATAAAAAGTACATCTTCCCCCAGAAAAATCAAGTTTTAAAAGTTCACAATAACATGGGTAAATACTTATGATACAAGTGGTTATTGGGTGATAGGATTATGAATGCTATTTAAAATTTTTGTCTATATTGTTAAAAATTGAGATCTCTACTAACAAGAAAATAAATTGAGAATATGTCTAAAATTATAAAAACATTATTTTGAAAAAGACTCCTTTCTTTGGCCGGGCGCGGTGGCTCACGCCTGTAATCCTAGCACTCTGGGAGGCCGAGGCGGGTGGATCGCTCAAGGTCAGGAGTTCGAGACCAGCCTGAGCAAGAGCGAGACCCCGTCTCTACTAAAAATAGAAAGAAATGATCTGGCCCACTAAAAAGATATATAGAAAAAATTAGCCGGGCATGGTGGCGCATGCCTGTAGTCCCAGCTACTCGGGAGGCTGAGGCCGTAGGATCGCTTGAGCCCAGGAGTTTGAGGTTGCTGTGAGCTAGGCTGATGCCACGGCACTCACTCTAGCCAGGGCAACAAAAGCGAGACTCTGTCTCAAAAAAAAAAAAAAAAAAAAAAAAAAAGACTCCTTTCTTTGATCTACTGTCTTTCTTCTACCCACACTTTTAAGGAAAAATAAGGGCATAAAAAGAAAAAAATGCTATATTTTGATTATCAAAAAAGGGCGTAAATAGATTTTCTTCCATTTAAGTTATTATGAAGAATCAGTGAAACTCCTTAATAATTCATCAGTGCAATGGGACAGAAGTCAAAAGGAAGAGGTAAAAGGAAGAAAGGGGTTTATTTACTCTTCTCTCCCCACCTCTCCTACTTGGTCACTGTCAATCCAATCAGTACTATTAATATTTATCCCTTTTATACCCAGGTTAGTGAACTTCTTAAGGGCAAGGTCTATGTCTTAATCATCTTTTTATCCCCACTGCCCATAGTTATGAAAAGGCAAAATGAGGATCCAAGATAAGATTCAATAAGATTTGTTGAACAAATGAAAAGTACAAATGAGACAATATCTGCCTTTATGCAACTATCTCATAGGGGAGACTATCATAAACGTATAATTTCAAATACATGGTGGTACATGCTATAACATACGACATAACAGGTGTACAAAAAGAAGAAATGTTCAGTTCTACCTGGGACTCAGGTAAGGGTTTACAGGGAGCAGCTGAGTTTTAAAAGATAAATGTGAATTTTCTAGGTAAATGAGGAAGGAAAGGCATTTCAAGCAGGGCAACATGTGTAAAGGTACAAAGAAATAAAATAGTGTGGTAAGTGAAATGTGCATATAAATGAACTGGAGACTTTGTTAAAATGCAAATTGATTCAGTAAGTCTAGGATGGGGCCTGAGATTCTATAATAATACAAGCTCTCAGGTAATGCCAATGCTGCTGGTCCACAGACCACAGTTTAAGTAGCAAAGGGTTAGGGCATCTATTAACAACTCTATATACCTGAAGTATATGGTGGGAAAGGGATAACATCAGCATATGAAGCCTAATCAAAAGATGGTAAATTGACTACTAGAAGTATCTCAGCTTAACAGGAACCACTTTGCCTTATTAAGCAATATGTAGTACTCAGGAATTTTAAGAATCAGATTAGCACCATGACACTATATTAATGGAAGAATGAGAAAGATAATGGAAGTCTGAAGAAACAGATAAAGAATGGAAAAATAATGAGTGAGCATATCTAATTTTTATGCTGTAATAAATCTGAAGTTATACATAAATAAAATTGAAGAATTTTTACTTACAAAATCATCTTCACCTTCAGCTAAACCATAATTAGGCAACATAGCTCCCTCCATTGTGGTACTCTTGAATACTCCTTTAATTTTGCTACCTATTCTGCTGATTCCAAATGATTCTCCTCTTTTCTGTGTGCTCCTATATATTAAACAAAAATGTATTGAGTACATAGCAAATTACCACAACAGTCTAGTTCACTATAAACAATCATAAAGAAAAAGAAATATAGTTTTGAAAATGATAAACTAACAGTACAGCTAACATAACTTTTGGAGTATTCAGGCATAGATTAAGTATCAACATCTCAGAAGCCAAAAAAGACATTTAAAGTTTAAATTTGAGGGATGAATAAACGAAACAATATTTATTAATAAATATTTGAAGTTTACCTACTATAAACTTCAAAACATTAACTGAACTAAAATTTTTAAAAGATGAAATCCCCCTAGTGGTATAAAGTTCATATTGCCATACATACTTTGAAATAACATACAAAAATGTGTAATATCTGTTCAAAACAGAACCTCCATTTAGAAAAACTGTACTGATAAAATAAAACAAAAAATATATATAAAACTGTGACCTTCTCGGTACTTCATTTTCAGATGGAAAAAAAAATTTTGTCTTCTGTAACTTACTCAAAAGAGGAATGAGGTATAAAATGCATCTTATTTAACTTCAAAGTAATAAAGAGAAAAGATAAAATGCCAAAGGGGAGAGATGGCATGAATATAAGGATAAAAGCAAATGTTGACTAAGGAAGCAGCTTGCTCTGCCATAAATATTAAATGTTAATTTTGTAATTTTTTTCAAAAGTGAATTTCTAAAAGCCGAAACAGCTGAAAAACAACAAAATTAAAAAGTTAAAAATAGCAAAAATTTCCTCCATTAGAGGCTACTGCTCGATGTTTCAGCAAATTATAACTTTTATTCAATTTAAAACTCATGTTCACAATGAAATACTCCTCTTAAAACAAATACCCAAATGATTATTTTAAAATCTGAGAAAGTTTATTTTCAATGCTTTACTAAATGTATAGTTATTATTCCTATAAGCAAAATTTAAGTTATCTACTGATATAATACAATTACAGAAATAACAGTAAACTAATCAAGTTTCAAATATACCAACTGTATAGTGACGTGTATTTTACATATGTCCAAGAAACAAATTAAACTTATCTTAAAACTGAAAAAAACACTAAGTAGTAAGTAGTAAAAAGGGTATTTAAACTACCTTATATTATCTAAACAAGCACACAATTAGTGTTTTATAAAAAATCCACAATTGTAAACATAGGTATGATGGAAGAAATGTTTCTAAAGACAAACATAAAAATGTTGACAAAATATTATTAAAATCTCTAGAATCTAGATAATTAGTCTCTAGGACCTAGAGATTATAAAACTAGGGTTTTTGAAATATAACATTTAAAAAGTATCTCATTTGTGATTATGCCCAGAAATACATAAACATCATTATACTTCTTAAGAAAAAAAAAGTTCTTTAAACATAAAAAATTCTAAAAATAATTTAGCAAAACCAAAAACAACAAAAATTAGTCAACAGCCTTGGAAAGTAAGATACCAACAAAGTACATAATGAAAACATCTTAAAAGTATCAGGATATTCTTATTTTATGATGGAATATGTCATGCTATTTCAAAAAGGAGATTATCTAGAATCAAAGGAGAAATTCACTTTAAAAGATTATCCTAAATAACTGATATAAAGGCAATAAAATCACAGTATTTCATTCTTTCCCCTTTTAGTTGTAATTAAGTTATTTGGAATGTACTTTCTGGATTTAAACAGATAATACTGAAAAGAATCACATGTTTTAAGACTTACCGAAAATCATCCAAACTTAGGCTACCTCTGCAATAACAGATATGTAAAATTATGTAAGGAGAAGAAAGAGAGAAAGCCCAGATATTAAATAAATTTCACTTTAGAACACAAAACACAATGTAAAAGCTTTAAAAGTTACACAGGATAGCATTCATTTTTGCAAAGAGAAGAAATCCTTAAGAATAACATGATAAAGGTAAGAGAAACAAAAGCACGTGGCTGTTTTTGTATTTGAGGGTATTAAGTCTACATTATTAAAAAAAAAGTTCTTAAAAATTCAAAAAATCAGGAAATAATTCTGTCTTTTTTTGTCCTTAGGCATACCATTTGTTTGAAACAGTGGAAAGTATGCAGAGACTAAGCCACCAAAAACTTGGCACAAAAAACAAACCCATATTTTCCAACACGGAATTCATGTCCATGTTAGATACAATCATTCATGCTTCACACATCTTTTATTTTGGGGGTTTTTTTTTTGAGACAGAGTCTCACTCTGTTGCCCTGAGTAGAGTGCCATGGCGTCAGCCTAGCTCACAGCAACCTCAAACTCCTGGCCTCAAGCAATCCTCCTGCCACAGCCTCCCAAAGGGCTAGGATTACAGGCATGAGCCACCGTGCTCCGGCCTATGCTTCACCTGGTTTTAACTTATTTTAAAGAGTATGTTTTAAGCTAAGAAGCAAAGTTAACAAAAGATCCCTAAATATTAAAAACAAAAGTTATGCTTTGGGTACATAATGAAACAGAGAACAAGATAAATAATATGCATTAAAATTTTATTTTTAAAATACAAATACAGACATAAAACATATGAATAAATATTTTATACATTTTAAGTCACAACAGCAAATTAGCAAAGCTACTCTAAATTTCCAGTGAAAGAATGTTAAGAAATTCTTTTACTTATTCTATATAGGTAAATGAATCATTTATTATCACAGAAGCAAAGTCTTTACAAGACTGATAGTTAATGTTAAAATCAGATCAACATAAAGAAAAACATACTTTAGAAAGTCATAATCAGTACCCAGAATGACAAGAACCCATATTTCCTTCTTATCTTTCTTATATTTTAAAGCCAAAAAAATTAGTGCCTTAATATGCTGAAGACAATCAGGTGTTCTCAAAGTGACAAAGAAAGTTTTCCATCTTTGAAGTTATGACCTTGACTTAGACTGAGCTACTAAGCAGGCTTTTGAGATCACAGAACCACTGCCCCTTAAATGGTCCTATACAGACATTTCATTAAGCTCAATATCCTGGTATGAGACTCCAAACATCCTAAGTCTATAAACAAGGATAAATTCCACCTGCTTCTCAAGTATGCTGGGAAATTTGATAAAAGTCCTTGAAAAAGTATTCAAATGAAAGAAGAGGTGTGTGGTTGAGCAAAGAATGCTATTTTAAATAGCAAGGATATGATTTTTGTTAAAGTTTATGTTTCACGGTAATAAATTCCTAGGAAAAGGCAAAGGAATATTTTCACAAAAAATCATAAAGATTTTTTCCATCTTTCAGAAAAATTATTACACGTGTATGAGGCATTATGTAAGAACATTCAACATTCAAAAAAATTCAGGCCAGGCGCAGTGGCTCATGCCTGTAATCCTAGCACTTTGGGTGGCCGAGGTGGGAGGATCACTTGAGGTCAGGAGTTCGAGACCAGCCTGAGCAAGAGCAAGACCCCATCTTTACTAAAAACAGAAAAAAATTAGCCAGGTGTGATGGCATGTGCCTATAACCCCAGCTACTCAGGAGGCTGAGGCAGGAGAATCACTTGAGCCCACGAGTTTGAGGTTGCAGTGAACTAGGATGATGCTACTGCACTCTAGCTAGGGTGAGAGAGTGAGAGTCTGTCTCAAAAAAAACAAAAAAAAATTCAAATCTATTCCTGTAACACTTTGTAATGTCAAAAAGAAATGCAGGCCGGGTGCAGTGGCTCACGCCTGTAATCCTAGCACTCTAGGAGGCCAAGGCGGGTGGATCGCTCGAGGTCAGGAGTTTGAGACCAGCCTGAGCAAGAGTGAGACCCCGTCTCTACTAAAAATAGAAAGAAATTATCTGGCCAACTAAAATACATATATATATATATATATATATATATATATATATACAAAAAATTAGCCGGGCATGGTGGCGCATGCCTGTAGTCCCAGCTACTCGGGAGGCTGAGGCAGTAGGATTGCTTGAGCCCAGGAGTTTGAAGTTGCTGTGAGCTAGGCTGACGCCATGGCACTCACTGTAGCCCGGGCAACAAAGCGAGACTCTGTCTCAGAAAAAAAAAAAAAAAAGAAATGCAATATATTCTCCCCATGGCTAAGGTTTTCACATTTTTCCTTGTACTAGCTATCTAAAATCCGCTCCATTTTTTGATTTACCTATTTCTCTCTTTGTACCACATTTCCAATTTATCTATATATCTATTAGACACTTGCTCAAGCTGGAAGGTGTGAAGAACAATGTGAATATCTATTTTGTAGATTTATAGATTTGATGTCTGTGTCAATTTTGTATATATTCAATATAACATTATAAAAACAAATCAGAAAATTATCCAGTTTATAATCCAGTTTATAGATGGATAATGCTTCTCTCTTCTATTACTTTTCTTTAGGTTATTTAACTTCACACTTACATTTCCAGAAGGAAATGAAAGCCAGAAAGGAAAAGAAGAAAAATCTCACCACTTTTATACCCAGTAAGCACTCTAACAAAAAAGTTTCCTCCGGGGAAAAGAAAAAAAACTGTCTAAAATTTTCTGAGTTACCTATGGATTTCACATATGCATTCAGTCCCTAAATAGCTAATAAAGACAATGATGCTATCACAGAATAAGCATCAGCAAGTTCAAACAAAATATACAACCTACCTGTTGAATTTTGAATTGCGTGTTGGTGATTCTGCACCTCTTAGGAGTTGTCTGAAATACTTCAAGAAATGAATAGTTATGGTTTATTAAATTAATATTTGACATTGAAACATGCTACTTTACCTTACTACTTTGCAATCTGCAATTTTTTAAAAAAGGCATTTAAATAAAGTGAATAAAACCACAGTCAAATAGGGTAAGGATGAAAATAACACAAATGGAGATGATTTCCACAGGTCAATAAATAATGTGTATATAAAAGGAACGGGGTTTCTGCATCACCGCAGTGCTACAAAGCCACTCAGGCATATGGCAAATCAGGCAGACCAATGTATTCTCAATCCACATATTCACATAAACACAAACATGGCTTTATATAGAGACTTGTGTTTACGAATAACTTCTAATCTCCATTAAATTATACAGTAGAAAAGAGTATTTGCCTTCTTAATCTTTTCTTATTTTTCTTTTTGTTATTTGAATCACTCATCTAACAATATCAGAGCCACTATTAAATTCTGTATAAAAATCCTCAAATAAGGTTAATATTTTGACTTACCTCATCACTGTGGCAGAACATAGGGGTAAATACATTCTCCAAGAGAGAAAGAACATGTTCATATGCTTCAAAAAGACATCTCATAGTTTGAAGTTTCACAACATCTATGTATGGGCCTTCAGCAACTATTAAAAAAATTCTATTGTAGAAATTATTTATAAATAGCATATATATATTATATATTGTTTTAAAATTCACTATAGTAAAAAAGAGCATACAATCCTAAAACTATGTTTTACAGAAATTCCACTGTAAGAAATACACTAGAATGAGAAATGAGAACCAAGCTCCAATTCTCACAAAATCAGTTATATCAATTATGAATAAGTTGTTTCCTCAAAGCTTTCCTCTCATTAGTAAAATAATATAACAACTGCCTGTGTACTTCACAGCTACTGCAATAATAAATAGAGAATTCGTGGGAAAACTCTTTGAAAACTATACAAGAGGTAAAGAATTCAATCTCATCATCTTTGACTTACTTCTTTGAATCTCTTCTACAATGAAGGGATCAAATCTAATTTTGTCAATACTTTCATCCAAACAGTATGTTTTATAAATCTTCTGCAACTCTTCATGAAGAGATAGCATTTCATCATTCGATAACTCTGGTCGCAAAATTCTATCATTAAATTCCTCTAACAGACAAGGGAAAGAATAAGAAAAAATAAATTACTTTAATATAAGCTATTAATGAAAACTTTATATTCCCATTCTAACTGTAGCCAATATTAAGGCAGCAATTAGAAGCAATCTAATTCATTTTAAGTTCTTAAAAAGTCTGTGAGAGTAAAATAACTACTCTAATAACAGAGAAATAGTGGATCAATTCTTACATGTTAATATAAAATATCTGAATACATACATAGCAATATAAATTTGCTAAAATTTAGAACAGTAAAACACATTTCCAATAGTTTCTTTAAAGAACACATTGGATTAATTTCTTATACCAAAAGGTTTTTAATATTTTTAAATTTAATTTACTAAATAAAAATGAAGACAATGCTTTTAAACAATATTTCTCTCCATCATGGAAGCTGCAGGCTAGTGGTGGAGTTAAGAGTCTGAACAAGTGAATCTTTTTTTTTCTAAAACGAGAGATGGTACCATTAGGATAGCCAAAATATTGACTGCTTTTTATTATTCTAAGAGTTGTTAATAAGGAGTTTACCCCTTAATTCTTAATTATTCAAACTGAAAAACAAAAAGGGAGAAAAAAAGAGTTTAATAAAAACTAGAACAGAGCATATAAGAACTGTGGTACAATAGTATATAATTTCAGTCCCTAATGACTTAACATGCATATAACCGGAGTTCCAAAAGGAAAAGAGTGAGAAAATGGGACATAATATTTGAAGAGATCGCCAGGAATTTTCAAAACTGATGAAAGACACCAACCCAAATATTCAAGAATCTTATCAAAATCCAAGCAGAATAAATAGAAAACTACACATTATAGTCAAATTGCTGAAAACTCAAAGAGAAAACCGCAAAAGCAATCAGGGAGAAAAGGGACACATTACATGGAACAAACATAAGATCTGAAGCTGATTTCTTATTAGGAACAATGGCACTTGCAGAAAACAATGAAAAAAATGACTTTAAAGCACTGAAAGAAAAAAACCCCAAAACTATTAACCTAGAATTGTTTTTTTTTTTTTTTTTATTTGAGACAGAGTCTCACTCTGTCACCCAGGCAGTGGCATCATCATAGCTCACTGCAACCTCTAACTCATGGGCTCAAGCAATCTTCCTGCCTCAACCTCCCAAGTGGCTGGGACTACAGGCACATAACACCACACTCAGCTAAGATTTTGTATTTTACAGTAAGGGTCTTGCTATGTTACCCAGGCTGGTCTCAAACTCCTGGCCTCAAGTAATCCTTCCTCTTTAGCCTCCCAAAATGCCAGGATTATAGGCATGAACCACTGGGCCTGGCATTAATACTTATTTTAAAAACAAGATCAACTATATGCTGGTTATAAGAAATACATTAAACACCTTAATCAGATAGAAAAAAATACATAAATGCAAACTTAAGTATAAAGAAAGATAGTGTAGCTATATTAACATCAGACAAAGTAGACTTCAAGACAGAGAATTACCGGAGATAAAGAGGAAGATATTGTAATGATAAAAAGATAAATTCATAAAGAAAATATAATAATCTTAAAAGTGTCTGTAGCTAGTAATAAAGTTCAAAACATAAGAAACAAAATAACAAAACTAAAGAGAGAAATAGTAAAGGCATTAAAAAATCAGAAAGAATACCGAATATCTAAACAACACTATCAATTTAACATAGAACACTACCTAACACAAAACAACAGACCCTGACTCTTCTCACATACACAAAGAACATTCATTAAGACACACTGTATGGATCGGCCATAAAACAAGTTTCAACAAATTGCAATGGAATGAAATCATACAGAATATGTTGTCTGATCAGAAAAGTATTAAAACCCCAAGTGTATTGTTTATAAATTGAACAATACATTTCAAAATAATTCAACGGTTAAAAAGTAAACCACAAGAGAAATTTAAAATTATTTCAAACTGAATGATAATCAAAAATATAATATATCAAAATTTAGCTATAGCAATCCATAGAAGAATTAAATTTACAATTTTAAATGCCTATATTTCAAAAGAAGAAAGGTATACAAATTAATCATTTATGCTCTAACCTTAAGAAACCAGAAAAAGTGCAAACAAAACTTCAAATGAAGAAAGAAAATAAAAAAGCAGAAAATCGACAAATCAAAAATGTTAATAAATTTGGTAAAACCACAGCAATGTAAATTTAAAAAAAGCAAATACAAATCACCAATTAACATAGGACATTACTACAGCTTCATAATGAGGGAACATTAGGAATAACTTGACAATAAAGCAGCTTGCTGTGACATGGTAAAATCACTAAAAAAAAAATTCAATATCTATTCATGACAAAAACTCAAAATAGGAGCAGAAGGAAACTCTCAATCTGATCAAGGAAACCTATAAAAATCCCAGACTTAGTAATTTCCTCCTAAGATGAGGATTATAGCAAGGAAGTCAGCTCTTACCACTTCAATTCAACATTGTAGTGAAGGTCCTAGCTATTGCAATAGGCAAAAAAAAAAAAATAAGGCATAAACATTATAAGGGAAAAAGTAAAATTGTATATTTGCAGATTATGTAGGTGTAGAAAATTCTAAGAAAATCTACAAAGAAACTACTAGAACTAATAAGTGAATTTAGTAATAACACAAGACACAAAGTCAATACGTAAAACACCAATTCAATTTCTGTATATTAACAATTTGAAAAATTATTTTAAACATCATGTGCAAATACATACAAAAACATAAAGACCTACACTGAAAACTATAAGACACTGTGGAGAGAAATTAAATAAGACTGAAATAAATGGAAAAATATACATACCATGTTCTTTCACTGGAAACCTAAATGCCATTGAGATGTCATTATTCTCTAAGTTGATCAATGCAATTCCAATCAAAAAAATCCAAGCAGGTTGTTTATATGTGTGTGTGTGTGTGTGTGTGTCTCTGTCTGTGTGTGTGTAAATTGGAACCTGATCCCAAAATTTATATAGAAATGTAAAGAACCTAGAATAGCCAAAATGATCTGACAAAGAACAAAGTAGAAAGCCTTAGACCACCTGATTCCATAACTTAATATAATATATAGCCAAAGTAATTAACACTATGATATTGACTAAAGAACAGACATATAGATAAATGGAAAAGAACAGAATTCAGAAATAGATCTAAACATACATAATCAAATGATTTTACAAAGATGGCAAAGTAATTGAAGAAGTAAAAAAAATGTCTCTTCAAAAAATGGGTACTAAAAAAACCAGATATCCATACAGTAAAAAAATGAACCTCTACCCCTACCTAACACAACACAAAAATTATCTCAAGATAGAACACAGATCTATGTATAAATCTAAAAGTATAACACATATAGAGAAAAACACAGGAGAATATCATCTTGACTTAGGGTAGGCAAAGATTTCTTATGGAAGTCACAGGAAGTACTAACCATAAAATTGAACACCAATATATTGGATTTCACCAAAGTTAAAAAGTTCTGCTCATTAAAATACACTTCAGAAAATGAAAAGACAAACCATAGTCTGGAAAAAAATACTCATAATACATACATCTGACAAAAGACTTGTATCCAGAATATTTGCATAACTCCTATAATTTAATGACAAAAAGAAAAACAATTCAATAAAAAAGTAGGCAGAACACTTAAGTAGTTCCACAGAAAGATATTCAAATGGCCAGATACCACACTACACCCACTGAAAAGGCTAAAATTAAAAAGATAAACACCACCAAATTTTGGTAAAGACATGAAGCAACCAGAACTCTCATATACTGTTAGGGGGAGTAAAATAGTATAACCACTTTGGAAAACAATTTAGTCATTTCTTATAAAATTAGACATACACCAACACTGTGACCCAGCAATTCTACATCCAGTTATTAAACATATGCCCACAGAAAGCTTTGCATAAGAATGTTCATAGCAGCTTTATTCAAAATAGCCCATAAGTGGAAGCAGTCCAGATATCCATTGACAAGGAGAATGGATAATTAAATTGTAGTATATTCATACAACAGACTATCACTCGTAATGAAAACTACTGATTTTTACAACATCGATGAATCTTAAAAAGCATTATCCTGAATGAATGAAGCCAGCCACAAGAGTATATACATTATATGTGATTCCATTTATCTTTTTTTTTTTTTCTGTAGCATCTCATGCTCTATGTGATTCCATTTATATGAGAAAATTGTACAGGCAAAACTAATCTGTGGTGAGAGAAATTAGACCAATGATTACTTTGACAAGAGTAGGGGCAGGTGTGGATCTCTTTAGGAAGGACCCTAAGCGAACTTTCTGGGTTGATGGAAATGTATGTTACATGAATATACACACGTATAAAACTGATCAAACTATACATTTAAATTCTATGAGTTTCACTGTATAAATTATACCTCAATCTTTAAGAAGTATTATTTAACAAAGGAATTAGATGCATTAAAACTAATCTTTTCATAGATTGTCCATAAAGTCTTTATAAATCCAATAATCCACAATGCTATGGAGCTTATAATCAAAATGAAACATTTTTGTATTTGATGATTTAATCAAAATAATCCTTAACAAAGACTGTGACAAAATGATGTTGACATGGGCTACTGATTGAAGTCTTTAACAGTTTTGTTTTTCTTTTTTAAAAAGAGACAAGATCTCACTCTTTGTCCAGGCTGGAGTGCAGTGGCACAATTACAGCTCACTGTACCTCAAATTCCTGAACTCAATCCTCCAGGCTCAGGCTCCAAATAGCTAGGACTACAGGTGCACACTGCCATGCCCAACTAACTGTTTTTCTATTTTTTGTAGAGATGGGGTCTCACTCTATTGCCCAGGCTGGTCTCGAACTCTTGAGCTTAAACAAACCTCCCTCCTCAGTGTACCAGATCACTTGGATTACAGGCATGGGCCACCATACATGAACCATAGTTTCATTATATTGAATTTTCAGATTTTTTTCTACTACTAGGCTTTGATTAAAGTCAACGATAGATTATATCCCAATGTGGAAAGGAGTGAGCACTTGAGAAAAACTCATAGGTGCTCTTAGAATATCTAGTAAATGAAATTTAGTACACTGAAAGATGGCTACCACAACATCAGATCTGATTTAAATATTCAATTACATTAAAAAGTTTAAAAATTACTTTCGTAAAATACACAGTTAAGCCTCACCCACAGTCAGACAAAACTGCAACACATGCACTGCTCCTTCTTGTTTCAGAAAGTTCATAAAGCGAAATAAAAGATCTTGTTGCTCTCTGATTTGCTTCAGTTCTAACTTCAGCACCTTAATACAATATGGGAAAAAGAGTATGTTAAAGCTATATAAATGTGCTCTCAAATTGTTTATATCAAAAATCATATTACTGCTGAAAATACTTACAGATGGCTTTTTATTTCTAGGTTCTGAAAATTTCTGCAAGAATGGAACCAAAGGAGAAGCTGGTTCGGTTGCTTTTTCAGGCTTTGAAGAAAGAGAATTATTAACTCAGTAATATTCCCACTTAATTTGACATACAGAATCAAAATACAACTCAATCTGAAATGTTTTCTAATATGTTCAATACTCACCGGACTGTCATCTATGAAGATAATAAGCAAATGATTCACAGTATCCTAATGGAAAATAAGAAACACAGGTCAACATAATTCCATTACTGTATTCTACCCAGAATTCTCAGGACTTTTATCATATTATGAAAGTTTCCAGAAAAATGAAGGAAAAAAATGGAGCAGTGGCAAAGCACCTGCATTTATGTATTATTACAGAGAGAGTTTAAAAATCTATAATGCAGGTTCTTAACCTTTGTGAAAATGGGCAAATAAAAGCTATTCTGACTGTGGCATTTAAAATGTTTATAAATTACTTCTGTTTCTTCAAAATCTTATTGGATCAAATGGATAAGCAAAATGTGGTATATACATACAATGGAATATACCCAGCCTTGAAAAGGAAGGAAATTCTGACACAGGCTACAAAACAGATGAACCTTGAGAATATCATGCTAAGTGAAATAAGCCAGTCACTAAAAGACAAATACTGTATGATTCCACTTGTATGAGGTACCCAGAATAGTCAAATTCTTGGAGACAGAAAGCAGAATGGTGGTAGCTAGCAGCTGGAGGGAGGAACAAGGAGTTATTATATGATGGGTATAGAGTTTCAGTTTTATAAGAGTTCTGGAAATGGGCAGTGGTAATGGTTGCACAACAATATGAATGCATTTAATACCACTGAATTGTATACATAAAAATGTTTAAGATGATAAGTTTCATGTTAAGTGTATTTTTACCACAATATTAAAAAAATTATTTTAAATCTTACTGGATCAGCTAGGAAATCCAAAGAAGGAAGGAACACAGAACCAGACAGGATCTCTCTTATAAGTAAGGTCAGGGATCTGGAAAAAGACAATAATTGTATATTTGTATACACACACACACAAAAAAAACACATACATACATATATATACATATATAAATAGTGATTTATATTCACTCTTAACTTTCTTTACCTATTTTATTTTTTTGAGACAAAGTCTTGCCCTTTTGCTCAGGCTAGAGTGCAGCGGCATCATCATAGCTCACTGCAACTTCCAACTCCTGGGCTCAAGTGATCCTCCTGCCTCAGCCTCTTGAGTAGCTGGGACTACAGGCCCATGCCACCACGCCTAGTTAATTTTTGTATTTTTAGAGACAGGGTCTCACTATGTTGCCCAGGCTGGTCTCAATCTCCTGGGCTCAAACAATCCTCGTGCCTCAGCCTCCCAAAGTGATAGGATTACAAGTATGAGCCACCACATCCAGCAAGTTCTTCACTTTCAAGTACACATGATTTACCTAAGGATCTTGTTAAAATGCAGACTATAATTCAGTAGGTCCAGGGTGAGCCCTGAGATTCTGCATTTCTAATTAGATCCCTGGTAACATTCGTGCTACTGCTTTATAGACCACACTTTGAATAGCAAGGACTTATAATCCTTACTTGCCTAAAAGATAATACTATTTAAGAGAAAAAAAAAATATTCCCTTAATAGGAGGGACTTAAGGGATATTAAAAAGTAATTCCTGAGAATATTTAAAATGTTTAACATATATTTAAATTAAAGTTTAAGGCTAATGTGTTTAATAGCATAATTACCTTATAATTGTATTAACAATATATAAATTAATATTATAAAATAGTCTAGAATAATCTTTTAATTAAATTATTAAAATGTTTTTTTAAAGTAAAGTAATATTTAAAATACATCATTAAAAATAAGCCCTGGTTTCTCCTCTAAGGACTATTAGAGTAAGAGCAATAAGGAAACTTTTGGAATAATCTAAATATGCTCCTGCCAGAAAAAGGGAGAAAAGACTAGATGATCTCTAATTATTCTTCCCAGCTGAATATCTTAAAACCCAAACTTGTCTATATAATTCATTCAAAGTGTTTCTGCCTGCGACAGTTATAATGTGCGTGTCTTTAAAAAGGAACACCAAGGAAATAAAATATAATGATCTCAAATAAGAAAATTAATTTTATTCATATTTATCATTGATGTCCAAGATCAGTTTTCAAGAAAAATTCTAAGTACACATCACTCCACAAATACTTAGCACCTAAACTGGCATTTTAAGACCTGATAAATTACTTTTTTCAAATGAAAAATTGTTCATATCATAGGTTAACCTCAAGTTTTAGTGTATTCCTATTATAACCAAGAATAGCAACATACATATGGCACAGTATACAAATTCTACTATGATATTTTCTAGTATATTTATACCTGCAGTCTGTTGCTTTAGGAGGCAAAATATAAGGAAAAAGCAGTTCAGTAAGTTTCCTTAAATAGTGTAATTCATCTCTTCGACTTCTCAAAGCAACATGAAGCTCTGGACCATATTCTTCTAAAGCAGCTTGCTGTAAAAACTCTGTATTTTTTACTACAAAATAGAGATTAAAAATAAATATTGAAACAAGTTAAGCAACATTAAATAACTTCAGCCATTTCCACTAACAAAGAGGATAACATCTAACCTAGACATTCTTTTTCTAGCCCCTTTTTAATACATAGTCTATGGGGAAATTTTTCAGGAACAGACTATAAAGAGAGAAATTCCTCTCTGTTTATTATGCAATACATTAGTAAATGGACCCTTTTCCCCTTGCAAACAAGAATTTAAACTCATGTTTCCACTTTACAAATTACATAAAATAACAGCAAATGATTTTTAAAATATGGAAAAAATGTAGAAAACATCTTTAGCACACATAAGGCTTTTGTTATCAAATGTTACATCTTGTTCATCCTCTGAAAAAACAAAAAATATCCTACTCGAAATTCTTTAATTGCACCTGCTTTCACATCAATACCAACCAGGTAACCTTTTGAAGCAAATATACAAACTGGCTTCTTGGGTTACGTTCTGGATCTCCCGCCCAGAGCATAGAACACAAGTATAAAACTGTGTAAGGTAGAAGTCTATGAATGAATAGATTCCTTAATAAATATTAACTGATGATAAAAGTTATATTAACAGGAAGTTTTTTAAAGCCCAGACACTAAATTAATATTTTAAAACTTAAAAGTAACAGTATTCTCTTTTTGTATACCTCAAAAGACTAAGTGGAGACCAGGCGTGGTGGCTCACGCCTGTAATCCTGGCACTCTTCAAGACCAAGGCAGGAGGATTGCTCAAGGTCAGGGGTTCAAGACTAGTCTGAACAAGAGTGAGACCCCATCTTTACTAAAAATAGAAAGAAATTAGCAGGACAACTAAAAATACATAGAAAAACTTAGCGGGGCATTGTGGCGCATGCCTGTAGTCCCAGCTACACGGGAGGCTGAGGCAGAAGGATTGCTTGAGCCCAGGAGTTTGAGGTTGCTGTGAGCTAGCATGATGCTACAGCACTCTAGCCCAGGCAACAGAGAAAGACTCTGTCTCAGAAAAAAAAAAAAAAGACCAAGTGGAAAGATAAGTCATGCTTTCCCCTTTCTGTACTCTGTACCAAGTTTTAAAATCATGGAGTCTGTGTAGGGAATCTTAATCCTAATTCATTGGCATTTACTTTAGGACTATTTCCTTCCATTTTTATGGAAAGATAATCCAAGCATGTTCATCAAAAAAAAAAAAAAGTCAATATATGCATTCTAACAGTGTGAGTACTAAGAAGGTAATGAAGGCTATCTGTACCCTTACAAGAAATGCATTTTAAATTATTAGCCAAGCTTTCGTTATCCCCAAGAACTTAAGGCATGGGTCTTTTAGAAATTTATGTCATGGGCAAAGGATTTAAAATCAGAAGATTAAGCTGTGCTAACTTCCCAGCTCTATTTCTTTGCCGATATGATTTTGAACAAATGATATAATCCCTTTGAGTCTCAGAATCTACATCAGTAAATGGCTATTTAATAATAGTTAGTAACTCTGAAAAGTCATCATGTAAAATATGTAAGTAATTATAATATTTGGTGTGATTAAGTATTTATAGATAATATATGAATTAAATCACTAGACTAGAATCTATTCAACTGTCAGATGTAAGAGATTTTTGTAGTTCTAGGTGATAAGAAAATAAAGAGATCAGGAAAATATTTTTAAAAAGTTGGGAGGGAGAGACACCTTAATTGGGAATATAAACAAAATAGAGATGCTGGAGTATAGAGCATGGATTAATCCCCATTAATCACTAGTATATCTAATACCTAATTGGTTGGTGGTTTTCAGACCATAAAAAGAAAGGTCTTCATAATCTATGACAAAGAGATATCTTCAGATTGCAAGACTGGAGTAAGGTCCTTCTACACAATCATTACTGAATTTAAATTAAGCCAATGCTTATACTGTGTATATATATTCAACATTTCTAAGAGCCATAGAAGTATTTACATAGTCAAAAAACTTCTATATAATCCCTATTCTCAAGAAGCAGATTAAACACAAAACATCAAGAGAGTAAGGATAACAATGTATGAAGAGATGAATCTTTACTTCCTGAATTGTGCTCAACTGTGGAAACAAAGAATTTAACGAAACAAATCCGTACATTAAAGAAATGAAAAATCCAAAATTTGAAAATCTTTTTTACAAATCTGTCTAATTTACTGTCATAATATAAGAACACTGGGATCTTAGGATAAAATTAGAGCCCTCCTAATTCTCTGGCCTTTTACTTCTATGGATTTCATTAATTACAATGTTATTAATAAAACCAATATAGCATTTTATGGTGATTTTATAACTGAGGATTCTTTTTTACACAAATAGTAGCAAATCAGCAACTCCGGTCTTGCAAAGATTCAATAATAAATTTCAGTCAGATTAGTCTGTTTATATATATATAACATCACTCTCACAGAGACAAAATAATTTGGGGATTTTATTAAACTGACCAACTAAAATTAAAAGACGGCTGCATTTATTGCAGCCTGAGAGGTATTTTGTCTTTATTGCTTTTGTCTTTAGAACAAAATTATAACTGTATTAAAATACTTCTCCCACACAAAAACTTAACAAAAAAAATGTTTATAGCAACTTTATTTATAATTGCCAAAAACTGGAAGCAATCAAGATGCTCTTAAATAGGTAAATGGATAAAAAGTGTGGTATATCCATACAATGGAATATAATTGAGTAATAAATTGAGTTATCAAGCCACGAAAAGACATGGAGGAGCCTTAAATGCATATTGCTAAGTGAAAGAAACTAAAACATACTGTATGATCTCAACCATAAAACATCCTGGAAAAGTCAAAACTGCAGAGATAGTAAAAAGATCAGTGATTACCAGGGGTTCTCAGAAGGACGAATAGGTGAAACACAAGGAATTTTTTAGGGCAGTGAAACTATTCTGTATGGTACTGAAATGGTGACTAGATGATCATATATTTGTCAAAACTCACAGAAGGTATGTACAACACAAAGAGTGAAACCTAATGTAAACCATGGACTTTAGTTAATAACAACATAGCAATATTGGTACAACAATTATAACGAATGTACCAAATAATGCAAGATGCAAATACTAGGAAAAGGGGAGAGTACATGAGAACTCTGTACTTTCTGCTCAATTTTTCTGTAAACTTAAAATTGCTCCAAAATTTAAAATCTACTAATAAGACAAAACTTTCCCCATGTTTTCTTCTGACAATAAAGTAGCCTTTACAAAGTGACTACAACAAAGACACAAACTTCACGTGTTTTTGCCAGTGACAGGACAATAATTTTAAAAGTTAATTTTTTACTCAACAAGTTAAATATACTCAAACTCTTTTTTTTAACTATGTTGAAGGTAAAATTATTTTTACTTGTTATAAGATGAACACAATAACTTTTAAATATACAATTTGAAATGCTTTTCATATCTAAGGAATTATGCATATCAAAGGGCAAACTAATAATTTCATTTAACTTCAACTCTACCTATAGCATAATTTCCTAAAATGTGCTCTAATTATTAGTTGATATTATAAGGGAAGAAATAAATGGTTCCATGGTCAAATGAATTTGAGACACCTAAGGTTAAAGTTAAAGCTATTTCTTTGCTGCAGGACTACTCAGAGTTTCTGGTGTGCCAGTACTTACTGGGAATTTTCAGGAGGGAATACAATAGTAATTACCAACAAATACGACCATGAAACTTCTTCTGGTCATATGATCATCTATGTAGAGTAGTATTCTGCAGAACATACTTCAGAAAGCAATGACAAAAAAGAATTCCAAATGCAAACACAAGGAAAATCTCAGTTTTGCACAGAACTAAGTATATAGAAGTAATTTTGTTGAAAAGAAACATTTTAGCTTGATCTAAAGTAAGAAAAGTCCGTAAAAAAATTAAAAAAAAAAAAAAAAAAAAAAAAGAAAAGTCCAAAATGAAGATTTCACATTCAATCAGAAAATATTTACTAAACATATGCTATGTGTAAATCGTGACAGTAAAAAGGCCAGGAACACATAAGACATAGCAAATAGGTCATCCTGCCTAAGGCATAATATACAGTGAAAGACAAGACTATATCAAAATATGTGACTACATAGAAAAGGGTTTATATATACAGTTTATATGCTACGGCAGAGCCACTAAATTTTTAGTAGAGAGATAACATGACAATTGTCATATTGTAAAATTAGCAAGGTAGTGATATAAAAGATGGGCTAAAATATGTCAAAACTTGAAATCAGTAAGGAGAAAGCAGGAAGAAACATGAAAGATACCTCAGAGCAATAGGTTATCATTCAAAAAAAGATGATCTATCAATAATATATCTAAAAGCTAACTATATTTAATTTTCAAAGATTTTGAGTTTTCACACTTACATGATTATTAAACTATTGAAACAGATTTCAGTTTAAAAATATATTCTCACAGCATTTGTGAATGTATCAGTTAATGTATCAGTACTCAGATATTTCAGGTAAAAGTTGATGTATAAAAACAAAATCACTCAAACTGTAGTAAAAAACTGTATTACCTTTCTGTCTGGCTTTAACTATCACTTCTATATGCTTCATTGCTGCTTTTAATAATTTCTTGGTTATAATAGATGGAATATCCACCTAGAAAAAATTCAACATAAAAATAAAACTTTTAAAGTAATTATTACTAAGTTACCATGGCAAGAACACTATAATTAAGATATTGGAACATATCTTAAAATTAGAAGTATTCAGAATCTTTCAAAAATATAACTTAAAATACTTTATATTCTTAGATCATACAATTGTTATGTTAGATCTTTTTTTGACAAAATACTGAAAATTTTATCTTAATATGCACACTCTAAATACTAGAATTTTTATGTTAAATACGTGCAAGGAAAACTCTAATAACTTATCTCCTTGATGCTATAAATTTTGCTGGTAAGATGTTACTGGAAAATGAACTTTTTTATTCAGCTTACGAGATGAATTCTGGATTTAAGATATATGGAAGCATCCTATTTTAGAATAATATTAAGTTTCATCATTTTCCACCAACATTTTTCAACCTAAAGGCTAGAATCTATACTGATAATGGTAGGTTAGAAAGGGAGGGCTGAGGGCTTATATGCACACACAGAAAAGAAGCAAAACATAAAATAACTAAATATAAATTACAAATAAATCACCAAAAACCAAGCTTATTACAGGCTCATCTTCCACCATAAAACCTAACACTTTATAACTTCCTGTTATCAAAGGCATGAGAAAATTCCATCACAATAGTGTTAACTCCCAATTCTTTTTAAATTCCATATTAAAGAAGAGAACAAAATCCCAGGGTAAAAAGTCTAACAAGTATGATGTACTATAAACCCCATATTTTAGTGACTTGCTGATAAAATCCAGAGCAAAAATCAAACATGTTCAATAAGAGGGAATATTCTTGCTAGTACTATGCTTCACTGCAAAATAACATTACTCTTTATTTATCCTCAGCCACACAGTACTCAGCGATTATAAATTACTCTCATATTTATCAAATAAACAAGATGTTTTAGTTTTTAAACATTTTATAAAATCTTGTCTTCTAAGAATACTCATGAAGATTTGCATTTGTAAGTTCCATTCTAGGACTTTGGGTCAGAATTAAAATGGTAAAATAATAGGTTTCTCACTAAACTTTGATTGTTAAAAAAAAACTGTGGGCCTTAAATGACTTTATTTTCACTATCCCCAAACTTTCAATTTATATTATTCAAGCAATGGTATCAAGAACAGAACATTAGGCCGGGCGCGGTGGCTCACGCCTGTAATCCTAGCACTCTGGGAGGCCGAGGCGGGTGGATCGCTCGAGGTCAGGAGTTCGAGACCAGCCTGAGCAAGAACGAGACCCTGTCTCTACTAAAAATAGAAAGAAATTATCTGGCCAACTAAAAAAACAAAAGAACAGAACATTGTAGATGGAATAAGATGATCCAAGCCTAATCCACTGCCCATCAACTACCTCTGACACTTTGACAAAGTTCCTAACTTTCTATAAAATGGATATAATGTCCGATTTATCTCCCAGGACACTGATGCAGATAGAACGAGAAGACAGGCCAGGCCCAGGGGCTCATGCCTGTAATCCTAGCACTTTGGGAGGCCAAGGTGGGAGGATCACTTGAGCCCAGTCGTTGGAGACCAACCTGAGCAACACAGTGAGAACACCTCGTCTCTACAAAATTTTGTATCTATAAAAATACAAAAATTAGCTGGTGGTAACAGTGTGCACCTGTAGTCCCAGCTCCTCAGGAGGCTGAAACAGGAGGATCGCTTGAGCCCAGCAGTTTGAGGTTGCAGTGAGCTATGATGACTCTACTGCACACTAGTCTGGGCAACAGAGTGAGCTCAAAAAAAAAAAAAAACCAATATGCTAATATATTATATTAGATATATATTGAGATATTGATATTATATATAAAATATATAATTTTATACTAATATAGCACAAATTTTCTATTAACTAATGCCTTTTAACTAATTCATTGTACTAAGGCAATCAATTTTGAAAAATTAATTTTGACTTATTCCAAGTTATAATTTAAATGGTTTATCACCAACAAATTGGTATTTCTTCTTAAATCTTTCATTCCAATTAGTCTATTGATATAATTGCCCAGAACCTCTTTTTAAACAATATCATGTTTATCAACTTTTTCCAAAAATAATAAATGCCCAATGCAAAAAAAAAAAAAAAAAAAGACAAATATAAAGAAGTAAATGGATTAAGAATCAAAATTCAGCATCAGCCTATCACCAAAATAAGGGTTAACAGTGATAAGGATGTGTATGTCCTTAACATATGTATTAACAAGTTTTATTATGTAAGCTTTGTTTTCAAAATGGAAAAATACCACATACATTTTCTAGCCTCTTCCACTTAACTATTTAAGATAAATATTTTCACATGAAAATAAGTACTTTCTACAAATTGATTTTTCATGGCTGTGTACAATTCTATGGTTAAGATGTATTGTATGTGCTCAACACATAATCCCATCACTAGATATCAGTTTTTCTTTTTAGTTTTCCTTATTATAAATTATATTGCAATAAATCTTTGAACACACATTTTTAAATACATCTTTGATCATATCCTTAACATATATTAATTACCAAAAAATGGAAGTATAGACATTTTTAAGTCTTAATAAAGATTACTAAACTCTCCTCATGTGTAATAGTTATACCAATTTGGATTTGCACTTGCTTTGTCTGTTTCTACACAACCATCATTACTAGATAGTAACATTCTTTTTTACCTTTCCCAATCTGATAGGTAAAAAAATAATATCTCATTAAAATTTTTTATTTATTTGATATGAGACAACATATTTTCAAGTGTTTATCAGCCATTTTATATTTTTCTTTTGTGAACTGCTCATTCATATTTTCTGTATGCCTTTTCTACAGTGGTTGACTGTATTGTTCATTTCTCAAGTAAGTATGGAAACATTTAACAAAATTAATCTTTATTTTATTACTAATGGCAAAGATATATACTAATTCACTGTCAATATGTTCAATCCTATTGAATTGACAAAGCAGAAGACAAGTGTGTATGCCTACACCCAATGTACTACAAATATATATAGGCAAAGACCCAAACATATACAAAGTATGGCTCAAAAAAATTTTTTTTAAAGTAGGTCACAATCATTGCCATTTACTCAATAAATTCATCTAACTAGAACATGACCTTTTTTGTATAGTTGCCTTTTCATGTCTAGTTTTCACAAACCAAGATAACAAAGCATTAAAATTACAGAAAGCAAAGCTGATCAATGAGTGATACAATAATTTTTAACCTAAAAAAATGGAAACTGAAGAAAAAACATGTACACATAATAAAGGAGAAAGTAAAAATAAGATTTAAAATAGTGTCTTTCATAAAGAGAAAGCTCCAAATTCCCTAATTTCTCATTATAAACATATACCTTGTGAATCCTTCGTATTAAGACAGATGCAAAAAAACGTAACGTTATTCTCAGTTCATCAACGAAGGACTCATCATCTGTCACATCCCTTCAATTGAGGAGAAAAGCAAACATTCAGAAGTTCAAAGAAATAGTTTTCACCTTCTAGAAACCAAGGAAAAAACTTTCTTTTTCTTCCCATTTACTTAAGCTATTTTTCTTTTATATATAAATAATGCAATTCATTGCAGAATAAAATATATAAAAAAGAAAAACAACATCTCCCAGAATTCTAGTACTAAGACATAATCACTATTAACTGCAGGATATATTTCTTTGCAGACATACACATGTACATAGTCTTATTTGTACAATATTAAGATCATTTTCTAAGCACCATCAAAGAAATTTCAAATAAACAAAAGAATAAATAATTTTGGAGAAGCAACGGAATACAAATTTTAAATTAGTTTAAAATATTTACAAAATAATAATATACACTAATGCTAAAAGTTAAACAGTGTGCTCTATTTGAAAAAGAAAATGAACTGAAACTCATTTTATAACAGAAATTTTGACAACCTTCATCTAAGGAGCTACTTTTCATTTTCCTGTTTTGTGGTCCCTAGAATTAGGATACTTCCCTAATCAAAGGCAAGAAAGAAAGGTATGTATAAAAGTAATATCTTGAACTTGAAGACGGTGCTAATCATTAAGTCCCTCGGCAGAATAAGGAAGATAATTTTATCAACTATACTTCCCACTATTAACCCCAGAGAAGGGAATATTACAGCATCCATAGCTAGACTGAGGAGAAAACACGTATTTTAATACTTAGAAATGTAAGATTTTATGTCTGAAGAGTCATAACATAGAAGTGGGGGAAGGTAAAGGAGTCTTTACAAAGGGATTCATTTTGCAAATGACCTCACCATCAGCTTTACTTAAATGGCAAATGTGGCCGGGCATAGTGGCTCATGCCTGTAATCCTAGGACTTTGGGAGGCCGAGGTGTGAGGGTCACTTGAGCCCAGGAGTTCAAAACCAGCCTGGGCAACATAGCAAGACCCTCCCGCTACAAAACTTACAAAAATTAGCCAGGCATGGTGGCAAGCACCTGTAGTCCCAGCTACAAAGGAGGCTGAGGCAGGAGGATCACTTGAGCCCAGGAGTTTGAGATTGCAGTGAGCTATGATGATGCCACTGCACTATAGCCCAGGCAACAGACCAAGACCCTGTCTCAAAAAAAAAAAAAAAAAAACTTAAAAATGGCAAATACCTGATATTTAAGACAGAACTCAATATAAAAATTTAATTTACACAGCTTTTCAGGAAAATATGGTATATAAACTGGATATCAAATTTGTTTTAACACACTCTGGATGAACACAACTAGTAGCATTTTTTTAATCAGAAAATTCAAAATATACTCAATAAAAATTAGGGTGGTGTCATTAAACATTACATCTATAAGTCATATAGGTGTAAGTGTTCAAATACATATTTAAAAAATGATGTTTATTTAAGGAAATATGTATTTATTAAATAAGTTGGATCTCTCTTTGATCCTCAAACTAGATGTTTTTTCAGATCTAGAGTATTTTCTGTATCTTGGAAAGCACAGAGCCCTGGTACATACACAGCATACACCAAAAACAAAGTTATTTTGGAAAAAAATATTAATTTTTCAGGAAAACTACTGAAGTTATCTTTCAATTTAATGAAACATCTGAATATGGATTTTTCTCCCAAACGTATAATTATTTCAAATGTGAAAACTGTGTACAAAATTATTAAATCACTACATTTAAGAGTGATAAATTCTATAAGTTACTTTTCTTTCAAAAAGCAACCCAAGTTTTCTTCCTCTTTGCTACCACTAAATTATTAACGGATTGCCTACATCAATGGTTCTTAACTGGGGCCAATTATACCTTCCAGATATCATTTGGCAAGCTCTGAAGACATTTTTAGTGGTTAAAACTTGCAGGGGGCAGGGGGTGCACCTGCTACTAGCATCTCATGAGAAGCAGCCAGGGGTGCTATTAAACATCCTATAATGAAAGTATAGCACTCCACAACAAAGAATTATTTGGCCTAAAATGTCAGTGGTAACAAAGTTGAGAAATCCTGGCCTATACAAAAACACATCATTAGCATGCTTAGCTTAACAGTATTCACTATATTAAACAAAAAAGATCTTATAGAAAGAACATACCTGTACCATGGATAAACAAAGTTTTCCAATACTAATTCAAGAACCTGCATAAAAATTATTTTTAAAGAAAAATAAAATTAATTAATTCTGGGGAAATAAACTGTACTACTTGGTAATATATAGTATTTTATATTATAAAGCAATATATAAAATTGGGTTTATATATCACAAATAACAGTAACATACTTTCACATGACACCATGTATATTTCAACCTTATACAATTGTGAGGATCAAAGAGAACATATGAGAAAACACTTGGAAAATCATAAAACTTCACAAAATGGAAAAATTATTATTAAAATGACACACACATATTTCTAAATACTCCCATAATCCAACAAAAAACTTAAATAAACTATTCCTGACTCTGAAGTTTCACTAAACCAAAAAGGTTCTATGGAAAGGGGGAAAATACTAAGTTGGTCTTTTACATTCCTAAGTTTCTATAAGTCAGTATTCCCAAAATAAAATAAAGAAACAAGTAGCTAAGACTTATATAAGGAGTAAAAATTGGGTGTCAGTGATCACTTTTGAAGGAAGGATAGTGATTTAGAAAGGAATATGAAGGGGAGTTCTGGGATGCTGGCAATTATTTATTTTATTAAAGGATACTGGTTATATGGATATGTTCACATTGTGAAAATTTTACCTGTACACTTAAAATTAGTATGTATACTATATGTGAAAAAGTAACAAACTAAGGCCCGGCGCGGTGGCTCACGCCTGTAATCCTAGCACTCTGGGAGGCCGAGGCGGGTGGATTGCTCAAGGTCAGGAGTTCGTGACCAGCCTGAGCAAGAGCGAGACCCCGTCTCTACTAAAAATAGAAAGAAATGATCTGGCCAACTAAAAAGATATATAGAAAAAATTAGCCGGGCATGGTGGCGCATGCCTGTAGTCCCAGCTACTTGGGAGGCTGAGGCAGTAGGATCGCTTGAGTCCAGGAGTTTGAGGTTGCTGTGAGCTAGGCTGACGCCACGGCACTCACTCTAGCCCAGGCAACAAAAGCGAGACTCTGTCTCAAAAAAAAAAAAAAAAAAAAAAAAAGTAACAAACTAAATAAACCCTGGGTGTTAAACTTTCCATTTCTGGGGTCTGGGTGTAGCAGTATGTTATAATTTTTAAAGGAGTTGCAGGACTCCTTCAAAGTTACTGTCAGAGACAGTAACTTTTAAAAGGAGTAGGGAGGGAATGGAGCAATGTATCTAATCTATATGCTTCCCAAAGCATATAGAAGCATATGTTACTCTGGCAGCAGTAACAAAGGTTGTGGAGTCTCTAGTTTAAATAATAAAGCAACAATAACTTAGAGGTTTTACTACAAAAACTAAGCATTAGCTGGGAAATAAAGATACATATAAAACAGCCATATCAATGAATAGGATAGACAGGAGACTAGAAAAGGTTACTGTTAAACGTTTGCTCTCCTTTTATTCCACACATCTAACCAGTCACCAAATCCTACTGATTTTACATCCTAAGTAGTTCTCTCCTACAGCACAACTGTTTGGGTCCTCATCTTCTCACCCCTTATATTGCAGCTATACTCTCTAAACTAGTCTCTCTGCCTTCAAGCTCACTTCCCTCCAGCCTCCATAGAGCTGCCAAAGTGATCTAAAATATATTTGACCACATCACTCCCTTGCTTGCAATCCTCAATAATATCAAACCACAAAACGTGAAGAAAGAAAGGTGAAGCTGCACTGATTTTGAAGGGGAGCTGCTGGCATGCAGCAGCTGTGACCACTAACTTCCTTTTCACCTCCCACTGCACCCTATGAGTCACATCTGAAAACTCAAGATACACAGTTTGAAAATCACTGGCTTCCAGGAGCAATTAATCTAAACTCCATTAGCATAGCTCTTGAAGTCATTTGATGATCTGATTTCCAAAAAGCCATATAAAATACTGGTTAAGATCTAAGCCAGACCCGAGTTTTTGACTGAGTTCTGCAACTAACTGGATATGAAACTTGAGAAAATTATTAAAACTCTCTAAACTCCAGTTTACCTTTGAAAAAATTATCAATAATAGCACCCACTTTGTAGGTTATGTATAGATTACATGAGATAATGTATATACTTAGCACAGTGCCTAATATATAGTAAGTATATCATTAAATATTAACCACTAGAATATTGTTTCTTCACTGCCCACATCCTCCCTCACATTTTACCCTCCAGTTTACTGAACCCCCACCTTGTTTCAAGCCTCTCTTTCCTTTAGAAAGCTCTACACAAACTCTGAAATATCCTCCCACATTATCAGTCTGGCAAATTTCTAGTCATCCAATCTGCCCCTCCCAACAGTTATGGCACTTCCTCCTCTGCAATAATTCTATATACTTTGCACATTTTTTCCATTATTGCCTGTATTAAATTATATTGTTAATTACCTGTTTATATGTCTACCTCCCCTACTAGGCTGAAGTTTCTAGGAGAGAAGGACCATATCTTATTTCTATCTTAATCCCTAAGGACTAACCCAGTTCCTACCTACAACAAGATCTCAAAAACTTTAATTGTGGGAGCTAATATATATTTATTGAGCATGAATATGTGCCAGGCCCTAAGCCAAGAACTTTATATAAGTTCTTTCACTTATTTGAAGGAATGAATGAAATGTTGAAAACACAAATAATATTCTTGTTAGAGGTTTTCTTCAACAGAGCTCAACTCAGCACTCTCCAATAAAAATACAATGTAAGTGACACACTAATTTTAAATTTTCTAGTAGCTACATTTCTTAAAAAGTAAAATAAAAAAACAAAAAACAGGTGAAATTAATTTTAACCCAATATAGCCAAAATATTATGTCAACATGTAATCAATAAAAAAAAATAAGATAGTTTACATTCTTTTTTCTTACTAAGTTTTCAAAATACAGTTTATATTTTATATACAGCACATCTCAATTTGGACTAGCATATTTCAAGTTTTTATTAATAGCCACATGGGACTGGTGCTATGATATTAGACAGCACAGTCTTAAATCAGGGAATCTTGGAGATGAAAAAGGCCTTAGAGATGGAATGAAAAAGAAAAATGCCAAGAGTTTGAATGGCATTTTATATAGATCACCTTTAATCAAAGGAGGATACAAACTAGGGTAAAGGACACTTAGGCAAGATTCAGATGCCTGATGCTATTCTTCAATTAATTAGCATCCAATTTAATTCAATACATTTGTATCAGCTACCAACAATGTATGTGAACCCAAATTTGGTGCTGAGAACAAATAAGACCCAATCTCCTGCCTTCAAAGACTTCACTGTTTTCTCAGATCCATGGAAAAGACAAGTCTCTAAAACAAATATCTGAAATATATGGTCCAGGACGGGCATGGTGCCTGTAATCCTAGCACTCAGGGAGGCCGAGGCAGGAGGATCCTTTGAGCTCAGGAGTTAAAGACCAGCCTCAGCAAAAGTGAGACCCCGTCTCTAGTTAAAATAGAAAGAAATTAGCTGGAAAACTAAAAATATATAGAAAAAATTAGCCAGGCATGGTGGCACATGCCTGTAGTCCCAGTTACTCAGGAAGCAGAGGCAGAAGGATTTCTTGAGCCCAGGAGTTTGAGGTTGCTGTGAGCTAGGCTGATGCCACGGCACTCTAGCCTGGGCAAAAGAGTGAGACTCTATCTCAAAAAAATAAATAAATAAAATAAAATGTATGGTCCAAAAAGGTACATATAAAATGTGACTATAACAAAAATAAGAGAACATGCTTTCTATTCCTATTATTATGCAGAAATAGTAAAAATTATACCATTCCTTACTCTACCCTTCAGTTAGTGTCAAAACTGGGGTCATAATTCAGTAAAATATACATTTGCTCCTTGCAGTTCAGGACTTCTTTTAGAATTTTGAAATGATTATTTCTACTATCCTAATAAAGATGAATGTTTTTATAGGAGGTAAGCAACAACCAAGTAAAACAGCTTTTCCATTGCTAAAATGTCTATTTAAATTAAACATGAGCTCCAAAAACATTTCTAGCTTACTATTCAAATTGTTTAGTTTGTAATAATCAACTACTTAGCCCAGAATTGATTAGGTGGCATATATTAAAGTGCTCCATGAATAAATTTTTTGATGAAAACATCTGGAAAAATGTTCCATAATAGGTATTGAACATCTTCTGTTACTAATATTAAATCAGTTACCTCTGAGAGAGATGCATCAACTTTGGAAGGAATTTTCAGGTCTAGCCATGGCTGGTAGTTTTCAAGTAGCAAGGAAGGCCTAAAGAAAAAATCATACAATTAAATCACTGGAATGCAAAATGTAATTAGAAGGATCAACAAATAAAAATTATTTAACTTACCTATGTCGTTTACATTTCACTTTACCACAAACAGCACAGCTATGACCTTGAGGAAATAATTCTTGAAGTCCTAACTGCTAAAAAAGGAAAATAGGGGTGGAGGGAGATTGTTCTTACTTTACGCCTTTACTAAAGAGAATCAAATTTTTCAAAAGTTTTTTTAATCAATGTACGAATTCAGAAGACATTTGTTGGCCTGCTTTAACAGTGAAATCATTCTTTGTAATAAATAATACTTCCTAACGTCCCAATTAACAGAGAAAAAAATACCTGATGAAATGCTTTGCAATACCTAAGCCAAATTTCCAAGCTTAAAGTTAAAATCAATTGTTATGATCACTTATTAAAAAAAATCTATATTTGAAAGTGATACTCTACCGGAAAGGTATAAGGAAAAATTATTGTCTATTTCTCCAAAACCTTGAATTCAACGAGGAAGAAGATATGTGGTAACTAGTAAGGTTCCTGACCAAATATGGGACACCACTTTCATTTGTATTTCCTCTGAGTAGAAATAACAACAAACCTGAGACAGGAGACTGCATCAACTTAAAGAATTATCCAGTAAGACTTCAAGATATCGCACTAAATCCTGTTCTATAGACCAGAACCTTGCCTTATAGACATAGATTCAATACACTACTACCTTCATTAAATTTCAGAAATACAAATTATTTGGTTATGCAAACTGCTTAATTATTTCTCTCTTTTTTTTTTAGCCAGTCAAATTTAGCTGTGGGGAGGTTGTATACCAACTTTAGTGACACTAATGTTAATCAGTTCTGATAACCCACTACCATCGGACCAGTCACTCCTTTAACACGCTTTCAATAATAAATATTAAATGGCATATTGACTCTTATAAATTAGAGCACATAATTTTACCTTGGGTTTGTATTTTATTGTGAAGAATATATTTGGTAAGAGAGAGTCAGGTCCAAAAGAGCAGTAGAATGTGACAACGCCAGCAACGAATGACCAGAAGATCATTAAAACATGAAGATACCTTAGGAATAAATTAAAATAATTATTAGAACCAAAGAAAATATATAAGTCATCCTTTCATTAATTTAACAAGTATTTATTAAGCACCTACCATATCAGATTGAAGTAATTCTTCCAATCATGACTAATTTTCTGTAATGTATTTATTAAATATAAGAATCATAAAATGTATGCTATCAAATGCATAATTCATTTAAAGTATAAGGAAGTATAAATTCTCAGTATTTCATAATTGGTACCTATGTGGTCATTTTTAACTAGCCTATATCATATTCTTCCAGAATACCTTCTAAGCATATTGTAGTATTTACACCCTACCATAATTGTGATTTTTCATTAAATAAAAACAATTTTACTAAGTGCTCATTTTTGTGCTAGACAGTGCTAGGCTCTGGGAGTACAGTAGGGAAAAGCACTGCCATGGTCTCTACTTGCATGGAAAACACTGTCTAGTAATGACAAAGGTAAGTAAATGAGCACAGTACAATGTGATCATGCACTTGATATTATGACAGAAAGTATGCATGACATGGGAACACGACAGGCCAATTACTGAACCCAAATTTGAAAGGACAGAAAAGCATTTTTCAGAAAAAGTGATGTCTACAGAGAAACTTAAAGAGTAAGTTGGAGTAAACAAACAGAAGAAGGCAGTGTAGAGGAATGGGGGGCTGGGGAAGAGGCAGGGGAATTCAAACTTGAGAGAAACACATGGGCCAAGGCATAGTTCCAAGAAAGAAGTGGCCTTGAGATGAATCTTAAAAAGCAACCAGAAGTCAGATGATAGTGTCATATAATAGGTCACGTTAAAGTGTCTTAATATAGGCAGTCCTCACATTGCACAGTTCTGCTATGCACAAATTTCAGTCACCATGACTTTGTTAAATAACACTAGTCTCCCACAACACAGTTCAAATTCCAATGTATATTCCACAGTATATTTATTAACTATGAGTCACTTTTGCTGCTAACTCTTCAGTCCACAAATCACTATATAAGTAACTGATATGTATCATGATCAGTGACCAATTGCATCACTTCTGTCAGTGACTGGTCACTCACTACACACCCGTTGTCATTCAGTTCGTGCACAGACAGCAAAGCTAGGAGTTGTGTTACCGCCTTGTCTCCCAGTAATAAATTCAGACGATGCTTTACAAAAGTGGATAATTTAAAGAAGAAACTGGCCGACAAACATGACAGTACAACAAAGAAATGAACAGTGATGATGCCAGAAGTGAAATTCAAATCAAATGTAAATGAAGTTACAGAAGAAATAGCTAACTGTGGGAATGACAATGCTGCTATTTGAGAGACTCTAGATACACAGCCAGAGGAACTTAGTGAAGGGAACTTATTAACATCAATGAGGAAAGTGGTGTGACAGAAGGATAAAAATGTCCCAGAGGAAGTGACACCAGCAAAAACCTCCACATTAAAGGAACTCGTAGAGATTTCATGACATTAGATAAAACACTGAAAGCTGATCCAAATTTAGGAGATGGCAATTCACCTAGGCATAGAAAATATACTCCATATCCTATGTTGTACAATGAGAAGATTAAGATCACTTTGCAGTTTCTGCTTGCATTATCATTATTACAGACCCACACTACTAGACAAAGTGGGGACTGCCTGTATTATCTTACAAGAAAATGCATTGTAAAGATCTAATAATTTGTAGACTCACTGAAGACTACCACTTCTGCAAAGTGTGCTTCCTACTCACCATGAAGTTCAAATGGGAAAAGGAGGTTTCACCTCCTTACAGATTCTATCTCCCTCACTCAAGACTGGACTAAGGGTGGACACAAAACCCATAGTGGGCCAATCATAGCATCCTCTTCCCCTGCCTACAGTTGACTGGTTCAGGGATGGGCACCATCTGAACCAACCTAGGAGGTAACAGGCATTCTAAACAGAGTAAACTGCATGAACTGGGGTCCAACCAGAGTCTTAGTCCCTTTTATGATAGTAGAAATGTGAAGCTCTAATAATACTGACAGCCATATGCTCTGCCACTTGAAAGAAATGGTAGTGAGAAGAGAATGAAGCCAGACTTCAGAGAGAAAGAGAAAAAGGGGAGGGAAGAAAGTATCGAGGTATTTCAAATCCTAGTTTCATGTGTCTCTGGGGCCCAGCTAAACTCCAGTTATTAATATTTCTGCACTTACAAAACCTTCCAATGTTTCCACTCATTGCTAAACCTAGTGTGAGTTGAGTTTCTGTCATTTACCATCAAGAGTCCCGAGTAATAGCCAGAAGACAATGAATAGTTTTAAGATGGTTTTAAGATGATTTTAATAATTTTTAGGAGTCTGAAGAAGGAAAGTGCCAAGCCCAGGGTTCACACCTATAATCATAGCACTCTGGGAGGCTAAGGTGGGAGGACTGCTTGAGGTCAGGAATTTGAGACCAGCCTGAGAAAGATAGAGGCCCTGTTCCTACAAAAAATTTCTTTTAAAAATTAGCCAGGCATGATGGCACACACATGTGTAGTTCTAGCTATTCAGGAGGCTGAGGCAGGAGGATTGCATGAGCCCAGGAGTTCAAGGCTGTGGTGAACTATGATTACGCCACTGCACTCTAGCCTGGGCAATGGAGCAAGATCTTGTTTCAAAAAAGAAAAGAAGGCCGGGCGTGGTGGCTCATGCCTGTAATCCTAGCACTCTGGGAGGCCAAGGCGGGTGGATCGCTCAAGGTTAGGAGTTCGAGACCAGCCTGAGCAAGAGCGAGACCCCATCTCTACTAAAAATAGAAAGAAATGATCTGGCCAACTAAAATATATATAGAAAAAATTAGCCGGGCATGGTGCCGCATGCCTGTAGTCCCAGCTACCCGGGAGGCTGAGGCAGTAGGATCGCTTAAGCCCAGGAGTTTGAGGTTGCTGTGAGCTAGGCTGATGCCATGGCACTCACTCTAGCCCAGGCAACAAAGCGAGACTCTGTCTCAAAAAAAAAAAAAAAACAAAAACAAAAAAGAAAAGAAAAGAAAAAAAAAGAAAGAAAAAATACAGAATGAATGAACAAATTAGAGAATCACCATGTTACAACCTATAATGAAGTAACTTAGTCAAAGAATAAATAAATGGTAAAATCAAAGAGAACGTTTGTTGGAAAAGGTATTAGCTGTCACTACCTGGATCCACAAAGAGAGCGGTAACTCCATCTTACTTACCCCCTGATGCAATGCAATAGAACGCTTACATCCCTGCAAAAAAACTGAAACTAAATCTAATTGAGCCTACAAATAGATCTAACTCTTGGACTACTATAATAAAAATATGGATGTGAAGACAAAAAAACATGACACCACAAGGAAACCATCAGCAAAATCCAGAATGTGAAAAAATGATCCAGTTTCCTCAAAAAGTCAACGGCAAAGGAAAAAAAAAAAAGCAGGTGAAGAATCTTCTAGATCAGGGTTGACAAACGATGGCCTGTGAGCCATATGCAACCTGTTTTTGTAGGGCCTTCATACCAAAAAGGTTTTACATGTTTAAAGCTTTCTTTAAAAAGAACATGTGACAGAGACCTAACAGTCCACAAAGGCAAAAAAAAAAAAAAAAAAAAATTATTTAGGTTATTAAGTATGAAATGTCGGATTTCCTTAAGTATTAAACTAGACAGTTGATATCTTTGACATTTCTCTTTGACACTTCTTGTTTTATTTTATTGTGAAGGTACATCCTCAGTCTGAATGCACGCTTTGGTTTGTGGTTATCTTTCAAATTTTTATTTAGAGTAATTTTTGTGAAAGCTTGTATAAGTCAAAAATTTGTGTTATTTTCGAGTATGAGTTCCATCATGGAACCATTGCAATACAGACAACTAACTCAAAGTGTCAATGAAGTGTTTGGGAAGAATGTGGCTAATGAACGCAAAACTCGTCACCCATTCTCATGATTTTAATCTCGAAAATGAACCACCTGGCCAACCTGAGACCAAGGTGGATAATGATGAGCTGAAAGCTGTAGTGGAAGCGAATCCATCTCAACCTATGCATGAATTAGCAGCAAGGTTTGACGTTACTATTCCAACAATACTGGACCATTTGAAACAAATCAGCACAGTAAAGAAGCTGGATAGATGGGTTCATCATGAATTAAAAGAGCGTCAGCAGAGAAATCATCTGAAAGTTTGATTTTCTTTGCTGTCCCAACAGAAACACGAACCATTTCTACATTGTATTGTTACGTGTAATGAAAAATAAATTCCTTTTGGCAATGACAAGCATTCGGCACAATGGTTAGATAAAGATGAAGCAATGAAACACAGTCCAAAACTGAATATTCATCAAAAAAAGCTAATGGTGTTTGTTTGGTGGTCTAGTGTTGGTATTAACCGCTACAGACAGCTTCATGAAATCTGGTCAGATTACAGCAGATGTCTGTTGCAACCAATTGGGCAAAATGATTAGGACGCTTGCAATTAAGTAGCCAAGACTGGTCAACAGAGACAGGCCAATCCTCTTGCAAGACAACACTCGACCACATGTCACACCAACAATGCTGTTCAAACTACAATAGCTGGACTTGGAAATTCTCTGTCATCCACAGTATTCACCAGACCTCACGCCAGCTGACTGCCACTTCTTCCAGACTTTGACCACTTCTTGCAAGGGAAAATATTCAATTCTCAACAAGCTGTGGAAAACACCTTTTGTGATTTCATTGCCACTTGCTCTCCAGGCTTCTTCACTACTGGCATAAACAAGCTACCATTAAGATGGCAAAACTGTTTCATTAGTTTAGGCACTTACTCTGATTAATTGTACTGCTTCTTGTTAGAGATATAATAAACTACACTTTTGATTCGAAATAGGACATTTCATATTTAATGACCTAATACTGACACTTTTCAAAAAAAATCTGTCAACACTTGTTCTAAATTATAAGAAATTTACAAAAGCTTAAAAGATGTAGCAACCAAGTACAGTGAGTAGAATCTGTTTCTACCTGTTTCCACAGTGAGTAGAACCTGATTAGAACAATGTACTATAAATTTTCATACGATTAGGAAAATTTGATTATGAACTGTTATTAGATGATATTAACCTATTATTAATTTCATAAGATTATAGTTTTGTATAGAAGTGATTTTTAAAAAAAGGAAGAAGGTTAGACAAAAAATATGGCAAAATATTGATGATTGTTGAAATTGAGTGATGGATGCTTAGAAGTTCTTTGCACTCTCTTATGTATTACTGGAAATTTTCAAAATCAAAAGTTAATAAAGGCCGGGCGCAGTGGCTCATGCCTATAATCCTAGCACTCTGGGAGGCCGAGGTGAGTGAATCGTTTGAGCTCAGGAGTTCGAGATCAGCCTGAGCAAGAGCCAGACCCCGTCTCTACCAAAAATAGAAAGAAATTATATGGACAGCTAAAAATACATAGAGAAAAAATTAGCTGGGCATGGTGGCGTGGCGCATGCCTGTAGTCCTAGCTACTCGGGAGGCTGAGGCAGGAGGAATCTTGAGCCCAGAAGTTTGAGGTTGCTGTGAGCTAAGCTGACGCCACGGCACTCTAGCCTGGGCAACAGACTGAGATTCTGTCTCAAAAAAAAAAGTTAATAAAAAAGACAAACTTCTAGCAAGACAGATTAAGCATAGAAATATTATACAAAATACAGAATGAAAAAGAGCTAACCATAGCTATAACTGAAATAAAGAGTAAGACTATGAACAACTATATATTAATAAATTGAGAAAACCTATATAAATTTTTTTAAAAGGCACAAATGCTAGAAATTAATGAGTGAAGAACTAGAGAATGTGAATAGACAATGATCATTAAAGGAATTAAAACAGTAATCAGAGTTCTGGCTGCCAATAAAAAGTCCCTTGGCCCAAATAGTTTCACCAAACTTCCATGAAACAGATAATACCTATCTTTTACATAGACTCTTTTAAGAAAGAAAAAATGAAAAAAAGCTGATAATTTAAAAGGACTAATATAATTTCAATTCCTAAATCAGATAAAGACAATATAAGAAAATCATTAGATTGAATTTAAGAATATGGTTATGAAGTGCTAAATACAGCTTTAGTCATAAAACCTCCAATATATGATAAAATAAAAATACATGGGCCAGGCACGATGGCTTATGCCTGTAATCCTGACACTCTGGGAGGCCAACGTGGGAGGATAACTTGACATCAGAAGTTTGAGACCAGCCTGAGCTAGAGGGAGACCCTATCTCTATTAAAAATAGAAAAAATTAGCTGGGTGTGGTGGTGCCCACCTGTAGCCCCCACTACTCCGGAAGCTGAGGCAGGAGGATTGCTTGAGCCCAGGAGTTTGAGGTTACAATGAGCTATGATGGTTCCACTGTACTCTAGCCCAGGTGACAGTGGGAGACTCTGTCTCAAAAAAAAAAAAAAAAGGTATTTTGCAAAAGTGCAAGGTTTTCACAACTGCAGGATGACTTCACAAGTTTCCTTTTCTTTTATTACAGTGGTCCTTCCTCACGCTAGATTCATTTATCTTGAAATGGCAGGCAACCACAGCTGCAAACCTCAACCTACAGTACATACCAAGCAATTTAACTTTTTCTAGTCATGTCATGACCTTCTGCTTCTGGGGAGCACTTCTGGCATTACTAGTGGCACTTCCTATGGGTCCCATGGTGTTATACTCAGAGTTTGTATGGGGTGGGGGGATTGGCACCTCCAATCCCTGCATTGTTCAAGGGTCAACTTTATATATAAATTTTTTAAAATCTCAGAATATAAGTACCCAGTAACCCCCACTCCCAGAAGGGACCACATTTTGTTGTATAACAACCAGAGATACTCTAAGCATACACAAACATATATCTTTGTGTGTGTGTGTGTGTGTGTGTGTATGCAAATACATACTTTTTAACAAAAAAAATCACATATATACACTAAAAACACACTATATATACTGTTCTCTACCTTCCAAAAGATTTTTCCTAGAAAGGGGGTACCTAATTATTCTTTCATTCAAGACAGTTCTATGATGTTTAAAATCACTTTTCTTGATTACAGCAGTAATAAGTGGGAAATATCAAAAAATGTGTGAAATCAGTTTCACTCATAAACCCAACCACTCAGATAACATGTATGTGTTATTTCCTTCCTTCTTTGCATAATACAAATACAAGGTACAGATTAGATGGTATGCAGATCAGATAGTATCCCATGACTTCTTAACAACACAGAACACTAAATGCCATGATTTCATAAGTAGGTGACTTCAGAAATCTAGTTTAACCTGCTCCTAAGGCTGTATTACCCTGTAGACTTAAACTGGTCCAGTTCCCAAAGCAGACAGGTAAGAATCTCTGGACAAAACTTAACAATCATACAGAGTCTACATTTCTTTCATGCTGAACCTGCTAGTCTAGCTTGGAATACCTTCCAGATGACAGAAAGCAAGTACTTAATTAGCTTCCACTGTTAAGGATTCCACTTCTCCTACATGCCTACAATCCAAACACCTGACCATCACAATCAAAGCACAGTTGTTGGCATCAATTGCCCAATAACGTTTAAACCCACAATTAACAGAAAAGCAAAGCCATTAGGGAAAAAAAACCAACTTCACAGGAAATAAATGGCTACCCTATAACAAAATTCAGTTACCAAATTCCTTGTTTATTCTTCCCTGATGCTAGCCTTGGGGCTGCCAACTACCTTAAGATAAAGAGTAAGAACGGTTGCCTGTTCAAAACAACAGAGCAAACAGCTTGCAGATGCTGTTGTTGACAAGGGTCTTAGACTTCTTTCCACCAAAAGCAAACCTGGAAATAATTTTAAAGTACCCCTCTACTACCTACTACATCTCTATCATTTGTTGAAGCAGGAAAATGAAGGAAATCTACAAGTTTCTTTCAGGGGCAGAAACTTCCGTTTCAAAATGCCAACTGAATGTACCAATTTCAACTTTTCAGAATATTCCAGCTTTTATTTTATTTATTTATTTTGAGAGAGAGAGAGAGAGAGATAAGGAGGGAGAGAGAGGGAGGGAAGGGGGGAAGAGTAGGAAAGAGAAAGAGAGAGAACACCCACACAAGCTGGGAGCAAGGAGAATTTGCATAAAATTGCGGTAGCCACCAGACCTTGAACCAACCCTCCCCGTCAGCTGACTGGACCGCCCCTGTACGGTCTCAAATAGAGCCAGACACACAGATTTCACTCTTTTGAAAAATACCGATGATGGGCCGGGCGCGGTGGCTCACGCCTGTAATCCTAGCACTCTGGGAGGCCGAGGCGGGTGGATCACTCAAGGTCAGGAGTTCAAGACCAGCCTGAGCAAGAGCGAGACCCCGTCTCTATTAAAAAAATAGAAAGAAATTATCTGGCCAACTAAAAATATGTAGAAAAAATTAGCCGGGCATGGTGGCGCATGCCTGTAGTCCCAGCTACTCGGGAGGCTGAGGCAGAAGGATCGCTTAAGCCCAGGAGTTTGAGGTTGCTTGAGGTTGCTGTGAGCTAGGCTGATGCCACGGCACTCACTCTAGCCCGGGCAACAAAGTGAGACTCTGTCTCAAAAAAAAAAAAAAATACCGATGATGAACCCGTTTTGAGAAACGGATGAAAAGAAGGTAAGAACCGGGGCGGGCAGTTTAGAAGACTAAGCCTCGGGAAACAGGGCACTTAAACCCACCCCACCGCCCGCACTTCCGGGCCCCGAAGCTCGGCCGGGCTCCCCGAGGCCGCTCTCCCCGGAGCTCGCCCTCGCCAGCTGCCTCGCAGCCGACCCCAAGCCCGCAGTCCAGGCGGCCTCCACACAGTGGGGGCATGGCGTCCGCAGCTTCGCAGAGAAGCTGCCGCCGCCGCAGGCGCTGCCCCCTGCGGTGTTACCTGATGAGAAGCAGAGTGGCGGCGCTGAGGCAGAGCAGCAGGAAGCAGAACAGCGGATACTGGCGGCAGATCTCGCGTCCTACGTCCAGCCGCAGCCGCTGCTTCAGCTTCTCCCCCATCTTCCGCACCCAGAGCACCATCTCCGTCCGCGCGGCCGAGGGTGCGCTGCCGGCTGAGGCAGACGTCTAGGCGACCCCCATCAACCTCCCGTGTCCTCGCCCCGCGGGCCCAGCAGAGGACAGACACAGGCGTCCACCGGCGGACTGTCGCCGCGGGCCCCGCCTCGCGGCCGTCACCGCGCGTGCGCAGCTCCCGCCCCCGCCGGCCAGAAGAAAGGCCGCAGGACGTGCGCGAGGTCGTCCTCCTGCGCTCGGGCCCTCGGCCTCCTGGCGCTCCGCCCTGTGGCAAGAGCAGCACGGAGTCTTCCGTGGTTGCTCTGACTCCATGGGCGAGCAGCCTTTCCGGAAACCGAGGGAAAGCCTCAGCACCCGGTAACCGCCTGTATTGCAGAGGAGAGGGAGAAGGCGGTGCCCGAGCACAGCAGAAACTACAGCCGTCGGGCGCTGCCCGCAGGGCACCGGGGTTCGCGGAGCCTGCCGGGAATTGGAGTCCTCTTGGTGCGAGCCGGCGGAGGGATGGAGCGGGTGGCCGCGCCCCTCGCCACCCTCCCCACCTCCTCTGCGTACTCTCGGCTTCGGGGTGGGGTGGGGGGTCAGGTACGACCTCTGCGTGACGTCTAAGGGAGAGGAGGGCGGCACGCCTTGGAGTCCAATTTTAAAAGGGGCAGGTTGGGGGCTGCAGAGGTGGCGAGTAAAACAGCCCTGGAATTATCGTATCATATAGAGTCCAATCCACTAGGTCGCAACTCCTGCAAGAAAATAACCTTTTGCGCCTTCCCAGGCAACAGAGAGCTCTCTTCACGCCGCCCTAACCAAAATGCAGGTGTTTGGACGAGGCAGGTTGGCAGGTTAGGTTAAGTCCCTATTACAAAAATCTCCTGAGGGCTTCCCCTTTACTAATTCATCACATTTCTAAATTTTAATTTCTGTATTCTTTTATGCAGGAAGGCATTATAATAGCTAAAATTGTAGGCGACGCGCTAAGCATTTTCATTTAACCTTCATACATTCACCCCATGATGTAGGTACAGTACTCTAGTTTCAACCATTTTACAACTAATTTACTAAGACAGGAACTTACTCAGGATCACACATCTAACGAAGCCGGGATTTGAGCCTGTTCTACCTCCAGAGTCTGCACTGCTCTCATGCTGTCGTCTCACTTCCGTGGGAGCTTACCCTCCAAAGTGGGGAGACAGACACAGTCATAAATGATTATTTTTAAATGGTGTATAAACAGTTTCATCGGTATTTTCTCATATTATCCTGAAATCATGGATCTTTAATGATGCATTATTTTCCTTTATAAGAATGTACCATCGTTTATTCCGTTTTTAGAGACTGGGTCTCACTCTGTCATTCACGCTGTAGTGTAGTGGCACAATCATAGCTCACTGTCGCCTCAAACTCCTAGGTTCAAGTGATCCTCCTGCCTCAGCCTCTGGGACTGAGACTGGGACTACAGGTGTGCACCACCTTTCCAGCTAATTTTTTACTTTTTTGTAGAGACAGGGGTCTTACTAAGTTGTACAGGCTGATGATCTCAAACCCCTGGCCGCAACCGATCCTCCTCCCTAAATCTCACCAAGTGCTGGGATTACAGATTTCAGCCACCGTGGAGTAGCTTCATTTATTCCATTATTGCTAACCACTTAAGTTCACTGATACTGTGATTATTGCCATCCTTGATCATAAATCTGTGCACATTTCTAATTATTTCTTTAGGATCAACTTAAATATAATTACTAGGTCAAAGGGTAAGAACATTAATATTCTTGATACATACTGCCACATTTCTTTGTTGAATGGTACCAATTCCACAGTGGTATATAAAAGTGAACACATCATGGCCGGGCGCGGTGGCTCACGCCTGTAATCCTAGCACTCTGGGAGGCCGAGGCTGGTGGATTGCTCAAGGTCAGGAGTTCAAGACCAGCCTGAGCAAGAGCGAGACCCCGTCTCTACTAAAAATAGAAAGAAATTATCTGGCCAACTAAAATATATATAGAAAAAATTAGCCAGGCATGGTGGCGCATGCCTGTAGTTCCAGCTACCGGGGAGACTGAGGCAGTAGGATCGCTTAAGCCCAAGCGTTTGAGGTTGCTTGAGGTTGCTGTGAGCTAGGCTGATGCCACGGCACTCACTCTAGCCCGAGCAACAAAGCGAGACTCTGTCTCAAAAAAAAAAAAAAAGTGAACACATCACTGATGCCCACCATTAGGTATTATTGTCTAACATCACAAATATACTCATGCTGTTCCATTTGTGATTAAACCACTTAAAATGCCACAGTGTATTATCATTGGAAAGCTTAGCACTTTTTAAAAATGTTTTGAGGTACTTATTAAAATTATTAATTTCACTTTTGCAATTGTTAAGCATCTTTGAATTATCTATTACCCATCCTGTTTATATGAACGTGCTAGGGCTATACTGAAATATGGAAGATATATATTGAATTTGATTCACATGTATCAAGTGCCTACTGTGGACTTGAGTGCTTTATGCTTTCCTAAGTTACTGTTATCAACTTGTCTGCTAAGTTATATTGCCTATCTTTTATTCTGTGTAAAACTTCCTTCCTTAAAGGCTTATTCTGAAATTACTGTTCAACTTTTCACCAAGAGCCAATATATTTTAAAGACAAAATGTTTTCAGTTCTGTTCAAATTAGACATCTTTACAACATCCAAATCTAAAAACTACTATCCCATATGATTTTCTTAGCAGAGGCAATTAGAATAAGCTAACTATAAAAGACAATTTAAATTGCCATATTGCTCTTATGATTAGAAAAAGGAAAAAAGTAGTAAGTTTCTGCCACAAGGAAATTCTTTAAAATCCACACCTACAGCAAGAAAGAAATTAAATTCCTGTTACTACAGACCTCATCTAAGGAAATAAAATAACCTTTATTTCATCAAATGTTTTCTCTTTAACCTTATAGTCTTGTTTCCACTTTTACAATCACATACAAAGCTTGAAAAATTTTTTCCAACCTTCTTATTAGATTTTGAACTTCCTAGAGAGGATTAGGGGTATCCACAATCAATCCTGGTACTGCAACCAGCTCCACCTCCTACTAGCAATGTCATTGAGCAAGGTTAACTTGATCTGACTCCTGCCTGAACTCTAAAAGAACTATCTTCTTAAAGTTTTGGGGGAAGATTAATTTGGGTGGAAAGAGCCTACTAAGTGTCTTTGTACAATGCTTAATACAAAATTTTTTCCAAATTTTATTGATTTATGAACGTGAAAAAACCAGCTAAACCAGGCCGAGGCGGGTGGATTGTTTGAGCTCAGGAGTTCGAGACCAGCCTGAGCAAGAGTGAGACTCCGTCTCTACTAAAAATAGAAAGAAATTATATGGACAGCTAAAAATATATATAGAAAAAATTAGCTGGGCATGGTGGCGCATGCCTGTAGTCCCAGCTACTCGGGAGGCTGAGGCAGTAGGATCACTTAAGCCCAGGAGTTTGAGGTTGCTGTGAGCTAGGCTGACGCCACAGCACTCACTCTAGCCCGGGCAACAAAAGCGAGGCTCTGTCTCAAAAAAAAAAAAAAAAAAAACCCAGCTAAACCAATTAGCTTTTATTTGAATAACAACCTAAAATGAAAATAACATGAAATCAAAGCTATTAAGATACCTTGCAGAAACTGAGATCCTGAGAGTTTTATTGCCTACCCTAAAGTTCTAGACCTACACTGCCCAATAGTCACTAGCTATATGTGGCTTATTGAGCACTTGAAATATGGACCATTTAAATAGACACGTGATGTGTAAAGTACACATCAGATTTCAAAGATTTAGTATAAAAACTATCAATTTTAAGAACTAGATTACATATTAAATATTTTGGAAATGATGGGCTAAAAATACTTTATCTGTTTTTAATTTAATGTGGCAAGCCGCGTTACATTTCTACTAGACAGTGCTGTCTAGACATTAGCTGTGGAGAGCCAGTACAATTAAATGTGTAAGTTTTTGATAAATGCTACAATTATCACACGTGTGCTAGAGGTACATTAAGCTATAAAAGGTAAAAAAAATGATAATACATTCATCTAATGGGCTTATAGACATCAAACTGCAATCCAATAATATGTCCATTATTTTAATGAATATTTATTGAATAGTAAATAAGTGCAAGGCACTGTGCTAGATGTGATGGCAGATACAATGAACTTAGATGCATTTTTTCCAACATTCAAAGGCTTACAATCTAGTGAAATCACACACAGAAAAAATGTATAATATAAATGCTGTAATGGAGTTTTAAAAAAACTGATAGTGGAGAAAGGGAGATTTTTCAACAGGTGAGAATCTGGAAAGGCCTGTGGGAAAATAATTTGAGCAAACAGGACTTACTTCTGCTTTCACTTAATTTTCAGAAGTCATGCAGCACCAAGTTAAGTATCTAAAATGCTTCCACTTAATCTGATTCTCCACATCCTAACAGCAAACTGCTTTCTATGTTGGTACAGGAATTTTGCAAGGTAATGTCGAATACCTGAATCCCCGTAATCAGGCCTACTTAACTATGATGACCCTGAATGTAAACCATATTTTAACATGTTGAGGGCCATTATCTGTATGGCCAGGGTGTACTAGGAAGAGGAGAATAGATACACTACCTGTGGGAACCATTTCATTCCCTCCCTCCTCCCTCTCACATATACCTCCTATAATTTGGAGGATGCTGTCCTATCACAGGATATGCATTTTCAGAGTCCTTGTCCCCACCCCCATCTTAAATAATCATGGTTTATATTCACCTTTTGTGGCATTCCAAATGTTATTTTTGCAGCTTAATTTTACACTTCATAATAGCTTCTTTTCCCAAGACCTATCCCTATGTATCAACCACTGAGTATAATGCCTGTTAAAGAGGTCATTGAACTGTCTCTTTACTTCAAGAAACGTTCCTTTCTTTGGTTTTCAAAATAGGAACTCGTTATTTTCACATTTAACCCTTATTTTTGTGGCTATGAGGTAAAACCTCCATTGGGAAGATATTGAATAAATACAACTTTATAGAACCAGCGGCTCAACTACAGATACTCCCTGGGTAAAAGCTAAAATTCTGAGTAGTCTCATTATCTTAGCACCAAAAAAGTTAGGCCATTTCATATTAGCTTATTTCCAAGTTATGATGGAATAGCCATCCCTCTTTAAACCTCACTTTCATGGAAGTAGGTAGTTGGCCATAACTTCAGAAAATGTAATTAGGTAGTAACTGCTTGGAAACTGAAAATATACTTGTTGATAAATATTAAAGAATGAAAAAGGCACTTATGATTTAACATACCATTATCTTGTATAAGATGGCCAATGCTTTTGTCTACATTTTAAGTTACTCTTTAAGAAAGTAAAACACTCCATCTTATTTCTAATTTTAACTAGAGACAATGCCTTCCTTTTATGTTAACTCTATCACTACAGATGTTTAAATATAGCTTTCAACTGACTTCAGTAACTTTAGAAAATATTTTGGAAAGGCTTTGCAATCCTTCCGCTTAGCTCTCACTAGCTATTTCTTAAAACATAAAAATTAAAGCACTTAACATATGAACTACCATGCTTAGTTCAGAATTGTGAAAATTATTAATATTGTTAATTCAATCCTAATTCTACCAGTAAGGTTGCTACTAAATAATTAAAATCAGTTTTTACCTTCGATTAAAAGAAACTTTTCTTATTTTGGTAAACTGATTCTGGAAAATAAACTCAATGCAGTATATTTAATTAGAAATCTTGAATAATTTTGGAAATTTTCATTGAAAAATTTCCCCTATTTGAAGACAGCTGTCATTTACATTTAGGTTTCTTAAACTCACATGAAAATGAGATTCTAAAACAGTCTGAATTTTGAGCACAGAAAGTCATACAGCCTATACTCTTTAATTTTGTTAAACAGTTTAAGATATAGATCCTTAAGTATTCAAGATAATTAAAAATACTATCCCCAGATGTTTAATTCTACCACTTCTATTTTTCAGTTAAAAACAAAAAATACTTATATATAACTAAAATGATTAGCTCACTTTCAGTTATTTCTTGAGGCTAAAAAGAAAACTTTCCTAAGAATGCTCACAGAAACTGATGGCAGAATTGGAGCAATTTTTTGTGGGGCTTCAGGAGCTTTAGAGTCAAGAGACCTATGACAAATATCCATGTCAGTCCATTTCAAGTACTGGGTTTTCAAATGTTCATAACACGTAAGTATTATTCTTAAATTGGTTTAAGCCTATTTACTATTCAGCCTCTGCCAAGTGCCATAGCTTTATTTTTCTCCACGTATGTAAAGCAACATATAAAACTATTACTTATCATGGTGGAGGATGAGAAGGTTGTAATTGCCATATACACTGCCAGAAAATGAATTGGAAAGGTAGCAGTTTAGATGACTTTGAATATTCATTTTGCTATTGCAAAGCATAGAAATATTGACATTCAAATGTTGCCAGATGTTTTAAAACTATGGTTTTGCTCCTGAAGTTACCTTTAAGTAGAGGTTGATAAATCTTGGTTTTTGACTCATATAGCTAAATTACAAACCTATAGCACAAATAAAAGAAAAACCAACTAATAATATCCTTACTAATCCCCAGAAGGCAAAGCCAGGGCTTTCATTTTCTGTTCTCTAGATTGTACATGTTCCTCAGGGATATGATGTTGATAGTTTTAATGGTCTACAGCATGGAGATTTTACCTATTTTGGTTGAAGAGGATTTTTGCTTGTGGGGTTGACGTGGGGTAGGGTGTAACTCCAAAACATCAGAAATGTTGAGGTGAGCCAAAGGCAAGTGGTTTGTTTAAAGACAGTAATAATGGAAAATAAGGCTAAAAGGATGAGCTGGAGCCAAATTATAAAACTTTAAATAATATATATGTGGCTTGCATTTTATTTCTATTGACCAGTGCTGTTGTAGACTCTGGAGCTAGATGTGGAGAGCCAGTAAAATTAAATGTGCCACTTAAAATTTTGGTCTTTGGAAGCCACTTAACATATTTGGAAATAAGGAGTTCAGCCAGATCTGAACTTCCTAAAGAATGGGTAGGACTTGGAGAGAGAACTTTTCAGGCCTATTCAGTAACAGTGAATGATCAAGAGTGACTGGATGTGGTAATAGAAATTAATGGGACAATTACTGACAGAGAAAAGCACTCTGATGTGTACAGCAGACAGCTGAAATGCAGAATTGCACATAACAAAGAAATCAAGCAAGCCAGACATTAAAACAGGAGTCCACATAGATGTGATATAAGGCTGTAATGTAGATGATGAGTTCAAGGAGACAAATATAGAGGAAAAAGGGAAATAAGGATAGGTAAGAATGGAGTGGTCAGAGATTAGAGAACCAGCAAACTGCCAAGGAGACTTTTCAAGAAGACTTGAGTCAATGTAATAAAATGCCAGAGGTTAAAACTTTGAAAAATACCTAATTTTCCTATCAGGACAATGGTATCCTGTGAACATCTTGTGGAAATAGAGGGGAGAGGAAACCCCACTTAAAAGGGGCATCATTCCAAAACTACCAAACTCATTAGAAAAAGTGCAATAAAGTGCTTTACTCTTATAATGATGTGGGGTTTCAACACATAAACCAATTACGTTGGGGGTCAGGGTGCAGCAAAGACAGAAATCACAGGTACTTAGGAAAACACTCATGTTATTTTGAATTATATGCTGGCCCTATATATTTTTAGAGAATTATTAATAAATAAAATTTAAGAAGTTGCTCTGGCTGGGCACGGTGGCTCACACCTGTAATCCTAGCACTCTGGGAGGCCTAAGTAGATCACTTCAGGGAAGGAGTTTGAGACCAGCCTGAGCAAGAGCGTGAGACCCCCATCTCTACTAAAAACAGAAAAAAAAATTAGCCGGGCAACTAAAAATAGAAACAAAAAATTAGCCAGGCATGGTGGCAAGGGCCTGGCTGCTCAGAAGGCTGAGAGAGACAGGAGGATCGCTTAAGCCCAGGAGTTTGAAGTTGCTGTGAGCTAGGCTAATGCCATGGCACTCTAGCCCTGGCCACAGAGCAAGACTGTCTCAGAAAAGAGAAAAAACAAAAAAGCTGCTTTAGCAGTTAGACTGCCTTGGATGTCCTGATCAAGTTAATATTGTAATATTACACTAAACGAGAACTTTTTAACACTAAGACTTGGAATAAATGAGCACTTACTCCAAAAATTTTAAAATGTAGTTACTACCACAAAAGTAGATCCATATATTAGCTAACATCTATGTGACTGACTTTTTTTTTTTTTTTTTTTGAGACAGTCTCACTCTGTTGCCCGGGCTAGAGTGAGTGCCGTGGCATCAGCCTAGCTCACAGCAACCTCAAACTCCTGGGCTCAAGCAATCCTTCTGCCTCAGACTCCCAAGTAGCTGGGACTACAGGCATGCACCACCATGCCCGGCTAATTTTTTCTATATATATTTTTAGTTGGCCAGATAATTTCTTTCTATTTTTTAGTAGAGACGGGGGGTCTCACTCTTGCTCAGGCTGATCTCGAACTCCTGACCTTGAGCTATCCACCCGCCTCGGCCTCCCAAAGTGCTAGGATTACAGGCGTGAGCCACCGCGCCCGGCCCGTGACTGACTCTTAACTAGTGCATTAACACAGTAATTTAGGGAATTTGGGAATAACTTGAAATAACGCTTTGTGGACTATTTAAAGAGGGCTTGATAGTTTTCTTCCTCAAAATATACAGTCTCCAGTATTAGCTTCCTTAACTGTAAGAGAAATACCATACTGTCTTTCCCTCAAAGAGTAACTATCACAAAAATAATGTGCCAGAAAATGTTCATACACGTAAGGTATTACAAGGCAAATAAGCACTCTAATTTAATGTAACATTTCTTGTTTTTTTGTGAAATTAAGCTTTCACAAAAAAAGCATGAATGAAACAAAAAAAAAAACCCTCTAGGCAGAATTTTACTAAAACCATAGGCTATATGTCATAGATGTTGAGAGCTGGAAAAATACCGGAATATCAGTCTTTTTTACAAGTAAGGAGATTCAGGCTCAGAGAAGTTAAATATTTGTACGTAGTTGCTTCCATTAAATGTCTCAATGACTAAGAAAAGATATTTTTCCTGTTTTTCATCTAGAACTATTTTTTTAAACAAGGGAATCTTCTAAGTCACTGAAATCATGAAACTCTATTAATGCACATACAGCATTATATTAATGCACATACAGTATTTTACTTCAGCAACCTATGCCTTTGTAAGTATATGTGAAAGAGGAATATACAGGTCATATCAGGCATATTAGAATTCGAAAACCCTATGAATAAAAAAAGGCATCAGCATAAGAAATTCAGAGTGCCGTATGTCCATCAATTTTAACTGAAAGAGCTAGGTAGCTAGAGCTACTACTTGACTAAGATGATTTAGTTTCTTGGCTATGTGTATGTGTGTGTGTGTGTGTGTGTGTGTATATCTGTGTACGTATGTATATATACAGTGTGTGTGGCCGGCCAGATACTATTACCATTAAAAAATTAGGCAAGATTTTTGGTACCAAAAAGTATGAAAGTCAGTTTCTCCCGTGATAGCCAATTAATATTTAGTATCATAAAACTTAATTAAGAACTGTTTTAATATTTGGAAGACATCCACAAGAACAGCCAAAATGGCCCAAGATGTTTGATTTGCCTTCATGTAGAAAAATTTAAAGGATTTAGACTCCCCTAGTTAGCAAAGCAAGCTTATGACAAAAGTATAAAAATATATTCCACAGTAGGTTAATAAAAACTCTCATCATATCCCAGAACACCAAATCTGGAAGGTATGTTTGAGAGTTCCCTGCCACACCATAATGAATAATGAATGAAGTCTCACTACCTGGTTTAAACAAACAACAAAAAAAGAGCAAGACATGAAGGTAAGCTGTTACAGGGGAAAAACCAAAAAATTCTCAATGGTTTCTTCTTTTTAAATGTTCAGAAATCATAGACTAAACATTTCAAACCTGTTGTACTATTAATATATTCCCAAAGAGGCCTTTCAGAATAATCTGCTTTTCCCAATGAAGAATGTCACTAAATTTGCAGTCACAAAATGTCCTCTTTGTACTCATTAGCAAGCTGGGTACTGTTCTCTTCCAAGTAAGACTTATTCAAACTTTTCCTATTTTTAAATGAGCAGTAACATGAAAGTGATACTACAGATTAATTTTTCCTAATGAACCCAGGATAATGTGCACCATATTTTATTGCCAGTTCTTTTTAAAAACTAGCACCTTTTTACACTAAATTGCACAATTTAGGTACAAAGGATACATATTCCTTCATATAAAAAAATGAGTCTATCAATATGGGGGACATGAAAAAAAATGAGGCTCACATTAATTTTGCACTCACTGGTCTACAAAGAACAGGAACCATTTTCCATGGGAGGGATAAATGGAAAGGAAAAGGCAAGACCTACTGGTTCACAGCCAGGAGTCAAAGGGGGAGAAATCTATGTGACTGATGGTTGTATATCGGCTTTTAGGGTCTACTTCTCTCCTCCAAATGGGAGAACTCCTGCAATTGGGCAATCTTCTTTCTGGCACTAAAGAGGGCACTCTATCCTCCCTGCTCCCAAGAAAGCTAAAAGTAAAGCCTATTAGTCTTCATCTCACACACACAAAACAAGCAGTGAGCCATTTCAGTAGACTGGTCCAGTAACACCAGACGACTCTACTCAATAACCTTCTTTCACAAATATGAATAAAGATCATTAAACACTTGAGAAAAAATCGGAAGCACAAAAAGAAAATAACTAGTGTGAATATTTCAAGGCATTCTATAAGAAACCGGTAACTTTTTAACTCTGGTATTAAAGAGTGAACAAGACAGTGGACATATTAAGAACTGTGCTGCTGAAATTTAAAGTGAATACATGCACTGAAAGGGAAAAAAGTAACAGCTACTATAAAGTATCAAAAGCTACAGTGATAGATGACAGATAAGTACATTATGCATTATAAATGCTTTGGTTATCTTCAGTCAGGAGGTACGCAGTGTAAGATAATCAGTTAAAAGAAGTATAAAACTGACAGCAGAAAAATAAAGACAGCTAAGCTAACAGGAATTGGGAAATGAAGGCAAAGAAAACTAAGTGTGCTTAAGGAAAAGGGATACTAAAATTGATATAAGTAGAGGCCTTAAATGTATTTCAAATAATAAAGGTAACCAATGGAGTTTAAAATAGTTGAGCAAAGCACATGATTAGTGTAAGATAAATTTCTCACTGTGGATAAAGAATTGCAGCTTAAATTTAGCAGTTAGGGAGAAGGGGCGGGGTAAAAACCTAACAGGTACAATGAACACTACTTGGGTCATGGGCACACTAATAGGCCTGACTTAGTATTATAAAAGTGATCCATGTACCAAAAACATTTATATCCCCTTAATAACTTGAAATTAAAAAAAATAAGCCCCCACCCCCCAAAATTTAGCAATTAAAAGAGGTGCGAGATAACCACCATGAGAACTAAAGAGAGTGGGAGTGGACTGTGATGTGAGCAGAAGACTTTAATATCCTGTACTATTTGTTTTCCATGTACAGATCTTTTTACATTTTTTAAAAAGTATTATCAACCAAGGGTTGGATTGTTCACCCACTAATAGGGAATGTGAGCTGGGATTAGACTGTCGTGAGACAGGTATAAAAAAAAAAACAGTACTATCAAGTTAAAATGTCAACTAAGGATATATGTTAAGTACCAAATTTACCCATCATTACTGAAACTTAAAGATATATATATAGCAAAAAAAAAAAAAAAAAGGCCTGAATTCAGAGCCTCACTTTTCAGGTGACTGAATTTCAACCACCTACTAATTGGTAGGTAAATATAAGGCTACTCATATGGATGTAACCATTTCTTTAAGATATATTAAGCAATATGGATTACTCTTAGAAATGGCTGTTTTCAAGACCTAATTTTTAGTTACCTAACCTTCATGCTTCTTCTCAGGTATAATTACTTACCCTCTCATCTTCAAATTGCTATGCAAAAGAACCTTATAAAAACCTTATGGACTTAAACCCAACCAGACTCTCCTCATCAGCAAAACAAGAATTTAATCTTGGCCAGGCACAGTGGCTCACGCCTGTAATCCTAGCACTCTGAGAGGCCGAGGCGGGAGGATGGCTCAAGGTCAGGAGTTCAAGACCAGCCTGAGCAAGAGCGAAACCCCGTCTCTACTAAAAATACAGAAAGAAATTAACTGGACAACTAAAAATATATATATAGAAAAAATTAGCTGGGGTGGGGGGGTGCATGCCTGTCGTCCCAGCTACTCGGGAGGCTGAGGCAGGAGGATTGCTTGAGCCCTGGAGTTTGAGGTTGCTGTGAGCTAGGCTGTCGCCACGGCACTCTAGCCCGGGCAACAGAGCAGACTCTGTCTCAAAAAAAAAAAAAAAAAAAAGAATTTAATCTTGAAGTACCCCTTCCTCATAAAGAAATATAGACCCCCTAGGGGGTCGGAGTGGAGAGGAGAACAGATTTGAGCAGTACAGACTTAAACTGAACATCAGCATAAAGGAAAACTGATCAGCTGGATTTCCTGAAGTCCATTGCGAAAGATGACTTTGAACACCTTTTTCCTTTAATTTCAAAAAAAAATGTAAATTGTCATTTCCACACTGGCTTGTTTTTGAAATTAACAAATATAAGACACAAAGCAGTCTATAAATCATAAGATCAACTGTTCCCTCAACTTCAAGACAATTTTGTGTTTAAAAGGTCAGACTATTTAAATGTGGATCTTCATGATCTTAATTTACTTAAAATGTTAGCATTTTGTGCTCATTTTTAAAAGCTTTCCATGTTGTAAACTAAGTGGTTCAAAATATTTGATTCTTTTTCAATTTCTTCTGTCACAATTAAGTCTAATTCGGCAAATAAACTAAATTTCCACCAAACGGAACATTTTGAAGAGTATTTTTTAAATGCGTGGTTAGCACCATTAATTCAGATTTCCCTGCCCTCCAGGGGCTTCCATTCTAAAAGGCAGCAATAGAAATCATAGAAGAAATTGACCATAAAATGTAGTAGTAACTTAGACTGATCAAAAGACACTAAACAGGGAATAAGGGGGGAAAAAAAAACTGAATAACTACAATAAATGCTTGCTGTGCCGCTATGTTGACGCTCACCTAGGTCTCTTAAGTGCTAAATGGATCTTCAGGAAATCAAGAGATCAACTATGATGTGTTATATAATGTAATTTTAGAATAAATGCTTTTTCATCTTTCATTTTATGTATACATGAACATGAAGCTAGGCAGAGTGCCTAGAGGGAACTGCACCAGTCCTTAATAATGTTGAAGGATTCCTAAGAAATCATCTTCTGCAAATTTATGTGATCTTTACTATTTCAAGGAAAAAAGCAAAGGAGGTATGAACTAAAATTGCCAAAACGACACTATATTACATACCCATGTGGCTACAGAGTAGAAAAGTGTATTCTGCCAATTTTCATAGATGACTTTTGACATATTGCTCATTTCTGGTTTTCCTCCAAGCATATTCCAAATATTAAATGTAACTGAGAAACAAAATTTGTACACGTTTTTCTAATTTTTCATGACATGTTAAACAAGTTAAAGCAATTTTAGAAGCCTAATTCCTGAGTCTTCCAGTTAAAGCAACCAATACTGATACATTAAAGATACTCTTAAAAATTTGTCATGAGGGTTTTAGTTATGATATAGATGCACCTAGCTTCAGCAATTTTGTTCAAATGATGCAGTACTTGTTACATAAATTTCATGACTATTCAAATTTCATCTCATTTAAAGTTAACACCATTAAATGAGCCCTAACACAATGTGTGCTGGAACACTTCTGTATGTCATGGTGTTCTTATAAGACCTAATTTTATCATATGAAATCTACAACTCTTTTCTACAGATTTTATATTATTGTCAAGAAGTCCTGGTCTTATTCTTTAGTTAATCTGTGGTAAGCGGTAAAAAGCTTTCCATGTTATAAAATTAATTTGTCCACCCCAAATCCTTTGCCCTTTTACCCTGAAAAAGCAAAAAACTGGCTGTAGTTCACAAATGATGTAAGAAGCCAACTCCCTTAGGTATGCTCAAATTCCCTCCAAAGCAAGTTGAAATCTTGTGTCACAAGAATCTCCTTTTGAGAATACAACTGAAACCCTAAAAAAGGCAAGAAATAACAATTCGTAGCATTACAAATAAGTCTTTATGACTCCCTTCTAGATTAGAACTTGTTATAAACTTTACAGACACAAAAATCAGACAGTCATCTAAGCTTATATTACTCTAAACCTTATTTTGATCCTATTAACTTTGCTTGTGTTAGTTAGAAGCACATTTTAGGAAGCTGTAACACTAGGAGGCACTAATTTCCAGAATGGTTTATTAGGACTTCTTCCACATCCAAAAGAAGTCTTATTCAAACTTCCATGACCGTTCTAAATTTTGGTAATCCCAAATAGAAACTAAACTGCACTAAGTGCCCTAAAAGAAGTCTTGTTCTCGCAGAGTGGTGGAAATTACTCTTCCCTCCTCCCCAAAAAGTCCTAGGGCTATGAGCCAAAGCCCCAAATGTGTCAGTCCCCCATTCTTTGCAAATTACCACTAACTTCATCAAATCCAATGGTGTGTGCATGACCACAGAATATTTCCATCAACAATTAAAACTGAGTAAAGACCAGCCCAATACATTTATTCTATACATCTTCCAGTCATGTGATTGCAACTAGCAATATCAAATTTGGGAATTTTTTACCATTGGCTAGTTACTTTAAATGTATGGATAACCAAAAGGCGATAGATCTCTAAAGATTCCAAGCGTCTACTTAAAAGCTGTTAAGTGAAAAATGATGAAATGGAGGACACCCACAATAATTCTTGGACTCTTGGAGATCCTAAGACATGCTACAAAAATAGGTCTTTATTCTTAGGAAAATATAGTCAGAGCTAGCTTCCTTATGCTATACATAAAATCTTAACATCAGAGGCAGTACAGATAGTACAGATAGTTTTTGAACTGATCTCCAAACAAGCACAAACCCACTAAGTTGAAAAGAACAGGTAATTTGAGGTTTTTGGCAAAAGACAGTACTTCACACATCTAATCCAAATCAAA
>CM052441.1:59780004-59784732 GCA_028533085.1 Varecia variegata | reverse complement strand
GATTACTGAGTAATACTACACCTTAAAACACCATCCCCACACGTCTGTTTATGTATTGTTACTTAAGCTCTTTATTCATGTTATACCCACCACTGAATTCCTATGATCAGATAAAAATTTTATGCTATTCATAATTAGGGAGAAAACTAATTAGGTGGTGGTGGGTAGTCTTGAAATCTTAGAAACCTGAGCAATCATTTACTAGGGTTAGTGCCCCTCTCCTAAATCCATGAAGCCCTTTTTAATTTTCTCCCCTTGAAATACAGACTACATATCATACTGTCATAACATGGTGATCTTTTGCTATGTTTCTGATCTACAGTGACTTTTGGCTTAACGGTCAAAAAAGCTGTACTGAATGTGTCAATTTTGCCCAGCTAGTTTTGATGTTCATTCTATTATTTAAAGTCTTTGCAAATATCTCACATACAAATGAGTACCTCAGATCACGCCATCAACCCATTTCTGTGTTGTTCCTATTTTATGAGAAAAATGTTTATATTTTAAGTCAGATTTGCAGTAATTAGTAGAAAAGTTTCTCATGACGCTACGACTGCAATCATGAGTGTTCAACAGCTTTTTTTGTGCTCAATTTTCCCTTCATTTTTAACATCTGATTTAGTTGCAATGGCTGAAAATCTTCCACAAAAAGCATGCTCGGGAGAATATTCCTATAACACAATTTTCTCACAAAGCAACTAACTTTTTGAAACTGATAAATTAAATTTATGATCACTTTTGATTGCCAAGTAGTCTGCAGAAACAAAATCTTGCGTCTGTTTTGGTTAGGTACCTTAAGTTTTCTTTTAACAATCAGAATGCTTTAAAAGATACATTTTTTTTACCCCAAGGAAGGGACATGAGACTCTTGGATTTAGGACCCTTTCCTTGACAATATATACAAAATTTCTTAAACTTGTCATAATCTGTCCATTCTTTGAAGCTGTCAAAGCCAAGAACCCATAAACAAATCACAAATAGCAGTAACCTACATTAGTTAACATTCCCCCTTTAACATGTTGACATTTTTACTAAAGGATTAGTTATTTTTGCATTTCCATTTCTCATATCCCATGACATTCCATATAAATTGCATTATTGCTTTATAGGCCACACAACATTCAAAAGTATGTTTATATGCATTGCCTGTTTTCCTTGATCTGGTAAGTTTGATACTGATTTTACTACAGAAATTTAAGTTTGAAAATACCACAGTATTTCTTCTCAGAACTTAATTGTTCACATCACTAATCACTACATGCATATTTAGCTCTGATTATATTGCTCAAAAACTGCACCCATTATCAGAACAGTGCAAATGATATTTAATTTTAAAAGTAATTATAATGGCTTGAATTCAAAGTTATTCAAATGAACACTGTCAAGTAATTTCACTTGAGTGTGTACATATTTCATCACCACTGTTTACATTACCCTTAAGTATAACCATCAATTCTTCACAATTTCTTTTTATCAGTTTTCCCTCCCAAGTCCCCAAACTAAGAATGCCAAATAGTCTTGGAAACCCACAGCTTTGTATTTTAACATTTTCTTAAGAACACATTTGTGAATACACAAAAGTGTTCATCTTCAACTTTGACAATGCAGTTCTTACTTTAAATCAAACAAGCCTGTCCTAAAATCCCAACAAATAATTCTGAGAACTAAAACACCTTGACAGTGTCCCTTAAAAATGGTATGACAGTAAAGTGCCAATAGGCATGGCAATGACCTCTTAGATGGGATCATTTAACTCCTTGGAACTGGGAAATGCCAGCACCAAGGATTACACTGAGATTCAATTTTACTGAAGGCTACATTTAGTTTACCCACTTTCCACAACCTATTATATTCATTATGTTAGGATGAAATGTGAATGTTTTGTGTAGCCCTCAAACTTACACTAAGATTTGAGAGATGTACTTTAAAAAAGCACGGGGTAATATATAAAATCAGTGGCAGAAAGTTTCAGTTAAGCACCAGGAACTAATTTTTGTCACCCCATACCTCATTTTGTAGGTAAGTTTCAACAACCGGCAAGGCACATTTACATATATTCCAATGAATACTTATTGACAAATTTTAAATTACACTCTATGTCCCAGCTATCCCAGTAACTGACATACAACATACTAAAATGATTTATTAAGATAACAAAAAAACCAATTAATGTAAAACATACAGGCTATTGGCAACCACTATTCTAAAATTATGTAAGTACAAATAAACATACTGAAATGTGTGCAATTCTAAGTTTTAAACCAGAAGATTTCTATACTAACACACATTTATATTAATGACACATAAAAAAAATAAAAACTTTATTACAAAAATAAGTTACACTCGCCTCCAGCTTACAGTATAAAACAATTTTATTTGCAGGAATGCAAAATGATTGTTTGCCATGAGCATTTTGAACATATGACATGTCTGATTTTCTTGTTAAATTTGCATTTACTGGGGAACTGGTGTGTATAAAACCTTAATTAAGTATAAGCTCTGATCTTCATCGTGGTGCCTATTGGGTATGTGATATAACTGCAGTATCCCTTTGGGGAAGGGGAGAAGGGATTTCTTTACACCAAGTCCTAATGAAACTATAATTTCACTTTTGACTTTAAGCTATCAACGTAGGACTTGGCGAAAAATTTTGAGGGTGATTCAATAGAGGATGCTTCACCACTGAACACTCACTGTCATCAAGGTGCTTTAGAAAATTAAAAACATAGCACAAATGATTGTACTCTACTCTACAAGTTATCATGACCTGCATAAGAAATGGAAAGCTGATTCACATGTTTACAGTGATCAGCAGTAAGAAATGCACTAATGAAACATATCTTTTACCTAAAAAGCTAAACTACAGCCATATACTAATTTCTATGATTTATGAAAAAACTTCAAAATATCCAAATGTCAGGCTTTGCTGTACAATTGTCAGTTTTAGTCTGACTTTTTATAAAGGGACACTGCAGTATTTAGTACAAGTTCGGATGCACTTTTTTTTGAACATCTGATGTCTTACAAAAGTAACATCTTGCTAAACTATTATACATCCAAATAACTACAATATCTGAAGAAGCAAGGCTGCTTTTTCAGCCACAAAATACGACAAAAGCAAGGCCTGTTATGATGGTCATGAGGAAGTCTTACAAGCCTCTGAAACTAAAGGCAACTAAGAATGTTACATTTGGTATATTAAAATCTTACCCTCATATCATATTTAACAAGCCTTGCTTTTATCTACAAAGATTTTTCTATGTACAGTACAGACAGGGTATAGTTCAATCCTCTGCTACTGAGGTAGTTAACCAACCCTTTTAAAAAGGTTCTGAAAAGAACCACTATCTGGAATGCCTGACTAACCAGCTCTGATGATTACACCTGAAACTGCATATCTGAACACAATTCAAAAGTGATTACTATAAAAAGATATAGACAATCATGATTAACCTTGGTGAGCAGAAATAAAATTTAAGGATACCAACAGTGGCATTGATCTAATACCACTGCAATAAAATTTAAATGCACAAATTCAAGAGAATATTTCAAAATACCACTGCTGGGATCCTTAATTTAAAAAAACAGGGGAAAAATCTACTTAGAGCAGATTTTTTAGAGAAGAACTTTATTCTTTATTAAGATATCATGCTAGAAGTTATGAAGGATTTCTGTTGGAACACATTTGGAAAATAGAGTAGCTTTAGTTTAATAACTTGCACTGCAGAGAAAATTGTTAAAGAAATTCATATCAAAGTCCAAGTATTAGGTTCAATGTCCCGTATTTGATTCCATGATCTTCATAGGAAGGTCTTCTGCAATAGAATATGCTCCTATACAGCCGAGATATTTAAGGTTGCTTGATTTCCTTACCATTACTCCACTGCAAGCTTCTGGTGTAATCCCACATAGCAAGTCAGTCTTCATTGTAACAGGTCAGGACCGGCCTCGACCCCTTTTCCCTGCTAGCCAGGTAACAAAAGGAATCAGTTAGATAAATCATTTTAAATTAATAATGTGTACATACATAATGATAACATTAAAAAATAAAAGCTTTAACATAGTAATTCTTAATATAAAGTCTAACCAAAAAAGTTGCCTTTAATAACTTTAAGCTTCTTTTCACTTGTTTTTACGTGCTTTCAATTAAGGTTTTTGGTTTGTTTTGGTTTTTTTAATCCCTTTTGTGGGGTTGGGACTGGATTGAGGTTTGAAAACCCCATTTTGTTCACAAACTGATTTTATTTAAAAAAAAAAACGGCTAAAGGAAAACCTAATAGAAGTTACACCTTAAGGCATTTGTCCCCATTAACTTGCAAGAAATTCCCGTTTTTGAGACATGAAGTAATCATAAAATATGCTGAAAACCAACATCTGAGATTTGACCTTGACATTTGAAATTTACTGATTAACATTTTTTAAGGAATCATTCTTTCAAGTCACATTTTTTTCACATGTAGCTTTACTGTCAGGTGTAGTATCCTTAAATTTAAGGGGGAGATGAGGTTCAGAAGTGGGGAGTGGTTTTTAAATCTTTTCACTGTTGACCTACAGTCTACTGCTATATATATAGACCATATGGTCAAAACAAGACTAACATGCAGGCCGGGCGTGGTGGCTCACGCCTGTAATCCTAGCACTCTGGGAGGCCAAGGCAGGTGGATCGCTCGAGGTCAGGAGTTCGAGACCAGCTCTGAGCAAGAGCAAGACCCCGTCTCTACTAAAAAA
>CM052441.1:59727504-59775004 GCA_028533085.1 Varecia variegata | reverse complement strand
GGCTAATTTTTTCTATATATATTTTTAGTTGGCCAGAATAATTTCTTTCGATTTTTAGTAGAGACAGGGTCGGGGTCTTGCTCTTGCTCAGGCTGATCTCGAACTCCTGACCTCGAGCGACCCACCCGCCTCGGCCTCCTGGAGTGCTAGGATTATAGGCAGGAGCCAGCGCGCCCAGCCTGATTTTTTTATTCATTAAACGAAATTCCAGTTACTTATAATTGTTTTCACAAATATGGTCAATAGCAAGAGCTCAATAAGCATTTGAGATCCTTGATGTTTCTCTATGACTCAAAGCTTTCGATTCAAATAATCTTTAAAAAGTTATGGGCCGGGCGTGGTGGCTCATGCCTGTAATCCTAGCACTCTGGGAGGCCGAGGTGAGTGAATTGTTTGAGCTCAGGAGTTCGAGACCAGCCTGAGCAAGAACGAGACCCCGTCTCTACTAAAAATAGAAAGAAATTATATGGACAGCTAAAAATATATATAGAAAAATTAACCATGCATGGTGGCACATGCCTGTAGTCCCACCTACTCGGGAGGCTGAGGCAGTAGGATTGCTTGAGCCCAGGAGTTTGAGGTTGCTGTGAGCAAGGCTGACGCCATGGCACTCTAGCCTGGGCAACAGAGCCAGACTCTGTCTCAAAAAAAAAAAAAAAAGTTATGGTATGTTATGAATTGTTTTACAACTTTGAACAATACCTGTTATTCTCTAATTAGTATACCAACATTAAAACGGTTTTTGGTTTTTTTTAACTACATAAATTTCACTTACATTTGATTCTTTGCTGCTTGCCTCTGAGCTTTTCTTTCTTTCCTTTTCTGATCTGGCGGCTTAGCAAAAACAATTTCAATATTTTCTCCCTCCAAGTCTTTGCCATTCATTTCTTCCATAGCCTTAAAAAATTAGATAATGATCAATATAAAAACAGGCCTTTCAGAAAAATTATGATTCATTTAAAGTTAAAAAAATCATTTATCATTAATGTTAGAAGAATGATAAAAAGCCTCAGTCAGTGAGATAAAATAAGATTGTTAGATTTTAAAGACACAGCTCTTCAACTTTTTTTTTACTTAGAAGATTGCCTAAACTCACTAAACTAAGGCCAATAAAGGTTAGCCTGGGTGGATTCCATGACCTGAGTATTCCCCCAATTTTTTAAATGTTCTGATCCTAGGATGACTAAAAATTCTTAGTCTGATTTAGATGCCTATGATAATTCTGCCTTATTTACCTTGACAGCACCATCTCGCTCATCAAAATGAATGAATGCATAATCTTTTAGTTTCTTCACTCGTTCCAGTTTCCCAAACTGACTAAATGCCTTTTCTAAAATCTCTTCTGTTACAGTATTGGCAAGGTTGCGTACAAACAGCACTTTTACCTGAAATTAAAAAAAAAAAAAAAGCTCCCTGTATTATTTCCAAAGAGTTCAATTTCCAAGATGCCGCCATCCCACCCTGCAAAGTTAACTTCAATCACAATCCATTAGAAAAATATCAAAAATATGAAAAAGTTTTCAACTCCTTTCATCCAAGGAGGATTGCTGGATCAGGTCAAAAGACCTGAACAGACACCTTACCAGAGAAGATAAACAGGTGACAAACAAACTCATGAAAAGATACTTAACATCATCCGTCATTAAGGAATTGCAAGTTAAAATAATGAGGTAACACCACACCTATTAAAAATGGCCAAAATCCAAAGCACTAACACCACCAAATGTGAGTAAGGACATGGAGTAACAGGAAATCTCTCTCACTGCTGATGGGAATGCAAAATGGTACAGCCCCTTTGGAAGACAGTTTGGCAGCTTCTTACAAAACTAAACACTCTTACCATACAATCCAACAATCCCACTCATTATTTATCCACGGAAATTGAAAACTTACATCTACACAAAAACCTACAAAGGGATGTTTATAGCAGCTTTATTCATAATTGCCCCAAATCAGTAGCAACCAAGACATCCTTCAATGGGTGAATGGATAAACTGTGGTATAACATAGAATGGAATATTATTCATCACTACAAAGAAGTGAGCTATAAAGCCACAAAAAGAAATGGAGGAACCCATAACCCCAACTATATATGGTGCTCTGAAAAGGCAAAACTATGGAGACAGTAAAAAGATCAGTGGTTGCAAGGGCTTGGATGTGAAGGTATGAACAGGCAAAGAAGAGGATTTTTAAAGCAGTGAAACTATTCTGTATGGTATTATAATGGATACACATGTCATTACACATTTGTCAAAACCCATAAAATGTACACTAAGAGTGAGCCCTCATGTAAACTATGGACTTCAGGTAGGTGATCAATGCAGGTTCATCAATTTTAACAAACATATTACTCCGGCGCAGAATACTGATAGTGGAGGAGGCAGTGCATATGTGGGAGCAGGAAGTATATGAAAATTCTCTGTACTTTCTGGTCCGTTTTGCTATAAACCTAAAATTGTTCTAATAAAGTTTACTTAAAAAGAAATATAGACTGTATACTTAGTAGTTTTTATTAAATTAGTAATTATTTTCCAATCAAGAAGGGACAGTTATTTCCTAACAAAGTGAATACCATGCCCTCAGAAAGAGTTAACACTTAACACAGGTCGTCAAAACTAATCAGGACCTGCTTTTGAAAACTTAGATAAAGGAGGAGGGAGTATTCAAAGTATTAATAAGATAAATTGTTCTCTCAATCCTGAAAACTTTTCAAAGTACAATTACAAAATTTAACCTTTTGACTAAGAAACATTATCACCTCCTCCTAAAATACCTGAATACCATCTGAATGTGTTACTCTAAAGTACTAACCCAGTGAGTACTTTATAAGCCAGAGGAAAAAATAAACCTTATCCTTCAATTATATTCATAGTTCTCCTGACAGTTCACACCCCACTCTTTTTAACTGAACCAGCTGTATTTAACACCTAGAATATACATCCTCTAATAAAGGGGGATTATTAAAAGACAAAGGGTAGAAAAAAAATAATTGCAATCTGCACTAGTAGGTAGTAAAGTGTTGACTAGAGATGTTTACTCTCATAGAATGTTTCAACTGACTGCTGAAGCAGGATACCTAATAATAGCTAAACATAAGTACAGCAGCTCTGCTGGGGCCAGTACAATTCACTATTTTTAGAAGTAGAACTTTTAACACAAAAACCATGTAAGCTAATGGCGCCACTCTCAAAAACTCAAAGAAATCGCTCTTAGAAACCACACAAAAAATGGAAGTGAATCATCTCTACAGCATGTACGCTAGCTACTTCATTATGAGATTATGATGGTTATACAATTACACTTAAGTGTTCATGAATAAATTTCTACATTCACTTGCCTCTAATCCCTTAGTAAAGAATATTTCTCACATTCAAAAATCTAGTTTAAAAAAGGGTACACAATTCATTTTGTAAGTTCTCTGCCTCCCTGACCCAATCATCCCCTCAAAAAAGATTTTTAACTTGAGTTATCGTTACCTTTGCCATAACCTCAGGATCAGGATCTTCTATAGGATCAGCCCATTCAACAGTTCCAACATTTCCCCAGACCTTGACTTTACCACTCATTAACCTACGCCTTGCCTGGGCAGCTGTTTTGTGATCTTCATATTCAAGAAAACAAAAGCCTCTGTTTTTTTTCTTGTCGTCCGGTTGGTGGTACAAAATGACATCTGTAAGACCCTCTGAAAGTAAGCAACCATTTCAGGGAAATTAGATAAAACAGTCAGCAAGAACAAGTAGATAAAAGGACTTACTTTCCTAAGATATTAAATATCCAAGTGAAAAATAATCTTTCTTCATTAGCCATCTTTACAAAGACTATCAAAAAAACAGGTCCAGATAATTTTCCTAATCCACCCTTCCAAGTTTTTCCAACACAGAAACCCCCATTAAATGAAGCTGTATTTTTTGTTAGATCTAAAGACTGTTTTTCTAAAGATTGTTTGCTTCCACTAACCAAATCAGAGAGAATTAGATAAATATCTTTACATAATTGTAGGAAAATGGCAGTATAGGTCAAATATGGCTAGGTATTTTTCTTATTATGTAAGCAAACACTAATATTCTTTTTAATGGCACTTTTCTGGCCTCAGATACCAATGGCTCGTATCAAATGAAATATAAAATATTAGTACTGCATAGGAATTTCAAATGTTTCTGACAACTGTTAGGCTGATAATTTGCTAAACACTGTAAGACGACAAAAATATTTTCTAAATAAAGCAGCTTGTAATTTGGAAACTGTTATAAGATTGTTTTACAGTTCAAAGTTACACCATATTGATAACGTATAATTTCTGCATATGGCAAGAATAATTATTCCCATAATTTGGAAAAATCAAACTATTCATACAATTCTACTAAGAATATCGACTAACACCTAAAGAAAGACTACAAAGAAATATCTTGCAAAACTAGGGAAGCGGAACAATGATTCTGCAGGCTGAATTCAAATCTCAGCTGGACTACTTACTAACCTGCATATAATTTTTCAGCAAGTTTTATTTCCCAAAACCCTCTGTGCCTACTTTTCTGATCTGAAAAATGGGGTTACATACCTCATCAAGTTGTAGTAAGGACTCAATGAGTTAATAAATGTAGTGTCTAGAACAATGCTTGGCACACAGAACTATGCTATTATCCTCATTAGTATAAACTACACCTCCTTCCAAAAAATCCAACTTACCTGTTACTTTGCTAAATTCTTCGAGAATCTGTTCCTTGGTTTTACTCTTAGGAATAGAGCCCACAAAAAGCCTATTGTTGGCAACCGAGATGCAGACACCAATGTGTTTTCCAGAACGTATTTCATGATTATTATACTGAAAGGGGAAAAAGTGCACGTTTTTAAATCACTTGTAATATCTGATTAGAAGTGTTTATCATAGAAGATACCCAAATCTCATCTACAAAAGCAAAATTTTAACAAAATTCCAACACTACGTGTTATCAAATATTTTCATCCTTTAAAAAATAACTTACCACAATTCCCATATAAAAGGGAAATTATAATCTGAGACAGAAGATTTTATTGACAAAACACACTAAAAATAAGTTTATGAATTTAATGTAAAAATGTTTGTTAAATCCTTGAAATCTAGGAAACTTGATAAATTAGGAATCAGGTCTGTAGTAGCTTAAATTCAAAAACTGCTGACTCCATAATACCTTAACTTCTACGTAAGTTCGTTTGCCAACAACCAGTTATTCTCATGCAAGGGAAACTGATTCCAAAAACAGCAAGCTTTCTGCCTTTCTGTTAACCAACACCTAAATCTATTTTTACGTCTCCCCTTCCTCTTGTAAAAAGTTGCAATAAGGAATTTTTGGCTTCAAATATTTAAGCCTAAGGGGCTCCTTTTTATTTTCAATCCAACTCTACTTTTTGTCCCATTTCATTTTCATCAAGCATGTAATAAAATTATGAAGGAGAAAGACAATTTGATTAAGGTAAAAGTATAGAAACAAATTATAAAACTACAATAAAAAGTAAACTTAATTTTCAAGTAATTATATCCCATAGAATGAGATATTGTAAAGCAGAGGCAAAATGCACTATGTGAAAGTGACAAATCTAACTATCACTACTATTATTTACAAACCAAGGTTCAAAAGTATCCAAGTTATCTGGAAAAGTGGACTACACGGATTACGTAGTTAAAACCACCTCGAAGTTTATGTTTGTAATAATGGTGGCAGCAGTGGCACTAGTTACTGATTAATCCCAACACCTGACCTCAAAATCTATTTTATACCTAGACACACATGGAGCCATACAAATTGAAGAACCAACAGAATTTCCATACAGCTTATAGAACGGCCTCATGGCAACATAAAAGCCATTCTTCTATTCCCATTTTTGCATAGTAGGTACATCAGGTATAACAAAGGGAAACATAATTCAGAAAGTAGATTCCGGCCAGGCGCAGTGGCTCACTCCTGTAATCCTAGCACTCTGGGAGGCTGAAGTGGGAGGATCGCTTGAGCTCAGGAGTTTTAGACCAGCCTGAGCAACAGTGAGACCCCGTTATCTACTAAAAATAGAAAAAAATTAGCCAGGCACAGTGGCATGCACCTGTAGTCCCAGCTACTTGGAAGGCTAAGACAGGAGGATCGCTTGAGCCCAGGAGTTTGAGGTTGCTGTGAGCTAGGCTGATGCCATGGCACTCTAGCCTGGGGAACAGAGCCAGATGCTTGTCTCAAAAAAAAAAAAAAAAGTAAACTTCTCCATGTTCCTTTCTCCATCTTGTTTGATTATCTTCAGAGAATAAAAATCAAAATTTGAATATATAGTTCAAACACTGTGCCTCCAAGTTCAGAACAATTTCGTGCTTTCTACCTCACTATTGAAAAAAATCTGTTATAGCAACAGAAAATGAAGAAAAGAAAAAAAAAGAAAAAAATCTCTCAATGGCTCCCCATCACCAGAGATAAAGTTCAAATACTTAGACATCATGTAAGACCATCCTAAAACTCATGCTACCTCCCCTTTCTCTCTACAGTTATCTTAGCCATTTATATCAGTTTTGAAACATGCAGTTTTTAACACTTCTAAACCTCAACTTCCCTAAAACTTCTACCATCCAAACTCTACTGCATACCTGTAGATTGAGTTAAACCATCAAATACCCTACAATCCCTAAATCCCCTAAAGGTCAACAAAACACCCTTCCATGTTAACATCAACAAACAGTTCTCAATTGGAGTGAATTCTGCCCCCAGGAAACATCTGACAGTGTCTAGAGACATGTGATATTTCTGGTTGTCACAAATTGGGAAGAATAGACTTGCTGCTGTTATCTAGCAGGTAGGCAGAGGCAAGAGTTGCTGGTAACCATCCTACAATTCACACAAGGCAGCCCGCCACGACAAAAATTATCCAGTCTAAAATATCAGTAGTGCTAAGGTGAAGAAATCCTGCCTTATACTCTGTTGTCTCATATAGCATTTATACTCTTTTTACATGTTTTTCTCCTCCATTAGATCAAGAATCTTTTAAAAGCAGAAACATTCGTGTTACCTGAAAACAGTAGAGCTATGATTGAATCCATCACTGCATGGGATTATGAATAGACAAGTAGACTACAATGCCTTATTTTACAAATAAAGTTAACCTAAGAACACAATAAATTACTTTAAAACATATACATTCCCTAGATTCTTATAATCTAGCATCAAGTAGCCATCCTTAAGTGACAAATCTATGGCTTGCAAGTTGGTCATCTAGTCTATAACTAGCAGCTGACAAAAACAATTAACATACCAGAAAAAGAAGGGAAGGAAATACAATGTGTTTAAGGGGAAAAGTTGTTATTTTTTGTGGGTGATGATTTGGTATGATTTTATTTTCTTTTTTGGTATTTTTTTAAGCATTTTATTTTATTTTTTTTTATTTCAGCATATTGTGGGGGCTTTTTTGGTATTTTTATTTCCCAAATCTAAGAATGGCGCTATTCACTGTAAGAAAATATATTATTTTTTAAAAACTTCTACAAAAACTAGAATTCTCATACACCAAGAAAATACAATTGAGAGCAACCAAAACCTTACAAGAAATCTAGAAGGGAAATATAAAAGAGAATGGAAAAATTCTATCAAGGCAGCAATAATCAGAGAAATATAAGAAAGACAGCTAATCTGTAATGTAGCCAACACTTCCATCAACATTAACAATGCTGTTTCAAATTAATAATGGCTATTTCCATTATTATATACAGAAAAACCATGTTCTTTCCAAACCATCATCACTGAGTCTGCTAAATCAAGTTAACCAGATAGGGTAGGTAGAAACTGTGAAGGATGACTACAGTCTCTGACCAATATAAATAACAAAGATTTAGCAGGATTTATAAAATAAAATGTAACTCTTCCCCACTCACATTTTAAAAATAAGAAAACCTTGAACAATTATAGGTAACACAGAGAATAAACTGGCTCACCAAGCAAAATAAGTCATTAAAGGAGCAAAGTAAGGAGACCCTCAGGCATACTGTCCAAATAAAATAGAAGTACCTAGAAATAAGCATTTTCTGAAGCAATGTTCCATCTATGGATTAAGCATGCATTTTTATATGTATATTTGAATTGCTTAACCTTTCTTGCTCTAATATCATTCTATCACCTTAAATTCAAAAAGAAACACTTCTCATACTAGCAAGTGGTAAGAGTAAAAGTTAAATGGTAAAAGGGCAATACAAAAACAAATCTAAACCTTAACAGAGGTTCTAATTTAATACACTAACTGAAGACACTATATAGTACCAAAAATGAACAAAAAAGTATGTGTTTCCTACTTTAGAAAGGTGGGCCCTGGACCTTAGAAGCTGCTTTTAAAAATCTAGCTAGCTTTCAGACTCAGTATATATATCACAGTGAAGTAGACCAAATAAAAACTAATGATGAATTTTGATTATTAATCTATGCAGTTTCAGTATTTATGAACACCAACACACGAGTGGTACAGTGGTGGAACATTCCTGTCACTTAGGCTCAAAATTTTAAGTCACTTTTTCCTTCCCTCATAGTCACCAAATTCCCAGAAATTTAGCAATCTCAGATTTGGAATCTGATCTAGAAGTGTTGCTCAGTCCTAACTCTTCTCAGTAAAGCCACTACCTCCCAAGCCTGTCCACTTTCATTCTAAATATTAAAAAGTCTTCTTTACATTGAGCCAAAATCCACTTTCCCAAAAATTCTACAATAAATCTATTTCTTCCTCCAAAGGATAACACTTCACATACCTGCGCACACACTTCTCTATGCTTGGTTAATCATTCCTTCCCTTGTAATAGCCAACTAAAGTGCCTCCAAGAGATATTGACACTGAAGAGTGACATCTATAACACAATATTGTAAATGCAGACTGAGATTACAGAGCCTAGAATAAACTGGACACTGTTACTAATTTTCCACTTCTAGACACCATACCTCTATTACATGTTTTCCATTGTCACCTTAGCTTGTTAGTTTTATACAGAGCTTGACTTTTGTCAATTCAACCCTGCTAGATGTGAACTGTATTTTTCCCAGGCTATCAAAATTTTTTCCAATCCTGATTTTGTTATCCAAAACATTAATCACTGCATGCACATTCAAGTCACCAAACATTTCATGAACTGTCCAACTATGCCCTCATTTAAGTCACTGGAAAAAGCTAGAACAGAACCTACAACACACCAGTGGCCTATCATTTCTCTCTTCAAAATCTTTGACCTACTGATGCCACCCTCCTCCTGGCCTTTGTCCTCTTCATCCAAACATCCTTCATCATTCAACCATTTATATCATGCCACAACAAGGCTCAAAACTTTAATTGCACTATGCAGCTTACTTAACCCAGCAGTTATGAACTATACCTTCTGGCATTGACCTTATACAAGTTGTATCTCCTACTTATTTCAACACTGCTTCAACCAAATTATATTCATCTGTTTCCTTCACTGTTCTGCTCAAACCTCTTTATTACAAGAGGTTCTGACAACCCTAACCTAAAGCAATCTCCCTTCATCCTTTGCACAATTTGCTTCCACTTTAATTGTAATTAGCCCCTTTTACATCCCACAAACTCTCTAAAGTCAAGAACGTATATATATCTGTGATAAAAGTTTTTATGTTTAACACACCAAATTATTTGCTAAATTGCTACTAAAATATTTCATGGACCTACTTTGTCAGCTGCATTCATCAAAATGGTTGTACACACATTATGGTGGTGTACACAACCAATCTGGCGAATAAAACCATCAGAACTATTAAAATCTTAACTTTTAATCTGCAAATAGAGATCTTATCTATTCTAGTGTTTGTAACATAGGCACTATTAGCATTTTCAGCAGGATATTTCCATTATAGAAGACTGTCATGGCATTGCAGCACCACTGGCCCTGGGCTCCAATTCCAGCAGCACAACACACAAATACATATTTGCCTACACTTCTTCCTGTCTTTATGACAACCAGAAACACGTGTACTTCCCAACATCCTCTGTGGGGTGAGAGGGGAAAGCATCACCCATTAATCTACTCTAATGCCTACAACTCAAGGTAGCACAGAATAATTGCAGATGGAGGCTAAAAAACCTTAAAACAGGAAAACAGCCCATGAACTATAAAGGCATAAATTCTTGTGTCATAAATGATGTTAAATGGCACTGGTGAGCCAGTCAGGTTACTTATCCTGCACCTACTATATAGTGGGGGCACTGTTTTAAACGTTAAGGATACAGGTGAAAACATGCTTACATTTTGATAGGGGAAAACTTTTTACAAAGTCAAAAAATAATTTCAAGTTCATCTAAGCAAAATCTATTTTATCATGTTCAGGATACTGTGATGGGGCAATAGGGTGGTAATATTTCCTCAAAGCCAGGAAAAGGCCTTCTAAGACCTGACTGTAAGTACTAACCGGGCTGCTTCCAAAGTGTAGGAAAGCAGAACAGAAGGTGGCCTTCTGATAGCAATGGCCAAGCCTTATTTGGAGGACAAAAAAAGAAGGCAAAGTATAGCTGGAAAAGTAATGAAAAGTGGGGGAAAGAGGTAAGCAGGAACTTGACTGGATAGGGTTGTGTTTGGAAGTCATTTTTCAGCATAGGAAGGTTGTGATCTAATCTATCCTGTCAAATGTAAAGGGCAATAGAAGGCAGTGAAACTCTTTTAAGTTCCTTCACACTAGTCTAAATGGTATAAAAATGGTAACTTAGACTAGAGTGGTCACAGTGAAGACAGTAAAGCGTTAGATGCCAAAAATATTTTGGCAAGAGACATGACTTACTTCCTGAACTCCTTTTAACACTACCTAAACCACTACATAATTTAAAAAATCAGGCTACTTTGTGGCATAACTTGTACTGCTGGCTTAAATTGTTATGTCTAGTCGACAATAGGCACTCCAGCTAAAGAAACCTGGCAACAAACCAAGGCTGTGGTGTTTAGCTGTATGGCCTCAAGCAAGCCACCCAGCCTATTCACTCTTCTTATAGAATGAAGATAATTCCACTTACCTGGAAGAAAGAGTTGAGGTGGAATTTAGAGATAATGTAGCATCTAGCAAAGCTACTGTCCCTCAACAAGCACTCAAGTGGTAACTACTAATCACCTTTACACAAGTTTAGATCTTGCTTCCCTAGCTAGATTATCATCATTTAAGGACTAAATTTTATTCCCCCCAATATAAGGTAGATGTTGACTAAAATCAGTCATTTAAGAAATTTTCAGTTCAGCTATTAACATCAATTAACCTATTTTTATAAGTAATCCACATGCAAATTTAAAATCTACAATAGTTTTTAATCTATTGCAGAAATCATTGCTGCATCACTATCAAAAAATAAAGCCACATCCTTTGACAATTCAGCTGGTAGATCAGAGGATTACAGACTAGGGAAAACGTAAGGCCAAATTTCAGCCTAAGATATTCCTCAAGATACTCAAAGAAAAGCAAATAGAGCAGGTGCTTCAATCTTGTCTGATTTGTAAATAATGCAAAGGAAAGCACTGTCCCAACATTTAATTACATATAAATAGAATGAGACTTCAATTACATAAAATTCACCTTAGGTAGAGTTTTAACTAAAGTAGAATTTCAAGATATGACACAAGTAGCAACAGTTTCCAAAGTATGCTCCCTTAAGGAATGTATCTAGGAAGGGGTACTGATTTCCACAAATAAATACAAAAGTAGCAAAAAACATCCAAATCAATTTAAGTTTTGTATTTTTCCAGAATGCTTCAATTACTTCATTTCCGCTAAAATCTAGTCCTTTCTATTGTTGTATTAAGGCAAGTCTCCCAAATCCTAACCACAGTAAGGCATTCTTTAAAAAAAAGCAAATGACAACATGTTCAATTCATCCCAGTGGATATATACCACCTACCATTAGAAGTATATTTTAAAAGGTACCAAAATGCAACGACTCCTGTTACCAGGTAGTAAAAAATAATCATGCCCCCAGAAAAGCACTCAAATCACAACAGAGAAACCCAGAAAGAAATGTAAAAAGGTTTAAGGGTTAGTTCCTAGACCAAACAAAAAGGCTGCTTTGGGTATCCATGGAAGTTTCTGCATTGTAGTTAAAAACTATATAAATAAGACTATATTCTAAGCAGCCTATAGAAATGCAATTTTGTTAAGCCAAGGCAATTGTCCAAACTGAAATATTTCATAGTGTCTACTTACTGGCACTCAAAATCATGTCACTACTGAATTAATTTCCATCTTCCTCTAATGATGTTTCTTTAAGGTTTCTGGAAATCCTCTAAAAGTAAGTTCGAGTGAGCACCTACCAGAATCAGTATATTTTGCTGGCAAGAATTAAGTACCTTACAATGTCAGTTTAATGATTCTTCTTCAAAATGTTAAAAAATGGGTCTGACATCACTAGTAAATTCTTTACAGTGGTCCCTCGGTAAATGTAGGGGATTAGTGTCAAGACCCCATACCAAAACCCGTGGATGCGCAAGTCACTTACATAAAATGCCATAGTATCTGCATATAACCCACACACATCCTCATATACTGTTGTTATTATTTTTCATTGGGTTTTGGGGACTATTTCTATTCTGCAATTAGTTGAATCTGTGGACGTGGAAACTTTGGATACGGAGGGCCCACTGTATTAGCTTTTTGTAGTAAGACAACTCATTGTTTTTTTCATTCTGCATTTTCACTTACTGTTACTTTATTGCTGCCTGGCAAAAATGTTCTATTCTTGTACAGGAGATTAAACTGGATGATTTCTAAAGTACCTCTTTCTTTCTGGAGCTCTAAAAAGTCCTTCACTTGAACTGCTGAAACTAAAATTTTGACAGCTCAAAGGTTACCAGTGAATGGCTCCCTACAGAACTATATCCCCTGTAAAATAGGAAGCATTTTTTTAAGAAAACTCAGCAAAAATTTAAAAAAGAAATATCTAAACTCCTGCATTCTCTTTTTGAAGGCATCTACATTCTTTCAAGTAACATACTTTTCTAATGTTAAACCTCCACCATATTCAATTATGCATACCAGTGAAAGTATTCAAACAACAGAACAGGAAAACATGCTAGTTTTATTTTTCTTTTTAAAGTTTGCCTTCAATTGATGTATTTTATGGTGAGGGAAGAGGGAAAACAACTGAGGAAGGAAAACAGTCTGAAGATTTTAAGTTTGCATAGAATTACCAACAAAATACATAAGGCAGATAATGCAAATTTAACAAATATCTGCCACAGTGAGCCATCTTGTACAAAAGTTCCTCCCCCCAGGTGTATTTCTTGAGACATTCCATAAGTTTAAATTAACCCCAGCTCTTCAACTATAAAAATGTGGAACCCACTTCAGTCACAGAATTTAATGTGTTGGAAGCCATAATTTGAAACATCAAAAAAATTTTTCAAAAGTTGGTCATCAGGCAGTGTTTGCTGTTAAAAAAAATAACTAGGTCCTCATCTAATATCTAGTATTTTAAAATCAACTACTGCCACTCACCACAAAATCCTGTTTCATCAATTAGAAATTTATCAAAATGTCTTTGTGAATTACTTTAGAAGGGATGGCCCACGTGTGACGAGGAACTATGGGAGTACTATCAGTTACTTAAACATTTTCACGTTCCTATAAATTTAAACAAAAAAATCACTAAGCCAGATGTTTTATCTACCATACTACCTTAAGATCCTGAATCCTATCAACTATACAAAGAATACTGTTATGTAGCTTACACAGAGAATGTGAAAAATATTGCCTAATCAGCACTTCAAAAAACATTTAGTAAACTCTTAGACACAAAAACAACTTGGCGTTAAAGATAGTGCATGTGAACACTGAAGAGGGGAAAAAAAGCTTACCAGTTTAACAGCCTCCTGAGCTGCTTCTTTTGTACAAAAAGTGACAAACGCATAACCTCTATTGAGACCAGTGAGTGGATCCATCATTAGACGTAGATCCCATATAGGTCCAGCTTTCTCAAACAATGGAACAAGTTCATCCTCAAATAGATCTCTTGGGATCTTCCCCACAAATATCTGTAAATTAAATATTAAGTGAAAACCATGGAGAATTTCTTTAGGAAACCAGATACCTGTGCTTTTACTACAAAAGGTACAAGTTTTTAGTTTCTTTACCTCAGTGCCAACAGAAGGCTGCTGACCTGAATAAACGGAATCTGGAGGTGGTCCCCCATACTTCCTCTGTCCAGTGGTCACATCAAGTGTGTAGCCTGTTCTTTCCAAGAGTGCCTTAAAAAATTCAAATATCATTAATACATTTAATTCACAAGACCACACACCCATGCATTTAACATTTAAAATTAATCTTGTTCAAATCTTTCCAATCATGTTGGCAATATTCCCCCATAAACAGGTTTCTATTTTCTATTTTAGAATTTTCCCTTCAATGTATGCTTTTTAAACCCCTAATCCACTGTCAAAATTTCAAGCTCCTGTTCAATTTTCTAGTCTCCACAGAAAATATTAATCCATCAACAACTTTTAAGCCAGGGTGCATCTACTCTCCTAATATGGCCTAAAAAATGATTATACCTAATTTGGCATGATCTTAAAGCTTTACCCAACAAATTCCCTGTACCCCATTCCTGGGAGCACACTGCCATTCTGGGCACTTTGTCAGCCTTTGAAGAAATTACGCTCCCCAAACCAAGTCTAAAAACATGGGAGCTACAGGAAAAATAACCTCTTCTTACCTGACATTAAAAGTGCCAGGTTTCACAAAATAGCATCAGTCATTCAGAAAAAATAAAAGCCAAAATGACTTTAAAAACTTATGAAACTGCAACAGTGTGACATAACTTCTACATTTTATCACCCCAAAAGTGAACTCTTAAAATTTACAGAACTCATATTTACTCAGAGTATGAGGAGTATCTATCTCTTCATCCACTATAGTCAAAAGTACTAGAAAGAAGCAGTCCACCATTAACCTAAGGAAAATTATTCCCCTTCTCCACCATCTCAACCACAAAGCACAAAACCAGTTTTTTTAAACAACAAAACCAATCTATTAGCTAATAAATTCTGCAATAAAAACAGACTTAACACTAGCCACATGATAAAAGTTATCAAAATGCTGTTAAATGATTTAGGGTCACCTCTGTCTCTGAAAATGACTAGACAGATTTTTTTTTTTACATTTTCTACTCAAAGAACATTATTTATGAAAAATACAATTCATAAAAACTCCTTTTTTACTAAACTTTCTAACAAAAAGGTTCACAAAAGACAATTCTTTGTTATATTTATTACACCCAAATATGATTGCTTAATGGTGCAACATTAGGTAAGAAAACTAAAACTCAAATCGATGACTATCACATAAACTAAACCATTAAATGGCTCATCCCTCATTTTTCTCATATATAAGCCCTGTGCTACAAAGGAGTTATATTTTTTTTACCTTTATCTTTACATGACCCAAATACCTTTCATCTATAAAAACAAAAAGGAAAAACTTATTTCCTGTCAAACATTCATTCTATACAAATGTCCCTGTGCCTTCTTGCCACAATTTAAGCCATACCCTTCCAAAGATACAACTGAAAGTCACACAAACTATTATAAAGTTTGTAACATTTCAAATTCTAAGTCCCAAATGTAGATTTAATTACAACTGACATAACTGCAGTGAAGGCAACTATACCCCATTTTCAAGGCAAAACTACATGAACAGTTCAAACTCAATTCACTTAAAGCTAAACCTGTGAAAGCCTCAAATTCATGGCTGACATTAACAGCTAACTCCATATTCCAATCTCCTCCACATTCTACGCGTCCCTCTTCCCATATCATTAAAATACCCAACGCCTATACCTTTCTTAATAACTGATTTTCTTAAACCATAACATCTGGCTCAAGAGCACTACCACATTATAAAGTGCACCAGGTTAAACACATATGATCACTTAGGCATCTATAACTTAGGCTATGTAAAAAAAAGGAAAAAAATATGATCGACATATTTTCTGTGAACTATAAAACTCACTAATGTGAATATCAAAATCTAGCTTAATTTGAGGCCACTTATTTTTCCATAGGACCCTAAAACAAACCTAAAAAAGCCTTTCACTCCTAGCCTCAGTTTCCTCATTTACATTTTCACGCTCAACAATCTTACTGTTAAAAGATGCTTTTTAACCTAATTATCCATACTAATGGAAGAGGAGGGCAGCAGTGTTAACATTCTAAATTCACTGGGGTTTGTGACTCCTAAGATAAACAAACAGCTGCTACATGTACACTCTCCACCAGTATGAGGTGAAATGATTCCCTCCTAGTCTAGCTTGATTATCAATAATATGGACTTTTCAAAAAGTATCTAGAAATATGAGTGTTTCTTTAAATCTTTTATTGGGACTATCAACAGCACAGAATTTAAACATCAGTAGCTGAGTAACATGATAAACTTAAGAAGTCAACTGTTTTAGAAACAAATAGTTAAAAGTGGGAAACTTTTCAAAAAATAACAATTAGGAATAATAAATTACCTCAACATCTTAAAAACAAATACATCCCTTTCACATTCAAGGAATATTTACTGAAGTTAGAATAATCAAAAGGGCTTTAAAACTAAAGAGAATTTGTGAAGACATACCTTAATTTTTGCCTCATCTGGTCCTTTACTGGAGTCTGCTACTTTGGTCCCCTGTTTTTCTCTCTGCCTGTAAGTCTTCATGACTCCACATAAAAAGGCACTTTTGTTCTGCCAAAAAAAAAATTCCATTCATATTTAACAGTGATCATATCTGCATCTAATAAAACTTAACAGAGCATATCAAAACTACTCAAATTTAATTCTTTTCACACTGACATTAAATTAACATTACCTGAACATGAGAGAGATCACTGTCCTTAAACTGTTGAAGAACTGCCAATGCGCCGTCTTCATTGAATTCTTTTAAAGCTTCGATAGCTCTTTCATCTAAATCACTATGTGCAACTAGCCCTGCAAAAGAGAAAACAATTAGTTATCAACTTTTAATATTTTGGAAAAGATTTTTTTAATGAAGACTATGACGGCAATCCAGGTACATGTGTGCCTGTACAATTCTACTCCCCTTATCTACCTACATGTTTGAAAAACCACACACTTTAGCCATTTTGAACTGCATTCTGAACTAAAGCAGCCCTCTCAACCACACTTACAATGAGCTAACTTCTTTTACATCTTGTTTTGTGTCCAAGTCAGATAGTTCTGAACACTACGATATTTCTACAGTAAACATACAGGCTCACAAATCCTAAAAACCAACAAAATACCAAGCATAACAAATGAACCTCTACTCAATTTCAATACCACTAGAAAACGTAACAGCCACACCAGAAAGACAAGAAAACAAGTCTACAGTTATACCAAGTTATTTAACAAGAATCCTACTATAAAAATACTCAAAAAAAATCACATGGCCTGCTCCCAACATTTAGCAGCTGTTGCTACTGTCATATACTTATCCATCAGGACTTCTAGCCAGCCAGCCTTTAGTTCTTAACCCTCCCTTTTTCCCTCCCTCTATACATCTTAACCTCTGGGTCACACCTAAATTAACCAACTCTCACAACAAGGCAAAACTCCAGTTCCCACACTTATTGGAAACCACAAAAAGTTGCTATTTTAGCTCAAAGCCAGAAATCCAATAGAAAAATTTCATAATGTAATTTTGCAAGTGTTAGTTCTTACCTGCAACGTAAATTTCATCTAGTTTTTCAGCAACTTTCTGTGGTAAACCAGCATCAAGCAATGTCTGAAAATTTTCTGAATGGATAACTGCAGAAGTAGTATCCATGGGCTCTTCAGTACCATTTCCATTAACATGTTCTGTAGCCATGTTTCCAGAGATCTGTTCAAACGCAATAAGCAAAATTAAACTAGGATCTTCAAAAAGAATAGAGGACAATATGAGAGCCCCAATCTTTACTTTCTCTACCATTTACTACACCAGCCAGCCTGCGCCTCTCTTTAAAGAAGCCTTAAAGTCACTATCGCCTGACAAGCCTAATTTGGAGCGCAGGGCACAGAAGGACCAATTCACTATATTCTTCCTTAGCACCACCCCTGACTCACCTGCTAACACTCCCTAAGAAAACCATGTTACAAATAAAGCCCAATCAGCACGAGGACGAGCCAGCGTGCCACATGCAGCTGTGCCCATACAGAGAACGAGGTGTGTGTGGAGAAAGCAAAGCTGGGCTCGTCCCTCTCAAAGGTAAACCCCCAAAGTGCGCGCTTTTCCCGCCTGCCGCTTATAGATCAGTAACAACAGCCAGCGAAGAACAAAGCGCTCACACAAGCCACCTTCCCACCACCCAATTTCTCCACCCTTCACCCCCGCACCCCAAAGCCCGCCCCCGACTCCGCACCCAGAGCAGCAGCCTCACCACTGCGGCCGCCAGGAGCCCATTAGAAACACGTGCTCTGCGCCTTCCAATGTCCTACAACTTCCTTCAACGGAAACCCACCGAGTCCCAGGCCAAGACCATCACCGGCTCCTAACATCAACCCGAAGCCGCGGTCGGAGCCCCCAGAAAGCTGCAGTAGCACAATCTCGCTCCTCAACACCGAGGCCGCGGCGGCGCCAGGCCACAGGCTTTCCCCGCCCCCCAGCGCCGCCGTCTCCGCCGTGACACATGGCTCTCCGTCTCGGGCGCTACCCGAACACCGGCGACCCCCGGCCGCCCGCCCGGCCGAGACGTGACCCGTGGCGCGCGGTGCAAGCCCCCACCCCTCGCCCCTCGGTGCAGTGACTGCGGTGCCGGTGCTGGCAACCCGGCGGCGTGAAGGCGTTCCACGAACAGCCCAACACCCGCGGGACGCCGAGCACCGCCCAAACCCGCTGCAAGGCTGCGGGACGGGACCTGCTCCTCTCCGCCCACTCCCGCGCCGCGGCGACGGCCACGACAGCACCAACTCAGCTGCCGCGAGCGGTCCGTGCGGGCCACGGGGCCGCGGAGGCGCCTCCTCCCGGAGCGCCGCAGACAAAGCCCGAACGGCGGCAGCACATGGAGAGAAGAAAGTGGCGGTGCGTCCCGCGGCCTACTTCCAGGCAGCCCCAGTCAACGTGCTCCTCTCCCCCTTGGAATCCATTTTCCAGAAAAGCCGGTTTCTCCCCGCGCCACCCTCCCCCAGCTCACTCCACAATGTCATGGAGCTCCCCTCCCAGACCCAGGTTCTGGCGGTCGTTACCTCCCCGTTGGGCCGAGGCGGAGGAATCCTGTCCGAGGAGATCGGGTTGCGGGAAACGCGTGCTCGCTGCTCCCTGTGTCCGGCGCGAGTGGAGCTGTTGTAAAATGGCGGCCGAAGCTCACGCCGCTGGCAGCAAACCCGATCCAGTTCCACTCGCCTCCGAGCGCGCTCCCGGTGCGCGCGCGCGCCCCCGCGTGACCCCCCCTTCCCTTCCCTCCCCTCCCTCGCGCGTCCGCTTCACTCACTCACTCTCTCTCTCAGTCCCTGCCCTCCTCCAGCTCCTCCTTCTCCCCCTACCACCACCACCACCAGCCACTGTCCGCCGCCTTCTCTCGGCCCTTCGTCTTCCCCTTCCTGCTCCTTTCCACCACCACTCCCACTCCCGTCCGCGGTCGCTCAAGCACGAGTGGCCGCCTTTCCCCTCCTGGCTCGCACGCTCCCTCCCTCGCTCGCTCTCTCGGCCCCGTCCCCCAGTCCCTGCCGAGTCGGCTGCTCTCTTTCTCTCTCCCGCGCTGACGTGACGACGTAGCCGACGCCTCGGGACGCGCGCCCGCGGGCTCCGCCCCCACGCCCCGCCGCCTTCCGCGCTCCTCACCCCGGGGGGCACGAGACCCCGCCCTTCCGCTCGGGCGGCGGTGGAGGGGCCGAGAGTGAATGAAAGGCCCGCCCCTTCCCCTCCCGACACTCCCCCTCCCGCTCCCCTCCAAGCGGGGCGGGCTGGCTCAGCGTGTCTCACTCGTTCTCCTTTGTCAGGAGACTGGCATCTCCCCACCCCACCCCACCCCCGCCCGGTCCCGGGCTGGCGGGGCAGGAGGCGGTGGGCGCGGAGCGCGACCGCAGCTTCCCGGAGGGCACCCACCGGTCCGTGCGCGCCCGGCCCCCGCCCCCGGCTCCGCCGCCGCGTAGCCGTTCCAGGCGGAGTCCACGCCGCCGCCGCCCCGCGCTCTCCTCGGGAAGCTGCAGGCGCACGTGTCCCCTGGGGCGGGGCGAGGCAGACAATGGGGCCGCGGGGGAGGGGAGCGGCGCGGGGCTGAACCTTGCGGATCGGGGGTCCGCCGGGCTGGTGGTACTGGAATGCGAGAGTCGCCCCGGGGAGACTCGGTTTCCCCAGCTGGACAGTGGGGCCTCCCGGGACCCTGCAGCCGCGCGGCTCCGCTTTCAGGAGAACCTTGGGCGAAGGGAGGGGTGCCCCAGGCTTGGAAGAGGAAACCCCGGCTACTTCTGAAGGGGGAACGGGGCTGGCTCCAGTGGGGCGAGGAACGGCTCCCGCCTTGGGATGATACGAAGACCAGATTTGGAAGCGAAACCTCCCGGTGGTGAAGGGTTGTGCAATACTCCGTTTCAGTCCCTGGCCTTTCAAGCAGTTAAGGGTTTCCTCCTGGCACAATTTGAGCAACTTGAAACTGCACAAAGCTGTGTGGTTAAGACAACTTTGAGGAAAATAGCTGTGTTTCTATTCAAAATTTTTGGCGACTAAATCTTATGTGAAGTGACATTTCCTTTGTAACCGTTTACTAGGTACAAGAAAGACAAGACAAAGGCATTTGAATTTCAGACGCGATATGGATACTAATTTTATCTGGTGCAGCTGTAATAAAAAATGTAACAATGTCCTTTTGATTTAAAAGCTTATTTTAAAGAGTTTAGTGCTTCCCCAAATGAGCTCTTTGCTATGGTAACAAATCGGTGGTTCGAAGAAAAGTTAGATGAGCACTCTTCAAAGTGTATAGGCACATAAAATACCAAATTATTTTCATAGGTACTCGAATCAAATACTTCTTGGCCAAAGCACTAGCCACTCTGTTTAGTAAGAATCTGAGATCTCCACTGCCCGAAATTCCTATCAGACATACCTGCTGTGGTATTTAGCTAATTCAGCAATAGGGATTTCCGTTGAAAATCCAAAGGTCGTGGTTAATGATAGGAATAACCAATATGTTTAATAGAAAAATACAGTAAAAATAATACTATGGGTTAAACAAAGAATGAAAATAATGGGTCTGAAATATACGACGCTTTGTTATTTAGACCTTCCTGGGTATCAGTTTTTGTTGTTGTTGAGGCAAGAGTCTTGCTCTGACGCCGGGCTACAGTGCCGTGGTGTCAGCCTAGCTCACAGCAACCTCAAACTCCTGGGCTCAAGCAATCCTCCTGCCTCAGCCTCCCCAGTAGCTGGGACTATAGGCACCACCACGCAGGGCTAATTTTTCTATTTTTGGTAGAGACGTGGTCTCGCTTTTGCTCTGGCTGGTCTCAAAGCGCCTCGGTCTCCCAGAGTTCTTAGTTTACAGGCGTGAGCCACCGCTCATGGCCCCAGAGTTCTTTTTAGAAAGCGCCTCTACCTAGGCAATGTCAAAGACTCCCAAATTAAAATCTCTAGCTCTTTTCTTGCCCCTAATTCCTTTTTCTAACCATGCCCTAGACCTATATGTGGGCTTTCTGACACTCCAAATCAGCATTTCAAGAAACTGAACATATGATCTTCCCCCTAATCTTCCATCTACAGAGCTCCCATCTCTATGAATATCACCCACTGTGCATCCCTGGAAATGAGCAAATCATTCAGGAAACTTCCTTCCCCCCACTGCCATATCAGCTAATCAAGCCCTGTCGATTCTATCTCCCAAATATATCTTTACTTCTTGCTATGTTGCAACCACCCAGGCAAAGCCACTACCTATATTCATGTTTCATCCACTCTTGCAGCTCTCCTAACCCATTCAAAGTCCAAATCAGTGTCTCCTTCCTCTTCTCTCTCTTCCTTTCTCTCTCTCTCCCTCTCTGTCTCTCGCCTTCTCTCTTTTAATTGCAAGTAAGATGCTAAGGCAGTGACTTACACCTGTAATTCCAGCTACTTAGGAGGATTGCTTGAGGCCAGGAGTTTGAGACCAGGCCTGGGCAACAAAGCCAGAACCACTGCCCCTATCTCTTAAGATTAATTAATTTTTAAAAAAGATCCTATGGTACATGTGCTTAAAACCCCACATTAGCTTCCCATTACACTTAGAACAATGGCCACAATCCTTAACTAGATCAACAAAGCTCTCCAAGATCTGTCCCACCTGTCCTCAGTTTCATCTTAGCCACCTTCTTGGCTTCTGCAGGCCTTCCCTTGATTCTGGCAGTTTGCTCACACTGAGGACCTGGACAGAGAAGTGACTGACATAAAGAGCAGGAATGAATAAACACTCATCAGTCATGCTCACCATTTGATGCCTTTTTGAATGAAAAAACAGTATAATTTTCCTCCTGACCTTCACAACTTCTTATTCTGGGCTTGACTACAAGAACTATTATTACTGAAACAAGGGAATTCCTAATAATACTTTAAACAAAACAAAACAAAAAAAACCTAGTAAAGTGATTGATGAACTTGGTATGATAGATACACTGGGTTAGATTGAAATGTATATGAAAGCTCTGGCATAAGAAAGTGCTCGATAAATATGTGTCTTTATTTCCCTGAATCCTCTTTAGTATCTAGCACAGGATTTGATGCTTAGTAAATATTTGCTGAATTAAACCAAAGGATAATAGGCTGAGACCCAGACAACCTTCTAATCCCAAATCTAAGCCCTGAATAGTGTGGGCTTGGACAAATCATTTCATGCCTCAGAGTCTCCATTTCCTTATCTGTGAAAGAGGTGCATTGGAAAATGATTTTTGAGATTTCTTCCAGGTCATACATTTTATAATGTATTTTAAAATTTCCCAGAGTCTTTCTCTAGTCTCTCAATGCTTAAAAATATTCAGATGTCCTATTTCTCACTTAAGGTCTTCCCTATTTGAATCTCAACTTCCCTTTACAGCAAGATAGCCTGCTAATCCCCTTATACGGACCCTTGCCCCAAACAAAAATAACAGCAATAATAATAACAACAAAGATCAATAATATCTGACTTTAAATATCAACCCCAAGAAATATAACAAAAAATAAATAATCAAGCCCAGCATGTATGTGGAGAAATCAACACATATTCACTGTTCACAAGAGGATAACTTGATACAACTTTTTAGAAGATAATTCAGATATAGTATTTACTGCAACATTTTTGTTTTATATATATATGTGTATAATATATACAATAAATGTATATAAAATGTGTAAAAAAAGTTATTCATTTGTTTCATTTCTGTCTTTTCATCTAAGTAGCCTTTGAAATAGAAGATGCAGATCTGTTGAGTTGGCAGTTAATGAAAAGGAGGCCTATAGGCAGGCCTGTTTGGATTTTTTACTTGTCCAAAATTTTTCCACCTACTCAATGCCATACTATTAAAACAAATCATATTTTCTTCTTTTCTGCATTTCCTAAACTTTCTACTATAAACAAATATTAATTTTATAATGGGAGGCCACTACAATTCATATGGAAAAAATCTTTAGCACATCATTCTTGCCATAGAACCATAAAAACCTAGAGTTGAAAGAGACTGTGGAAGTCATTCAATCCAATCTTTCTAGTAATCAAGAAAGTTTTTATGGCCAGGTTCAGTGGCTCAGGCCTGTAATCCTAGCACTCTGGGAGGCTAAGATCAGTGGAATTGCTTGAGCTCAGAAGTTCGAGACCAGCCAGAACAAGACCAAGATCCCATCTCTACTAAAACTAGAAAAAAATGGTGAGGCATGGTAGGCACTGATGAGGCATTTGTAGGCCCAGCTATTTAGGAGGCTGAGGAGAAGGATTGCCTGAGAACCAGGAGTTTGAGGTTGGAGTGAGCTGTGATGATACTACTGCACTCTAGCTGGGGCAACAGAGTGAGACTCTGTCTCAAAAAAAAAAAAAAAAAAGAAAGAAGAAAGAAAGTTTTTGCAAAATCTCTCACATCTTATTTTCATGGTAATAAAAAGTCTGGTGTGTTATAATTAAAAACTTCTGTTCTGACAGCTGGACATGGTGGTACACACCTGTAGTCCCAGTTGCTAGGAAGGATGAGGCAGGGGGGTCACTTGAGCCCAGGAGTTCAAGGCTGCAGTGAGTTATAATCACACCACTGCACTACAGCCTAGGCAAAAGAGCAAGACCCCATCTCTAAAAATTAAAAGTAAAAAATAAAAAATAAAATAAAATAAAATAAAAACTTCTACTCTGGGAAAGACACTGTCCAGAGAATGAAACGACAAACCACAGACTGGGGGGAAGAAAATCTTTGCAAAACACATATCTGATAAGGGAGTGTTATCAAAGGTATTTAAAGAACTCTTAAAATTCAACAATAAGAAAAGAAACAATCCAACTAAAAAATGGGCCAGGTGCAGTGACTCACACTTGTAATCTCATCACTTTGGGAGGCCTACATGGGAGAATCACTTGAGGCCAGGAGTTCAAGACCAGCCTGGGCAATATACCAAGACCCCCATCTCTACAAAAAACTTTAAAATATTAGCTGGGCGTGGTAGCACACACCTGTAGTCCAAGCTACATGGGAGGCTGAGGTGGGAGGATTACTTGAGCCCAGGAGTTAAAAGTTACAGTGAGCTATGATTGCACCATTACACTCCAGCCTGGATGACAGAGTGAGACCCAGTTTCTTTTTTTTTTTTTTTTTTTGAGACAGAGTCTTGCTCTGTTGCCCAGGCTTGAGTGCCGTGGCATCCTCCTAGCTCACAGCAACCTCAAACTCCTGGGCTCAAGCGATCCTCCTGCCTCAGCCTCCCGGGTAGCTGGGACTACAGGCATGCGCCACCATGCCCGGCTAATTTTTTCTATATATAGTTTTAGTTGGCCAGGTAATTTCTTTCTATTTTTAGTAGAGACGGGGTCTCGCTCTTGCTCAGGCTGGTCTCGAACTCCTGAGCTCAAACGATCCGCCCGCCTCGGCCTCCCAAGTGCTAGGATTACAGCCGTGAGCCACCACGCCCGGCGAGACCCAGTTTCTAAAAAAATAAAACAAAACAAAAAACAGTCAGACAATAGCCAAGATATGGAATTAACCGAAGTGTCCATCAACAAATGAATGAATGGAAAAAATGTAGTGTGTGTGTATATATATATATATATACACACACACACACACACACACATACACACACACACACACACAATGGAATACTACTCAGCCATAAAAAGGATGAAATTCTATCATTTGCAACAACATGGGTGGAAATGGAGGTCATGATGATAAGTGAAATAAGCCAGGCACAGAAAGACAAGTATCACATGTTCTCACTCATAGGTGAGAGCTAAAAAAGTTGATCTCATGGAGGTGGACAGTAGAATGACAGTTACCAGAGGCTGGGAAGGGTTTTTTTTTTTTTTGTCAGAGGAGTGGAGATGAAGAGAGGTTAGTTGATGGGTACAAACATACAATTAAATAGAAGGAATAAATTCTAGGGTTTGAAGCACAGTATAATGACTATAGTTAGCTACAATATATTATATATTTCAAAATAACTAGAAGATTTGAAATGTTCCCAACACAAAGAACTGATAAATGTTAAAGGTGATGGATATCCTAAATACCTTGATTTGATCACTGTACATTGCATGCTTGTATCAACATATCACATATTCCCCATATATATGTACAAATATTCTGTATTAATTAAAAAAAAAACAGTGAGATACTACTATACACCTATTAGAACAGCCAAAATCCAAAACACCAACAACACTAAATGCTAATGGAGATGTGGAGCAACAAGAACTCTCATTCATTGTTGATGGGAAAGCGAAAAGGTACAGTCACTTTGGACAGTTTGGCAGAATCTTGCAAAACTAAACATACTCTTATCACACAATCCAGTGATCATACTCCTTTTACTCAAATAAGTGAAAAACATATGTCTACCCAAAAACCTGCACACAGATGTTTATAGCAGCTTTATTTATAATTGCCAAAAACTGGAAGCAACCACGATGTCCTTCAATAGGTGAATCAATAGATAAACTGTGGTACACACAGAATGGAATATTATTCAGCACTAGAAAGAAAGAAAATATAAAGCCACAAAAATACATGGAAGAATCTTAAGTACATATTACTAAGTGAAAGAAGCCAATCTAAAAAGGCTACATACTCTATGATTCCAACTATATGATATTTTGGAAAAGACAAAACTATGGAAACAAAAAAAGATCAGTGTTTACCAGGGGTCCAGGAGGAGGTAGGAAGGAATGACATAGGCAGAATACAGGGGATTTTTAGGGCAGTAAAATTGTTCTGTATGATACTATTATAATAGTGGATGCATGTTATTAAATATTTGTCAAAACTCACAAAAAGTGAAACTTAATGTACACTATAGACTTTAGTTAATAATAACATACCAGTATTGCTTTGCCAATTGTAACGAACATGCTGACACATGCACTATGTTAATAATAGGAGAAACCTGTGGGGGGCAGGGTGGTGGTGGTGAGGGGGTATATGGAAACTTTCTGCTCATTTTTTCTGTAAGCATAAAAGTAATCTTTAAAAATTTGTTTATTGGCCGGGCGCGGTGGCTCACGCCTGTAATCCTAGCAGTCTGGGAGGCCGAGGCAGGTGGATCGTTTGAGCTCAGGAGTTCAAGACCAGCCTGAGCAAGAGCGAGACCCCATCTCTACTAAAAAATAGAAAGAAATTATATGGACAGCTAAAATATATATAGAAAAATTAGCCAGGCATGGTGGCGCATGCCTGTAGTCCCAGCTACTCAGGAGGCTGAGGCAGGAGGATTTCTTGAGCCCAGGAGTGTGAGGTTGCTGTGAGCTAGGCTGATGCCACAGCACTCTAGCCAGGGCAACAGAGTGAGACTCTGTCTCAAAAAAAAAAAAAAAAATTGTTTATTAATTTTTTTAAAAGGCTGATGTTTTACATACACTAGAAATGTTAGATATTTTTTGTATTGGTTTTTGCTTTTTTTTTTTTTTTTTTTTTTTTTAAGATTAGAAGCCCAGTCTCATTTTAGCTGTTTGGCTTTTAACTTTTACAATACAAGGTGACGGATTAAATTACGAGAAGCCACAGGGTGTATACAAGCAACTACAAAACGAACAGAGATTATGTAAACACAAACCCAAATAATGGTTTTATCAAAGTATTCCCACTCTACTCTGAATAGAGTTCCAGAATACGAGCAGTCTTTGCTTGTTCTCATTTTCATGATGATTCATTGCACACAAAAAAAATATTGTGATAATTCTTTTGCTGAACATGTCCATCATGGTATGTCTCAAAGCTCTTTTCAAGGGTAACTTTACCCAAAGCCCCTGCTAAGGGAGCAGCAGAGGCTGTCACAGTTTTACTCTGCAGCACCCACTCATCCTTGCCTTGCCACAGCTAAGGAGACAAGCCTCAGACACTAGATCATTCCTAGAGAAAAACTGAAGGTAAAATCAGTGTCATGAGCGGGGAGTGAGACCTGGGGCTATGAGAGGGCATCCCAAACTAAAATTAAAAGAGAGCAGAACTATTAACAAGCAAAAATGAAAAAGAATCATTCACTCTATCAGTCATTCCACAAATATATTTGGAGCACTAATTGTGTGCCAGGCACTAGGTGAATAAAGCAGAGATGTCTCTTACCCTTGTGGAGATCATAGCTAAGTGAGAAAAACAGAGAATAAATAGGTAAATAAAATATTTACAAAGCATGATAAATGCAATGAAAATATTAACATATGTAGTGATATAGAATAACACAGAAGACCTACTTAGGCTGATCAAGAAAGGCCTTTCTGAGGAAGGGATATTTAAGCCAAGGCTTGATCGAGTAAACGAAAGAAAGTGAAGAGTGGAAGGGAGCTAGAAGAACATTCTAAGCTGAGTAAATACATGTGTGAAAACCATGAGAGGGTCAAGAGCTTGGTCTTTCCTGAAAGCAAGCCAGTGGCTTCGAGCATATTTGGTGAGGGATAAAGTGGCCCAAGATCAGTTTGGAAAAGTTGGCAGGAACCAGATTATGCAGGGCTATGTAAGTACAATAGGAAGGCATTGAGAGGTTTCACATGTTTAAAATTAATATTTAGAAACATAATAGATATTAAAGGTTGAGGATGGAAGTGGAACAAGGTCAGGGGTGGGAGTTACTTGGTGGGAGTTACAAGGATGTTGCAGAGGAAATAGAAGTGGACATATTCAGGATGTATTTTCTTTTTTTTTTTTCTTTAGAAGCAGAGACAGGGTCTTACTATATTGTCCAGGCTGCTCTTGAACTCCTGGGCTAATGTGATCCTCCTACCTTAGCCCCCCAAAGTACTGGGATTATAGGCATGAGCCACTGCTTCTGGCCCACAAGGTGTATTTTCAGCATAGTTTGCCAAGGACTTAATGATGGACTGAAAATAGGGAATAAAAGGGTGATTGGATGATTGTTGGTGTCACTTAACTGAGTTGTCAGAAGGGAGAGTAACAGATTTTAAAGGTGTATCAGTTATGAATCCATCGGGGAAGCAGGACCACTATATTATGGAATAAATTTGATTGTTATAGGAATAAGAATTTATATGAAATGAGAGAAGCTAGGAAAGTAATGGTTCAAAAGATAAATTTGGAGAAGGGGAGATAAGTCACTAACCAGCACTCCACAAGGCTGGCTGAACAAGGAGAGCTTACAGGGGAATCTGGGAAGCCAGGCATGTCCAGTTGCTGGAGTGGGACTATGAAAAACAACTATATAGAAGGCTAGTCTGTGGCTGGTGGTGGGCCTGGGGTCGCTGTTGGTTAGCAGGGTTGACAGTTGGGAAAAAGAGCTGGTACAGACCAGGGGAAAGAGAGATGAAGATGAAACCTATCAGCATCTCTGCACGTGTTTTTCAGCACACTTAACTAAGTTCATATGTTATATTTTGTTATGTTTCTTCAGTTAATCTAGAATTTGTTATGGTTCTTCAGTTAATCTAGAACCAAACTGTCCAAAACCATAGCAACTAGCTACATATGGCTATTTAAATTAATTAAAATTAAATAAAATCTAAAATTCAGTTCCTCAGTCACACTAGTCACATGTCAAGTGCTCAATAGCTACATGTGGCTAGTGACTATGGTAATGGATGGAATCAATATAGAACATTTCCAATCTTTCCAGAAAGTTCTACTGGACATGTAAACTTAAAATTATACTCCCTATATGTGGCTAGATGAGGTCTTTGATATAGCACAAAGGGACCAATATCCATTTGAGATTTAACCCTTTGTAAAAATTAATTGCATTATTGTGTCTATTTCTTTATCACAGCTGATAAAATATGACATCATTGACTAGTTCTTCTCTCCCTGTGTTTGCATAGTGATTAGTGAAGAGATGAAGAGCCAGCAAGAAAAGAATGAGAAAATAGAAGTCTAGATAACTAGATCACAGAATCCTACAAGAAGTGAAAGATAATCATATAGCTAATCAGGTTACCAACTTGTGTATCTGCAATCATGCTTTTATTTTAAATATATTTTATTGTTTTTTATTATAAAAGATAATACATGCCCCTAATGAAAACTCAACCATTATATAAACATGTAAAGTAGGAGTAAAAATGTCTTATAACCTCATTGCCAGAGAGTAGTACTGTATAAATATACAAATAATGTATATTTCTTCCAATTTTTATCTTTCTAAATACTTATATTGTTTTCATATGTTTAACAATAATGGTTTCATATCTTATGTATCATGTTTTTATTAATATAACTAACTTTTTTCACCTAATACGTATATTTTGGACATATTTTCATGTCAGTATACATTTTTTTCCTTTTAATAGTTACATAGGATTTCATTGTATAGATGTTTCAAATTTCTGTAACCAATCTATTACTGGATGATCAATTGGATTGCTTCTAATTTTTTTTACCATTAAAAATAATTCCATAATGATAATTCTTATTTCTGTTGAATAAACATACTTTTTATAAAGCTGAATTTATTCCATTTTATTTATTTTTTATTTTTACTTTAGTGGCAGTACCTCACTCTGTCACCCAGCTGGAGTACAGTGATGTCATCATAGCTCATTGCAGCCTTGAACTCTGGGCTTAAGTGATCCTCCTGGCTCAGCCTCCCAAGTAGCTAGGATTGCGGGTGCATACCACCATGCCCACGTAATTTAAAAAAAAAATTTTTTTTTTAGAAACAAGGTCTTGCTATGTTGCCCAGGCTGGTCTCAAATTCCTAGCCTCAAGTGATCCTCCCACCTCAGCCTCCCAAAGTGCTGGTATTACAGGTGTGAGCCACTGCATCCACCTAACCCCCTCCACCCCTCCCACCCACCCCCGCCTAAATTTATTGTTAAATTAGTAATTTTATATAGGGGAATTTGCATGCACATAAATGAAGAATAAAACTTTTACAACATTAAATCAATGGCTAAAGTGATGCAATTGTGTGTATATTTTTATTTTGTATAAATGTTGAGTAAGGAAAAGAGTACAAATGTAAACCTCAAAGTCTAAAAATGCTCAAAATCCACTATAAAACTGGAAAAGAGGTAGAAGTGATTGGGCACAAAAAGGGTAGTTACTGGGTAGAAGGAAAAAATACTGGATAGAAGAATGGGAAGAAATAAAGCAGCATGAAAAAGAAAGCAAATTGCTGTAGGAGACTTTCCTAGGTTAAAGCTGACAACAAATAAAATAAGGACAGAAATATTGAGTGATTTTATTAATAAATTTAAAGTAGTATTTTATATACATGTTGAACTTGGTATCTTACAGAGAATACAACTTCAAGCATTTACAGAAAAATCATATTCTAGGTTAAAAAACCCCTCATTAAATGTTAAAAAGCAAAATTGAATAGCCTCAATCTTCTGAATTCAATTTTGTACCACTACAAATTAACCACAAAAGGTTAACCAAAAACCGTGCCTTAGTTAAAATATTTAATGTCTAGCACTCTGGGAGGCCGAGGCGAGAGGATCACTTGAGGTCAGGAGTTCGAGACCAGCCTGAACAAGAGCGAGACCCCGTCTCTACTAAAAAATAGAAAGAAATTATCTGAGCAACTAAAAATATATATATAAAAAATTAGGCGGGCATGGTGGTGCATGCCTGTAGTCCCAGCTACTCGGGAGGCTGAGGCAGGAGGATCACTTGAGCCCAGGAGTTTGAGGTTGCTGTGAGCTAGGCTGATGCCATGGCACTCTAGCCTGGGCAACAGAGCAAGACTCTTGTCTCAAAAAATAAAAAAAAGTAAAAAATTAATTCTCCTGAATATATTTTGGATTAAAGAAAAAAGATCAAAATAAATTGCAATAAACATATTTAGGCTGAATACCAAACAGCTGAGTATTTAAATCAATATTTATTCAGGTCAAGACCAAGGCCAAAGATATGAGTATCATAATAGTAGAATGTACTTCTGAAACACAAAAATGAACCTGATATTTTATCTTTAAATTTAATTATTATTACAATTCTACTATCAAATTATAAATGCTTGACGCCAGCATAGAGGACCAAAAAATGTCTCAGCATTGTCATCTGCTAGATTGCTCCTTCAGACACTCTGCTGCATGTGTGCCTCACTAAATAGATGTTCATTTTCCACTAAGGCCTATGGAGGAAGAGATACTTTCTGAGCACTCTACTGTTTTTCTTTCTTTTCTTCATACTCTTTATAACATCTGGATAAAAGATGATTTACCATGGATGTTTATACATAATTTTGAAATTTTTCCTCCTAAGTAAGATTTGGTAGTGGCAAATTTGACATTCTGCTTTTACGTCATTCTTAGAGGATGTAAACAATTTCCCAAAAGCTCTTTTTCCTATAAGACTCAAGGACTAAGTGGAACCAAATTAAACATAACTATTAAGGGTTATTTACTTTAATGTTATGAATGGGAATACATAAATAACAATTATTATATAATCTCATTCCAATTATTCTGCCTCATATTATTTAAGTTTAAATAACATTTGTTGACCAAAAAAGGATATAACCTTCTTCCTAAAGAATTCAGTCTCACAAAGAGCTAATTCAGTCTATTAATAATTGTAATGGGCCGGGCGCGGTGGCTCACGCCTGTAATCCTAGCACTTGGGAGGCCGAGGCGGGCGGATCGTTCGAGTTCAGAAGTTCGAGACCAGCCTGAGCAAGAGCGAGACCCCGTCTCTACTAAAAATAGAAAGAAATTATCTGGCCAACTAAAAATATATATAGAAAAAATCAGCCGGGCATGGTGGCGCATGCCTGTAGTCCCAGCTACTCGGGAGGCTGAGGCAGTAGGATTGCTTACCAAGCCCAGGAGTTTGAGGTTGCTGTGAGCTAGGAGGACGCCATGGCACTCTAGCCCGGGCAACAGAGCAAGACTCTGTCTCAAAAAAAAAAAAAAAAAAAAAAAGTTATGTAAGCAATAAAAAATAAAAAAAATAAAAAAAAATAATTGTAATGATGTCAGTTTTTTCCTTATTTATCTTATAATTATTCAATAATTAATAATAGCCTTCACAATTGTAATTAATTATTGAAATATTACACTCTTATCCTTCAACTGACTGACCAAATGTCAATATATAAAACATATCAAAAGGTGTATAGATAACATCTGGAATCCTTATCCTATATTCAGATATTAAAAATATATCCACAGAGCCAGGTGCAGTGGCTGGAACCTATAATGCCAGCTACTTGGGAGGCTGAGTGAGAAGATTGCTTGAGCCCAGGAGTTCAAGCCTGCAATGAGCTATGATATACCACTGCACTCCAGCGTGGGTGACAGAGCAAGACTCTGTCTCTAAAATATATATATAATACACACACACACACGCACATACATATATATATGTACATATTTGAATGACAATTCTTGTTCATGTTATTCATGTTGTGCTTACTCTGATTACAGATGATGATAATGTACATCAGCAGTCCCCAGCTTTTTTGGCACCAGGGACCAGTTCCATGGAAGACAATTTTTCCACAGACTGGATGGAGGGGTGTGTGGGGGATGGTTTCAAGATGATTCAAGTGCATTATATTTATTGTGCAGTCAAATCTCTCTGCTGATGATAATATATATTTACAGCCACTCCCCATTGCTAGCATCACTGCCTCAGCTCCACCTCAGATCATCAGGCATTAAATTCTCATAAGGAGCATACAACCTAGATCCCTCTCATGCGCAGTTTACAGTAGAGTTTGTGCTCCTATGAGAACCTAATGCTGCTGCTGATCTGACAGGAGGTGGAGCTTCTGTGGTGATGCAAGTGATGGGGAGTGGCTGTAAATACAGATGAAGCTTTGCTTGCTCACCCACTGCTCACCTCATGCTGTGAGGCCTGGTTCCTAACAGGCCATGAACTGGTACCAGTCCACAGCCTGGAGTTTGGGGACCACAGATGTACATGACCACATAGTCATTGATTGCACACAAGTTCAAAGATGCTAGAAATTTTATTGAGGTCAGAATTTGATAATTTAGTCATCCAAGACTAAAAATGAAATGTAACAGGGTAACAGCAGATTTCAGCCTAATTCCAAAGCCAAAGCCAAATTTCAGTGTAATATTTACAGCAAAATGTACAGAATGCAGCCAAAGCTGCACTGAAAGGCAAATTGATAATCTTACAGGTTTCCATTTTGGAAAAATATAGAATGAAAATAAATGAGCTGGCCAGGCACGGTGGTTGACATCTGTAATCGTAGCACTTTGGGAGGTCAAGACAGGAGGATCACTTGAGGCCAGGAGTTCAAGACCAGCCTGAGCAAGAGTGAGATCCCCATCTCTACAAAAAATAGAAAAATTAGCTGGGCATGGTGGTGCACATCTGTAGTCTCAGCTATTCAGAAGGCTGAGCCAGGAGGATCGCTTGAGCCCAGGAGTTTGAGGTTGTAGTGAGCTATGATGATGTACCAGTCATCATAGCTTGGGCAACAAAGCGAGACTCTGTCTCAAAAAAAAAAAAAAAAAGAAAGAAAAGAATAAATGAGATAAGCATAACATTCCAATCAGAAGTAAAGAACTATTCTGCTGTAGCATGTAGCCAAAAAAAAAAAAAAAAGAAAGTAAAGACAAAAAGAAGTAAAGAACTATAAAATAACATGATGAATTTTAAAAAGAAAAAATAGAAAAAATTTAATTGAAAAAGAAAAGAGGAATGCCATTGATACATTCATCCCAAAACTATTTTTCCTTTTAAAGAACCAGTAATATAGACAAATGTCAGGCAGTCTAATTGGGAGAGGAATATAAAAACACAATTCAGAAAATTAAGAAGAAGAATAAAATTATAGGTACAAGATTTTTGTGTTTTTTTAAAAAATCATGAATACTTTATGTACTGCTTAATAATACCTGGACATACATTTGGAAATATTGATAAGATTAAAAATATTTTGGAAAAATATGTTATCAAAATTAACCCACGTAAAAAATAGAGAGATCAGTAACTATCGGAGAAATTGAAAAAGATGTTAAAGAATTAATTCCCCTAAAGGTTTTTGGCCTAGATAGTTTGAAGAATGAATTCTGTCATGGAAAATAAACTGCTACATAGAATAGAAAAGATGGAAAATTTCTTAGTTCATTTTATAAGATCAGCATAAACTCTGATATCAAAGCCTGACAGAATATTCATACACACACACAAATTGAGACAAATTGACATTAGGAAAGAAATATAAACATCTTAAATAAGTACTTGCAAGTTAAATTCTAAAATTGGTTAAAAAATAGTAGGAGGGCAGGCACAGTGGCTCATGGCTGTAATCCCAGTGCTTTGGGAGGCAGAGGCAGGAGAATCACTTGAGGCCAGGAGTTTGAGTCCAGCCTGGGCAGCATAATGAGACCTCATCTCCACAAAAATAAAAATTAAAAAATTAGCTTTGCGTGGTGACATGCGCCTATGGTCCTAGCTACTTGGGAGGCTGAGAAGGGAGGATCACTTAAGCCCAGGAGTTCAAGGCTGCAACGAACTATGGTTGTGCCATTGCACTCTAACCTGGGTGACAGACCAAGACCCTGATTCTAAAAAAAAGTAAAAAAGAAGTAGAGTTTATCCTACAACACCTGACCTAATACATCATATCTGTAGATCAAAGAGAGGAACCTATTTATTTATTTAGATAGATGGTGAAAAGACATTTATAAAAATAAATATCCACTTTTGAGTTTTGTCTTAGTTTGGGCTGCTATAAGCAAATTACCATAGGCGAGGTGGCTTAAACAACAAACATTTAGTTCTTATAGTTCTGGAGAATGAGAAGTACAAGATGGAGGTACCACGATATCCGGTGCCTGGTGAGGGCCCTCTTCCTGGTTTGTAGATGGCTATCTTTTCATTGTATCCTCACATGATGAAGAGCAGAGAGAGAGATCCCCTGTCGCCTCCCCTTTTTTTAAGGGCATTAATCTCATCATGATGGCCCCACTGTCCTGGCATAATCTAACCATAATTGCCTCCCAAGGGCCCCCCTACCAAATACCATCATCTTGGGGGTTAGGATTTCAACATACGAATTTGGAGGGAGATATAGAGATTCAGTCCATAACAAGTCTTAATAACAGTAAACTAGGAATTGAATAAAACTTACAATAATAAAGAATACCTTTATGAAATCTTGGAAATATCACACTTAACATTGAAATACTAATGTTTCCATTAACGTAAAGACTACAACACGAAATCTGCCCTTATTACCATTATTTAACAAGTTCTGGAAATTTTAGCAATTAAAATAGGATTTGAAACAAATAAGAAGCATAGCTACAGACAAGAGAAGATAAATGTGTTCCTACTTACAGACGATAAGGTTGTATACATTTACAACTAATAAGAAAGTTCAATAAAGTAAGCAGATAAGAAAGCAATCATTGAGCTGGGTGTGGCAGCACGTGCCTGTAGTCCCAGCTACCTGGGAGGATCACCTGAGACCAGGAGTTTGAGGCTGCAGTGTGCTATGATCACACCTGTGAACCTGTGAATAAGCACTGTACTTCAGCCTGGGCAACATAGCCAGACTCCATCCGTAAAAAAAAAAAAGAAAGAAAGAAAAAGGAAAAGAAAAGAAAGCAATCACTGACACTGTTAGCTTTTCTATACAGCAGTAGTACCTGGTAATAAAAATATGGTAGAAAAGGCTTCATTTCACAATAATGATGATTTTACATATAAGTGAATATATATGTTTGTATTTACATACATATACCTACACAAACATATATAAAACATTTAGTCACCTTTAAAAGGAATATGAAGTACACATACTAGGAAAATTACAAAACTTGTATTGAGTAATATAAATAAGACTTGTGTAAGTGGAGAGATATAGCATAGTCCTGGATGAAGTGGAATGAATGTTGTAAAAATGTCTCTAATTTTTAACAGATTTAGGACAGTGAACATCTGGAAATAAATTTGCCAATATATATCAAGACTTTAAAATAATTACGTTTTTTGATGCAGTAATAATTTTTCTTCTAGGGCTTTATGTTAAGAAAATAATCAGAAACTTTGAAAAGATTTAAATACAAGGGTATGCATATATAATAGTATAACATACTTTATATAAAAAACAGAAAAAATATATTTTTAATTCAATGTTTTTTTGCTTTCATTTTTCAATAGAGATTGATCTTTTTGAATCAACAGTATTTATGGAACACTTTCTATGTGCCAGGTTCTGTGCTAAATATTATAACAGAGACACTGATGAACAAAATAGCCCTTGTTCCTTCCCTCACAAGACCAAAAGTCAGCTGAGCAGTTATACAACATGGTATTTCATTCAATGATAGGAGAAAGGACGCTATGGAAGCCCTTAAAGAAGAGCTACTCAACTGGACTTAGGGTTAGAGAGGGCTGTACTGGGACCTCAAGGCTGAGTAGGCGTTACCTAAGTGAAGAGACAAGGAAAGAGGAATCCAGGCCGAAGAAACTACATGTGCAGGGGCACAGGGGTGAGAGAAAGATGGTGCCCTCTAGAAATGGAAAAAAGTTCATGTGGTCAGAACATAGAGCAGGCAAAAGGCAGAGGTGGGAAGGGGAACTCATTATAAGATGTGATATTGGAGAGGTCATATGCAGCCAGATTAGGAAAGCCTTGTACACCATCTGGAGCTGAGGCTTTCACACTTTTTTGACCATGACTAAAAGAAAAAGATGTATTTCATAATACCACCAGTTTATACATTTCATATATATGTAAATACAAACCATATTTCATGACAATACTTTTACTATGTCCAAAGCTCTTCTATATTTTCTATTTCACGTTCAATTCTATTTTTGAAAAAATTCTGTCTGCCTCCTACTAGCCTGTACTGAGCCGTTGTGTAAATTAGAAATAAGCATTCCCGCTGGGCAGACACAGCTTACAGAATGCTAAGGCCTTGGTGAGAGGAACAGGCAGAGGAAAGTGCCTTTGTTCCAAAAAGACACCCCTTCCTCACAGTAGATGAAGCTCCACATATTTGCCCCTAGCATTCGCAGAACCCAGGGCAAGCATGCAAATGCAAGCCCACATACCACAAGTTTAAATATTTAAAAGTTATAGATCAATCTAACCAACTGTTAAATAAAGTGTGTTCTGTTCTTCTACTTTGATGTACATAAATAACTTCGTAATGACCTGAAAGACCAGGTTCAAATTTTGAATTCTTGGACTCAGAGTTTAATGTAGGCACATGACTTCGAGATTGCTCCCCTTCTTTTCCTACTTCCAACTCCATTCTATTCAAAAAAGGGCCTTGTACATATACATCGGGACACCTTGGCCCATGTATCCAAGTTCTATTCACCATTCTCCTTCTCCCAGCAAATAGAAGCAGACTCAGAACTGTCTGGGCAGGGAATTCTATAGTCCTGAGTAGCTGAACTACAATGGCATTTGTTTATTTATTTGGAGATGAGAATCTTACTATGTTGCCCAGGCTGGAGTTGAACTCCTGGGCTCAAGTGACCCTCCCACCTCAGCCTCCTGAGTGCCTGGGACTACAGGTGGGTGCCACCGTGCCTGGCTTACAATGGGTTTTTGTGTGACAGTGGCATGGCCTGAGGGACCCAAGAGCGACCTCTAAAGCCTTGCTACTCAAAATGTGGTCTGCGGAACCAGCAGCATGGGCACCGCAGGGAAGCTTGCAAAGATGCAGAACCTCAGACCTCATCTCAGACCAACCGAATAAGAATCCGCAGATTCCACACTGATTTGCACGCACTTTGGGGGTCAGACACACTACCAGAAAGCAAGAGGCCCAGAGCGGGGCCTTCTCTTCCTTGGTCTAAGGTCAGTGTTGTCCCCCTGTGCAGGGTACAAAGCAGGGCAGGCAGAGTGCAGGCTGGATTTCAGATCCCTCTCTCCTTTTCAGTATCCTTGTGCAAAGTGCTACTGTAGGATAAGGTTCTGGCAAGTCTCAGAAACATTTTAAACAAGAAAATGACTTAATAATATTTACAATTTGGTTCATTCTTGCTATAGAATGGATTGGTGAAGAGCAACCTGAGCTGGCTACATAATTTGCAGAGCCTTGTACAAAGTGAATATGTACAGTTTCTTGTTCAAAAAGCAGGGGGAAAAATGGTGTTAAAGGTACTAAAATAAAATAGTACCTAAAATAATAAAGTTTTTTCCATTCTTCTGCAGTCTTTCTCTTGACTTGTGATGGTGTTTCCTATTTGTTATTTAATGTTGGTATAATTAAAGAAAAATCAATATATTTCATTATTAACATGAAGTTTACCATTCATCTTTATATTGTGTAATGCCAGCTTTAAATACAAATACAAGATATTTAACTCAAATGAAGAATTGCTGAAATTATGTAATTTGTATTTCATAGCTGGTACATGGATATATACTATATTTTGTCCTCTCAAAACAGTGGAAAAGAAATGCTGTGCAAAACTAAATTTTTTTTCTCACTTAAAAAATTTTTTTTAGAAACAGGCTCTCTCTGTGCTGCCTAGACTGGAGTGCAATGGCTCAATCACAGCTCACTGTAGCTGTGAACTCCCAGGCTCAAATGATCCTCCCGGCACAGCCTCCTAAATATTAATAGCTGGGACTATAGGTGTGAGCCACTACGCCCAGCCCCTTCTCTCACTTTTTGATATGTGCACATTTTGCCAACATACTTTATCTTCGGCTTACTGATGAGTAAGAAGGGACTGAAAGGAAAAGAAATTAGAGGTTGCCTTATCTTTCCCTTTTCTTCTTCATCATTATGTTTACCATAAGTTGTTGACTAATACCGGGAAGTATCATGAACAAGAAAGGATATCATAGGGTCCGTCATCATGGATGTCTTTTAGAACACCATTGCCTTCTTTGTGCCTTCAAAGCAAGAGCCAATTCCCTGGTGGAAAGCATGGCCTTTCTGTGTGCTGACTTAGCCTTGTACTCACTGTGAACCTCACGGTACTCCCACCCATTATGGGTGCCCTGGAATCCTGTGTTCATGAAGCGTCCTGGCTACTGTATGGAAATGGAGCACCAGGAAATGGCAGACACGCATAGTGCACGTACCTCCTCTGCTCACACACATGCTACATTGTCCCATTGGACTTCACTTACAAAATACAAGTTTAAATATAAAATTATTAAGAAATTCAAGATGGAAACAACAGAACTTAAAAGCAAATGTACAGTCTTTTGAGTATGAGGCCTTGTGAAATTGCACAGGTCATCTGCCCATGAATCTCACCCTGAGAACAACACTGGAGGTAAGAAGACCAATTAAGAGAGCAGTGTAATAATCAAGGTGAGAAAGGATGCTGGTGACTAGAGGAGTAGCCTTGAGGATGAGAGAAAGTAGTTGGTTTCAAGAAAGATTTGGGCTGCCAGATTAGCAGCATGTCGAGATTTCTTGGTTGAATGGGGAAGGAAGAGAGGAGTTAAGAATGCATCCAAGGTGTGGCTTTGGCAATAGGAGGAATGAAAATGCCATTTCCTGGTACTGTGAATGCTGAAAAAAGAACTGGAATGGAGAGGAATAAAAAATGTTTAAGTTTGAGGTATATGTATTACATGATAGTGATGCTCATAGATAATAGGGTATACAGGTCCAATTCTGGAAAGAGATATGAACCAGTTATTGATTTGTAAGCCATCCAAAATTTCCATGACTAAAGCCATAGTCATAAAAGAAATTGCTTAGGAAGAGTATGTAATGTAAGAGGAGAAAAGGAGCCAGTACAGAACCTTGAGTAACACCAACATTTATGTGGAAGATGTGTCTTCAAAAGAGTCTGAGAAGGAGCAATCAGAAAATGTTAAGAAAGTATAGAAGTGGTTAGTGTTACAGACACCAAAGGAGAAAAGCATTTAAACAAGGAGGAAGTGGTCAACATGGTCAAAGGCTGCTGAGAGGTCAAACAGGAGGGGAAATCAAGGTTCTATTGGATTTGGTGACAAGGAGGTCATCTGTTGACCTTGCCAAGGGCAAATCAGTGGAGCAGTGGAGGCAAAGGTGAGAATGCAGTGGGCTATAGCACAAGTAGGAGATCAGCATACCAAGACAAGTGTAGACAACTCTTTTAAGAAATGTGGCTGTAAAAGAGGAATGGGGGACAACAGGAGCTAAAGGCAAAATGTAAGGTTTTTGGATTCTCGGCGCCAGAGAAAGAAAGACGAGCAGAGTAGAAAGGGGTAAGCAACGAGGCTTTATTTGAGCGCTCCCGGGCGAGGGTAACGGGTCCCAAGAGAGGGGCCCGAGAAGTCGCACTGCCCAGAAGTTTTGAGCAGGCTTATATATGTTTTTAGGGCTGGGGGATGGGGGTTTCAGGTTCCGTTATGGTTTTAGGGTGGGTATTGAGAACTAGAAGGGGCTGGTAGTATGTATGGATTCCAGGAACTGAATCAGGGTAACCATCCAGGTGTGGCTATTCTTTAACTTAGGTGGGCCCTGCAGGCATTGTTTTCGGCAGGTCTCGTGGGCTGCTTCTTTTTTTCATTAGGGAGGGGAGGGGTGCCCGCCACCAGCCTTACACAAAGCATATCTTAATTTTTTTTTTTTTTTGAGACAATGTCTAGCTTTGTTGCCCCAGGTACAGTGCAGTGGCGTCATCATAGGTCATTGCAACCTCTCAAACTGCTGGGCTCAAGCTATCCTCCTAACTCAGCCTCCTGAGTAGCTGGGACTGCAGGCACACGCCACACACCCAGCTAATTTTTCTAGTTTTAATACAGATAGGGTCTCTCGCTCTTGCTCAGGCTGATCTCGAACTCCTGAGCTCAAGCAATCCTCCTGCCTTGGCCTCCCAGAGTGCTAGCATTACAGGCATGAGCCACTGAGCTCGGCCAAAGCATATCTTAATTTTTATATCACAAGATTTGGGGTGCCCGAAGTTGGGAGGAGCCAGAAGAGAGGGAGAAGTTGAAGACTGAGGAGAAAGAAGGGATTATCTATATATCCAGTTTTTTATAAGGACAGGTAAGCTCCACAACAAGGGCAGGGATCTACATTTTGCTTACTGTTTCGTACCTAGAACAATGCATCAGTTTCCTAGGGCTACTGTAACAAAGTACCACAATCTGCTTGGCTTAAAACAACAGAAATTTATTGTCTCATAGTTCTAGAGGCTAGAAGTCAGAAATCAAGGTTGGCAGAGCCATGCTTCCTCTGAAACTTTTCTTGCCTGTTCCTAGCTTCTGGTGCTATTTGGGCAATCTGGTGTTCCTTAGCTTGTAGCTGCATAACTCCAATCTCTGCCTTTATTGTCACATGGTGTTCCCTCTGTGTCTCTGTCTTTGCATGGCCTTTTGCTTGTAAAGACAGCAGTCATTTTGGATTCGGACCCACACTACTCCAGTATGACCTCATCTAAACTAATTACATCTGCAATGGTCTTATGTCCACATGAGGTCATGTTCTGTGGTACTAGGGGTTAAAATTTCAACATATTTTTTGTGGGGGAAAACATAATTCAACTCATAACAAACACAGTAAATTCTGAATCAGTATTTGTTGAATGAATGAATGTGATTCAGAACACTGGAGGGGAAATTTACCTTACACCAGAGAAAGGACACCATTCCTTTGTAGTGGGAGGGGATGAAAAACAGTGGATATACATGAAGGCTGGTGCAAGGAAAATGTGTCATCTGAAGACTTCAAAATTCTCCATGAAGATGGAGGTGAAATTATCTGGTGAGGTGAGGGGAGAGTTGAGATGGGGGAGGGAGGAGTTGAGAGGTGTGGAGGAGAAAGGAAGTCTGAGACAGGAAAGAAAACTGACCAAGGAAACAGGGACTACCTTGTAGCATTGAGGGTCTGGCTGAGGTTGGATACCATGAATTTATGGTGGCATAAGTCTGCCCTGCTGTATGATTTTTACAAAAGGCTCAGTAATTCTGGCGTGTTACGGGGGAAGGCAATTGGTCAGATTAATCCATAGTTGGGGTTTTACCAGGTAGTTGCCTAGGAAAGACAACAGGGTAAGAGAATTGGGAATATTGTCCTGAGAAGGCCACTGATAAATCTTGGAATTAGATGGTAGGAGGGGAAGTTAAAGACAAGTGGGACTTGATATAAAACGCAGAGGTTCTTAACTTTTCGTGCCATGGGCCGCTTTGTCAGTGTGGTGAAGCCTATCAAGTCCCTTCTCAAAAACTATTTTTAAATGTATAAAGTAAAATATATAGATGCACTTCAATTTATGATGGGGTTATAGCCCAACAAATCCATTGGAAATTGAAAATATTGTAAGTTGAAAAGGCATTTAATATAAGTAGCCTACTGAACATCATAGCTTAGCCTAGTCTGCCTTAAATGTGCTCAGAAAGTTTACATTAGCCTACAGTTGGGCATAATCATCTAACACAAAGCCTGTTTTATAGTAAAGTTTGGCTATCTCATATAATTTATTAAACACTCTACCAAAAGGGAAAAACAATGGTCATATGTGTACATTAAATACAGCTTTCAAACCATTGTAAAGCTGAAACCTCTTAAGTCAAACCAGCATACGTTGGGCACCATTTGTATAAGATTATAAATGAAACCTGCTACATTAAAATACAGGTATCAAAATTTTTCAACAAATTAAATGTGTGCTATAGTTATATATGTGTTTCTTTGCATTAAATAACAAGATCTGTGACAGGCTTAAAGAGTATCATAATTGCTGGGTAGAAATAATGCAGAGGTTTACATTATTTGTATCCAATTTGAACTTTAATGTATACAAAAATAGCTGTGTTTTCTATTGGTGACAAAGCCATAGATATTGCTAATATTATTGTGGTATATTGTCTACATTTGTTATTGAAGGAAATGCTAAATTTCAGGTAGTGTTTAGTAAAAATAAAGACTTATATACTTCCCTGTTGGAGTTCATAGAGCTCTTGAATTTTATCCATGGCTCCTTAGGGGCCAGTGGGATGCCAGGTAAAAATGACCGGTGTGGAGGGAGAAATTCGAGGAAGTCAAAGAACTGATAAAGCATATTGTTTGTACATTGATGTGTAAACATTAGAAACAGATGATACAGAATAGAACCGCAAACCTGGTGCCACATGCTTTGAAATTAATAAGGGGCAGTGACCAGAAAGTTAGAAAATGATAGCTTTGAGGTAGAACAACAGGCAGCAAGCCAAGTGGGATGACCATGAAAAGATCAGGAGTTTTACATAAAGATGGAGGAGTCATTGTTAATAAGAGGCAGTAGGGAGCAAGGAAGGTACTTTTACTTTACACCTGAGAGAGGTAGCAGGCAGCTGTAAGAGAAAGCAGTGCCCTCAGGGAAGAACCAGATTTTAATCAGGGCAAAGAGGTGGGAGAAATGCACACAGAAATGGTTGAGGATATGGGTAGTTTCTTATCTGTGCAGTGGAAAAAACTGAGAGAGAGGGACAGTATGGACTGTTGGGAGACGATATGGACTACAATGGCTGCAAATGGATGTGAGAAGATAGATTACCAAAAGGGTTTAATTCTTTTTTTTTTTCCTTCAGAGATGGGGGTCTCACTCTGTCACCCAGGCTTAAGTACAGTGGCATAATCATAGCTCACTGCAGCCTTGAATTCCTAGGCTCAAGCGATCTTCCTGTTTCAGCCTCTCCAGTAGCTGGGACTACAGGTGCACACCATAGGGTCTTACTGTGTTGCCCAGACTGGTCTCAAACTCCTGGGCTCAGGTGATCCTCCCACCTTGGCATCCGTAAGCGCTGGGATTACAGATGTGAGCCACTGTGCCTGGCTAAATTCTTCAATGGTAATATATAAACTCACTATTCAGAGAGTATCACACTATCCAGAGATAATCAGTGCAGCATTAACCATTTGGAATATTTATTGCTATAAAATTTGGCATCATGATAAAATTCAAAGCAACCTAAATTTCCAGCATTAGGGAATTGATTAAATAGTCATTGAAATCCATAAAAATGAAATACTTTCAATGTTGCCAATGAGAATGATAAATAGGAGAATTTTTAATGACATTGAAAATTGTCATGATAGAATATTAAATGAATACATTCCTACAGTTCCAGTTATTCAGGAGGCTGAGGCAGAGGATTGCTAGAGAACAGAAGTTTCAGGCCAGCCTAGGCAATATAGAGAGACCCTCTCTCTAAAGTAAATAAATAAATAACATTTAAAAAAAAATCAGGATAACTAATCATATAAAGTAGAATTCAAATTTTATTAAAACTTATATTCTGCATAGAAAAATAACATTAAAATTTTATAATGGGTATCTCTAAGTGGTGGAATTATGAGTTATTTTAATCTTTTTATCTTCCTTATTTTCACATTTTTATAAGATATCTTTTACATCTTTTTATAACTTTTTTAATAGGTTAAGGCAAACAGAACCTTTAGGAAATTAGATACATTCAAACACCCAAAACCCCATGCCTAACATTGGAAATATATACTTAACTTGTTCTGAAGGTTTGTGTTCTCCAGATTATTTTTTATTCAGGTTAAAAATGGATAAATAAGTTAAATACCAAGAAAATGGTAAATAGAAAATTGTATAGGGGACAGTTTCTTTTATGGATTTCACTAGATTTCCCAAGTTCAATAGATTGTATTTATTCTATATTATGGAGAATGTTCAAAGACATTTAAGGTACTATCATATGACTCATCCATTAACCATAAATGTACAATGAACATTAACATGGTATTTAAGTACATTGTACCTCCCGTCCTGTAATATGCATGTCTAGTAAGGTAGACAATAAAACTATGGGCAAGACTGATATCGTCAGCTGACAATAGCTGTAGATTTAACGTGTACAATCAACCCTCCGTGAAGGTTCCACATTCACGGAGTCAACCAATTGCAGATCAAAAATATTCGGGGGAAAAAAAACCAGTAAAAATAACAATACAATAATAAAAATGATACAAATAAAAATACAGTATAATAACTATTTACATAGCATTTACTTTGTATTAGGTATAATAAGTAACCTAGAGGGGATTTCAAGCAGGGGTCCCCAATCTTTTTGGCCCAGGGACCAGTTTCATGGAAGACAACTTTTCCACAGATGGGGTGGGGGGATGGTTTGGGGATGATTCAAGCACATTAAATTTATTGTACAGTCAAACCTCTCTGCTAATGATAATCTGTATTTGCAGCTGCTCCCCAGCCCTAGCATTGCCTCCTCAGCTCCACCTCAGATCGTCAGGCATTAGATTCTCATAAGGAGCACACAACCTAGATCTCCTATGAGAATCTAATGCCCTGCGATCTGACAGGAAAGGGAGCTCAGGCTGTGATGCAAGCGATGGGGAGCAGCTGTAAATACAGATGAAGCTTTGCTCACTGTTGCTCAACTCCTGCTGTGAAGCACAGTTCCTAATGTCTGCGGCAGGGGATTGAGGACCACAGATTTAAAGTATAATCATGCACAGCATAAAGACCTTTTGGTCAACGATGGACCACATACACCACAGTGGTCCCATAAAATTATAATGCTGTGTTTTGACTGTACCTTTTCCCTTTCTTGCTTCCTTCCTTCCTTCTTTCCTTCCTTCCTTCTTTCTCTCTTTTCTTTTTTTGTTTTTTTTGACAGGGTCTCAGTCTGTTGCCTGAGCTAGGGTTCAGTGGAGTCATCATGGCTCACTGCAACCTCAAACTCCTAGGCTCAAGCGATCCTCTTGCCTCTTGAGTATTACTGTACTTTTTCTATGTTTAGATATATTTAAATACATAAATACTTACCATTGTGTTACAGTTGCCTACAGTATTCAGTACAATACCATGCCACACAGTTTGTAGTCCAGAACCTAGGTGTGTAGTGGGCTACACCATCTAGGTTCACGTAAGTACATCCTATGATGTTTGTACATTCACGAAATCACCTAACACATTTCTCAGAACATATCCCTGTTGTTAGGGGATGCATGACTATATAAGGGAGAATGTGTGTAAGTTATATGCAAATACTACACCATTTTAGCTTTCCTTTTTCTTTCAGAGAAGGGTCTGGCTATGTTTTTCCCATGCTGGCCTTGCATTCCTGGGCTCAAGAAAAACAATTCCCACCTCCGCCTGCTGAGTAGCTGGGAATATAGGAGTCCACCACCTTGCCAGGCCAACTATGCCATTTTATATTAATATAAGGGATTTGAGCATCTGACATATTGATATCTGCAGAGGTCCTGAAACCAATCCCCCATGATACCGAGGGATGACTGTATTTGACAAACTCACCTCTCCAAAATCTCACTGAAGCTGAAGTGATAAATCCCATATTCTTTTATTCATGTCAATAATTAGCTTTCTAGAGTTTTGTTAGATGCATCCAAAGAACTCTTTTTGAGAAGATTAATCAGACATCTTGCAGATGTGTTACATTATTATTAATACAAAGAATGGAGAGTGCCAATCTTAGAATAACTACATCTTTATTGGAAAAATTACTTAAAGCATATTTCCTGTGGAAAGTGGGTCTCTAAGTAGCAGTATGTTGTAGACACGACCCCAAAACATCCAGTTAGTCACTTACACTCAGAAGATTGTGTAAGATGGTGTGTTAGCCATGGCAGTTGACTTTCCCAACATTCATTCTACCCCGAATGTTTGGTCCATGTCAGTCATAGTAATGCTCCCCTTCATAGATTGTGATCTAATCCTGGTAAATGAAAGATGAGGAGTTGTCTGCAGGGATTTCTGGAAGAGATTTCCTTATTTTCAAGAAGAAATAAAAGTAAGAGATAATTCCTCTTTTCCTCTGGATGATGTTGTGTCTGGATATGACGTCTGGAACCACTGCTGCCAGTTTGTGACTGTGAGAGAAGCTATTCTGGGGGCAAAGCTTACAGACTTAGGGTGGTGGAGTAGAGAAATGGAACCAACTCTTGGTTCTTAAACTGAGTTACCAAATCAATTTACTTGTAGTAGCTCTGAACTTCATTTTATAAGAGCTAATAAATATATATATAATTTCAGACATTTTGAGTTGAGTTTATGTGATATTCAGATGAAAGCATCTTAAGATAAAGACGGCATTTTATTTAGAG